>ML663438.1:505737-532687 GCA_007570785.1 Antilocapra americana | reverse complement strand
ATATATATATATATATATATATATATAATAGAATATCATTCAGCCCTAAGAAGGAAATCTTGTAATTTGTGACAACTTGGTTGAAACAGAAAGAGCCAAGATTTTTTCAGGTTCAGATGAAAGGCCCTCAAAAGTTTAACCTGTGCACATAAATCAAGATTTGAAATGATTCCTTACTGGGGATATTAATGACAGAGAAGCTCTTTTTAAACTTAGAGGCTTAGATAGGAAATTTGGAGGGCTTGGGTTTTCTACAGCAACACTGTCTACTAGAAATAGAATTCAAGCCACACATAAAATTTAAAATTTTCTAGTAATCACATTTTTAAAAAGTAAAATAATATAAGAGAAATTAGTTGTAATAATATATAAAACTTCTTCAATTTATAATGAGGTTATCTACAGATAAACTCATAAGCTGAAAATATAAATAAAAAATGCATTTAATATACTAACCTACTGAACACCATAGCTTAGCCAGCAGGCATGCTCAGTCATGTCTGACTCTTTGTGACCCCATAAACTATAGCCTGTGAGGCTCCTCTGTCCATGGGATTCTCCAGGCAAGAATACTGGAGTGGGTTGCCATTTCCTCCTCTGCGGGATTTTCCCAACCCAGAGACTGAACCCATGTCTTCTGCATCTCCTGCATTGACAGGTGGATTCTTTACACTGAGCCACGTGGGAAGCCCCTAGCTTAGCCTAGCCTATTTTAAATGTGCTCAGGACATTTCCATTAATCTATGTATGAGCAAAATCATCTAATACAAAGCCCATTTTATATTAAAGTATTGAATATCTCATGTAATTTATTGACTATTATACTGAAAGTGAAAAACAAAATGGTTGCATGAGTACATAATGTTTGTATGTCTATTGGTGCTTTCCATCATGATCACACAGGGAGCTGTGACTTCCTTCTGTTGCCCAGCATCATGAGAAAGTACTGTACTATATCTCACTAGCAGAAGTAAAGATTATAATTCAAAAGTATGGTTTCTAAGGCATATTGTTTTCCTACCATCATAAAGTCAAAAAATTGTAGGTTGAACCATCATAAGGCAGAGAGAGTCTGTATTCCTTTTAACCCCGTTATGTCCAAAATATGACATTTAATCATGTTAACATTTATTAATGAAATATTTTCCATTATCCAAATCTTATATATACATATTACACTGTATCCCCAAAGGACAAGCCACATTTCAAGTATTCATTACTCAGACTAGTGTCTACTATAGTGGACAGTGCTGATTTAGAGAAAAGGCTTAAAAATGATAGCATGCATTAGAATCAATTGGAGGGTTGTTACAATACCAATTGGTGGACGCATCTCACCAATTACAGAGTCTGTAATTCATGAGATCTGGATGCGGCCCAGGAATTTGCATTTCTAACAAGTTCACATGTGATGATGATGCCAGGGATACTTTGAGAATCACTAATTTGGAAAATTTATTTAAATATTCATTTTACTCTGTTTATAAAAATTTTATTGCAATAAATTATTTAACCCTTTGGGGACACATGCATCAGGCTGAATATGGAGGGCAAGATTAGTCTTATCTAAGACACTCCTATTTTTGACATTGTGGTTCAAGAAGTTCCTAGCTAAATAAGGTCTTCAATAACAGTAAATAGATGGCCATCTGTGTTATGTGATTTTAGAGGTGAGAGATTCCTCAATTCTAAATACCGCTCATGGAATATGCATTCATCAAAGGTACCTCCTAATGCTTTGTGTGTTATCTACTTGCTCATCCATCAAATTATATATCAACAGATAAATTTTAATGTACAAATTCATTCACAATTAAAGTCTTAAAATAAAACTACACTTCTGAGAGAATTAAAAATAAAGAAATAAAGTCATTGGTTTCCCAGTTCTTTTAAGAATTGTTTCTAGTTGTAGAGATTGATAGGTTAGATAGCACATGTTAGGAAAATTAGCCCAATTCCACTTGGCTTAATTGAAACCCAGGTCTATTTAAAAGAATACAGAAAGGCTGAAAAGACTGGGTTGCTTGACTGTAATGTTAAAACCATTGATTTTAAGTTAAGATTGGGTTTCATTTTTTAGTCCAATCTTATTAGGTATGCAAGTGGGAACAAACTAGTTGAATAGGTAAAATTTTCATTTTATAGAATTGATAGGGTAATATACTTGATATCATCTAGTGAGAGTACACTATATCTTAGCCATTGTGATTTATAAAAAACAAAGCCTCAGTTTTTGAGCATATAAAATGGTAAGCATATTTATAGTTATTGAATACATATTATATCCAATATGTTTCAAAAATATATTACCTTTATTTATTGATATTAAGCTACATGAGCTGTTCGTATATTTTGAAGATTAATCCCTTGTCAGCAGCATTATTTGCAAATGTTTTCTCCCAGTCCATAGGTTGTCTTTTCATTTTGATTATGGTTTCCTTTGCTGTGCAAAGGCTTTTAAGTTTAATTAGATCCCATCTGTTTATTTTTATTTTCATTTTCATTATTTTAGGAGATGGATTAAAAAATATATTCCTGTGATTTATGTCAAAGAATGACCTGCCCATGTTTTCCTCTAGGAGTTTTTAGTATCCAGTCTTAAAAGTAAGTCTTTAATCCATTTTGAGTTTATTTCTGTATATGGTATTAGAGAATGCTCCAATTTCATTATTTTATATGTAGCATTATTTTACAGCACTATTGTGTTATATGGCATAGTATGGATCTAATGTAGTTTATTCAATCATATTTTGTTTGATGGTCTTAGATTACTTTCAGGTTTTACTTATAGGTAATGCTGCAGTCAAAATTGTGCAGTCTCCCTTGGACTGTGTGCCAATATTTCTCCAAGGTAAAAGCAAAGATGTGGAAATGTCGTGTTATATAGGGTGTGAATATTTTTCTTTTGGTACTGCCCAATTACCCTTCAAAAATGGCATTTTGTATACATTTCATATACATTTTACATTCCTCTCATTATGCATGAATCTATTACCCCAATCCTGCCAACACTTGTTATACGCTAACTTGAAAACTTTTCCTGAACTAATAAGTGAAAAATAGTATATCTTTATTTTACTTTGCAGTTAGTCCTCTAATTACTAGGGAAATGTAACATCTTTTTAAATATGATGAAACATCTTTCTAAACATGATTTCTGGCTATTCATATTTCCTTTTCTGTGAATTGCCAGTTCATATCCTCTGTTCATTTTTGTGAGATTGTTCATTTTTTCTTATTGAATTTTTTTTCATTCTTGATCCTATTTTTTCTGTCTTAAATAGGTTGTCAATATTTTTAACACATTTTTCACTTTTCAAAAACTTCTGTGGCATCATCTGTCACAAAGAATTGTGGCTTATAACGTGGTGGATTTATTAAACTTTTCTTTTATGGCCTTTGGTTTTGTGGCTTCCCTGGTGGCTCTGATGGTAAAAGCATCTCTTCTCAATGCGGGAGACCTGGGTTCAATCCCTGGGTGGGGAAGATCCCTGGAGAAGGAAATGGCAACCCACTCCAGTACTCTTGCCTGGAAGATCCCATTAACAGAGGAGCCTGATGGGCTACAGTCCATGGGGTCATGAAGAGTCAGACACAATTGAGCCACTTCACTTCACTTTATATAAGAAGAAGACCATATTCCAATTTGAAAATACATTCGCTTATCTTTCTTCTAATAGTTGTTTTATGTTTTGCTTTCAGGAAAAAATATGAAAATATTCTTTACAAGCTTATCTGTTATATATTCTTTAACTGCAGCAGTTAGCATTATAGAATTAAGGACATTTACAGATTCAATGTAATAAAACACCCTCCAAACTTGAATTGAATTATTAATATATTACAAGTGGTCTCGTTTCTCTAACAGGAAAGAAGTGTATGTCTTGTTGATGTCATGATTGTATGTGGGTTACACAGGCTGTGTCCACTATGATAGCTGGCTGTGTTATATCCTCTGAGTTGCCCTGTCACATCTTTCCAGAAACAAGCGGAAGAGAGAGAGAAGGCAAGCCAGGTAATTAACTACTTTGGCTACAAGGTCTCTTCTTCTCACATTCTACTGGCCAAAATTAGTCACCTGATCAATTTATCTGCAAGAGAAGTTTGGAATTGTAAAGGAACATATATATATATATATATATATATGATTATCAACAGTGGTCTGTTATACCAGCCAAAGTCATGATTAGTACAAGATTTCAGTTTTGCAATTGCAGATCAAGATCATGGTGTGTGGCGTTTAAGAGTTGTGCTATCTGATTCAACATCTCAACGAAGTGTTTTTAGGCAGTATGTTTTGAAGTTGTTATGAGAGCAATCTTTTGACTAGACAAACTTTATATTAATCACTCACAAGTGAGCTGCATAAAAATGAGTGCATCAACATGAGTCTCAGAAAATATGATGAGACTGGAGTAAAAAAAATGTGAGCATAAAATAGAACTGCTGCTTCTAAATTGCTTCATTCGTGTCCGACTCTGTACGACCCCATAGACGGCAGCCCATCAGGCTCCCCATGCCTGGGATTCTCCAGGAAAAAACACTGGAGTGGGTTGCCATTTCCTTCTCCAACGCAAGAAAGTGAAAAGGGAAAGTGAAGTCACTCAGTCGTGTCCAACTCTTCGCGACCCCATGGACTGCAGCCTACCAGGCTCCTCCATCCATGGGATTTTCCAGGCAAGAGTACTGGAGTGGGATGCCATCACCTTCTCCATAAAAAAGAACTATATCTTCTAAAATATCTAGAGATCAGGTCAGACATACTTATACCTACTTGGGCATGATCGAATACACACACTGCTTCAAAATGCTAAGGTATTTAAAACAGATGTTGCAATAGAATCCCTTAGGAAATGTAACTTTCATATACAACAGAATGGTATGCAGTAATGAGTATTGTCATTTACATCAGCCTGTCACCAAGTGCACAAAAAGTTTTTATCAGGATTAAAAACATGCTGAATCAGAAAATGACTCTCAATACTGTTTAAAAGTCTCAACTCTTAAGGCATATATTCTCCAGCAAAAATGCAATTAAATTACAGGTCAATAAAAGTTTCAGCAACTAATATCTAAGCTATTCAAGAGACAAGGAAAAAACAGAAAATCATCTGCAAGTGAATAATAATAATGAAAGGACAACACATCAAAATTTGTGAGATGAAGGCAAAAAATGATTTAGGAGGAAAATTTATAGCTTTGCATATAGTTTTTAGAAAAGAAGACAAGTTTTATCTAAATAATGAGGAATACATTAAACTCAATGTGATAAAAGGGAAAAAATAATAAAGAAAAAGCCAATTAAATAGAAAGTGTCCAGCAATGCAGATGTTTAAAGTCCCATATTTTAGTTCTTTGAAATTCAAATAAAATTCATGAAACCATAAGAACATTATTAAGAAAAAAAATTATCAATAACAAGGGAAATTGTCACTATAGAATCTACCAAACTAAGATGAATATAGGTAAATATTATAAATAATAATGCCAATAAAGTTGTCAACTTAGAAAAAAATTGAAGAAATTATTTAAAATGTATAATTTATCAAAATTGACATGACAGAAATATAAAACCTTAATAGCCTTTCTTCTATTAAATGAATTGTATGTGAATAAAGATATGTATCCTCTAAAAGAAAAGTGCAGTTTTAAAGGGATTCATTGGTTATATCTATTATTTTAGGCAGAAATAGTAAATATCTTAGAAATTCTGTCATAAAACCACAAAGCCAAAGTCACTCTTGAGTTCATTATAGAAGGCCATATAGGCCTGGTACCAAATTCTGCTAAAGATATTAAAAGAAAAAAAAAACCAATTATACGTTTCATTACTTTTGAGCATACATGGAGATGTCATTAACAAAATATCAATATAACAAAACCAACAATTAAAATAAAATGATAATATATCATAACAAACAGAGTTATTCCAGGAAATAAGGATTGGCTTAACACTTAAAAATCAAGCAATCTGGGTTTCTCTGGTAGTCCAGTGGTTAAGAATTTGCCTGCCAATGCAGGGGACATGGGTTTGATCTCTCCTCTGGGTAGATCCCTCATGCAGCACAGCAACTAAGCCTGCGCGCCATAACTACTGAACCCCATGCACTGCAACTACTGGAGCCAAAGTGCTGTAGAGCCTGCGCTCCACAACAAGAGAAGCCACCACAATGACAAGTCTGTGTAATACAAGGAAGAGTAGCCCTTGCTCCCCCAAGTAGAGAAAGCCCACACAGCAATGAAGAACCAGCACAGTCAGAAGTAAATTAAATAAATAAATAAATCTTTAAAAAATCAACTCATCTAATTACTTTATTTACAGAATACCAGGTAAAACTAAATGCATGCTGCAATATGCCTGAAAAAGTATGTGACACATTTCAAAACTTGTTCATGGTGAAAACTCAAAATTTGGAACAGAGGGAAATTTCTTCAGTCTGATTGATTAATAGCATCTATGAAAAGCACATAAATAATAATATACTCAAAGAAGAATTTTTCAATGTTTTTTCCTCTGAGAATGGAAACAAAGCATGGATGTCACTCTCAATACAAAATTATTTAACATTTTACTAGTGGCTACAGTTGTACAGCAAAGAAAAAAAATTCATATAGACTGAAAAGAAAGAAAATGTTCTCTGTTCAAAAGACTTTAATCTACAAAATCTTAAGGAATCTATCATATAAAATATTAATAATAATATTAATTCCTATTAATGTTAATTCTTAATTCCTAACTCACTATCTCCCATCCCTTGTAACATTTCTGTCATTCATTTCACTTATACATATATATATATATGATAAGATATAGTAAGCATACACTATTGAATACATTGTTGGCATTATTATTTGGAATAAACTACTATCTGAATAAGAAAAATACAAGTTATTTCACCTTCACTCATTGCTTCTTTGAAGATTTTACTTGACATAGACTCAAATTTCTAATGAATTCCCCCAAATTGTGCTTGTCTGAGAAAGTTAATTTTTCCTTTACTCTTTAGAGATCACTTTGGAGGGTACTGAATTCTAAATTGGTGTTTATTTTCTCTCAACACTTTAAATATTTCACTCCCCTTTTTTGCTTGTAGTTTCTAAAAAAAAGTCCAATGTAATTCTTATCTTTGTTCCTCTGTAGGTAAAGTGTTTTTCCCCTCTGGCTTCTTTCAGAACTTTTTCTTTATGTTTGATTTTCTTTTTTTCTTTAAAATAACCTTTTGTTGTTTTTTTTTTCTCTTCTAGTATTTAATATGTATATCCTCAATCTCAGGCAAATTGACTACAAATAACTTTCCCCAGATTTTTGTAGTCTATTAATAAACCTATCAAAGGCATTCTTCATTTCTGCTAGGTTTTTTTTTTTTGGATCTTAACCATTTATTTTTGGTTCTTTCTTAGGACGTCCATCCCTCTACTTTCATTGCCCATCTGTTATTGCATGTTGTCTACTTTATTCATTAGAGCAGTTAGCATATTAATCATAATTGTTTAAAATTTCTGGTTTGATATTCCAGTATCCTTGCCATGCTTGGCTCTAACCTTTGCTCTCTCTTCCAATCATAATTTTTTTCCTGTTTAGCATGCTTTGCAATTTTTGTTTTCTTGATAGCTAAACATGATGTACTGAGTAAAAGGAACTGGTATAAATGGGCCTTTAAAATGTGGTGGAGAAGTATGGGGATGCTGGAAGCATTTTATAGTCCTAGAACTAAGTTTAAGTTTTTAGTAAGGCTGTGCCTCTGGACTGTGAACTTACAAAAGTATCTCCCTTTTTTCTCCACACTTAGGTAGCACAGGATAGCTACAGTGGACTGAAATTGGCTGTCACCCTTTCCCCAGGTCAATCAGACTCGGACATTATGGCAGCAAGTTAGGCTCAGGGTAGCTAGTTTCTTTCTACTGAGAACAGGCCTTGTTAAGAATAACAGAGTACTCTGGCCTATTTCAAAACGGTTCTTTTTTTCCTCCCCCTCCCAGAAGCAGGAGAGAATCTCTCTCTGATATCTACCGTGGGGACATGATGAAACTCCTAGAGATAAATCTCACAATATTGTGGGGCCTCTGTATGCCCAGGCCTCCTGGAATTTTTTAACTCTCAGAATTGTCCACAAGGAGCATCCAGCATTTGTCAATTACCATTCAGGTTTTCCTAATTCAGCACTGGTTTCCAGGGCAGTTTTCTGCTTGAGAGTCTCTGTTTTAATAAGCTGTGATTCCCTCTACTCATCTTTTTGTCCCTCCAGTCATGGGGGCAGCAGTTTGCCCTGTGTATTCCCACTAATAAGTCCAAGAAGAGTTGTTGAGTTTTCAGTCTGTTCAACTTTTACCTGTTAGGAACCTATAGTGACTACTAAGCTCCTTACATGTGGAACCCTCTTTTTGTTTTTATGTAAGTCTAAATGAGACAAAGGCATAACTCTTTACAGTTAAATTATTATGATAGTGGAAAGTGTTTCTTACATATGCTTGAGTTGGTGTTGATATTTGTGCAACTCCTTTGGTTATAACCTACATGTGGTGAGGGGTTGTTTAAGTATAAACCATTTATTTTAAAAAGGTACTTAGACTCATTTCAAATATGCTTCTCCCATAACAATAACAACATTATACATTACATTAACAAGTAAGTAATGCCCATTTAGATATGAACCACCTCTAATTATAATGGCCTCAACACATATCAAAATTAAATTGCAATGGCAAAGTGAACTAAATAAGTGTTTTTATCTTAATGAAAAATTGTCAAACTCATCTATGTTTTATCAAGCAAAACTAAAACTAGATCATAGGGGTTCTGGTAACTATTACAAGTACATTAGCCTAATATTTCACTGTCTATACTTTGGTTTGTACTAAGCTTAAATGTTCTTTGAATTCATTTATTTTAAAAAGCAAAAAAACTCAAAGATCTCAAATCAGTGGTGCAGAATCAGCTAAGTACAGAATGGTTCTCCAGATAATATGTCTCTAAGCATCAGCTAGCAATGGCTTTTCTATTAGTATCACAACTACAAGAAACTTCTTGAACGTTATTTTCAGAGAAGCCTTCTCTGTACTATTTCAGAGAAGATGTGGAAGGGAATTATTCTGAACAAATTTTTCATATTGTAATTTCTAATATGCACTGCAGCTTAGACATACTCTCTTTTCTTCCGTTTTCCTTTCTTTAACTGGGAGAAAGTTAATGATCCATATTTTTTGAGAATCTCTTCTCCTTCTGATCTCTAAAAAGATGCTAAAGTTAGGTTATCATTCTGTCTTTGAAGTTCAATTATTTAATGAGAATAATTTTTTTTTCAATCACTAAGAGAACATCCCAAAATGAATCATATAACTAACTAGTATTAGCATAATGGTTCTAAAAACCTAATTGGTATACTGTTCAGATACAAGGGAAAAAATGTATTTGGAGGTCTCTTATGACTTTTTCCCCTTTTTTTCTTTTCAATTAGATGATTCATAAAAAGCACCTGTGAAATTTAGATTTTTTTGGAGGACACAGGTGCATAGTATAATTACAGCCTTCTATTACTCACTAGCACTTGAAGAGTAACATTTACTTTTACTGAAATTAATGTTGAAATAAAATTCATTTCAGATATCAGTCTGCAAAATCCCTGTTCAAGTTTAAATAATGATTTTTTTCTAAAACTAGTGTAACTTTTTGCTATAAGTACTTTCAACTACAGGTTTTCTTGCCATGACTAGGCACAACTCAATAATAATTTTCCCCCTTAATATGCATTATATAAATAAAATTATGTTTGTTATAGAGTAAATATAAAATTTATCCAGTGAGTACCTATTAACACATACCTATAAAAACTATTTTCCCAACAGATTCAACAGCTGATAATGTATTACTATTTAGTAGCTAATTCCAGTAGACAAAATAGAAAAAAAAGCAAGCCCTTGTTTTGTTCTGTATCAACACAACTACTCCTTTCTAATTCAAATGTAGATAGAGTGTTATTCAATCCATATGTAATAAATCAAGCTGTATATTGGAGACAAATAGAGTCAAACATGTAATTTGCTTCTCAGCTAGTGCCACATGTTCAAAAATGGAGTTATTTTCCAATTTTAAAAACAAAACTAATTTTTCTGACCAAATAATATTATATCAGAACCTAAAGTTGTCAAATTCAATTAGCCTCCATACCCATTTAGTGCACACATATAAATAAACATACTTATAGACTAGTCATTTGTATCTGAAGCACTTTTATTCCCAGTTTGTTTTAGCTAGCAACCTGGGGCTTCTCAGGGGACACTAGTGGTAAAAGAACTCACCTGACAATACAAGAGAAGTAAGAGATGAAGTTTCGATCCCTGGGTCAGGAAGATCCCCCGGAGGAGGCCATGGCAACCCAGTATTCTTGCCTGGGAAATCTCATGGACAGAGGAGTCTGGCAGCTACAATCCATGGGGTTGTAAAAAGCAGACATGACCGAAGTGACTTAGCATGCATGCATGCATGGAGAATTTTTCAGAAAGAAAAGTTAAATCCTGAATTGGGAACTTTCGGAAGAGCCATATCATCCATCCACCTCTCACCTCCTGCTCCCATACCACCCCTCTCCAGATGAATTGAATTATGGCTTTGAGAGTAAATACTAGAGAAACTGATTTCATATCAAAACTCAAAGGCATACCAACCACCCTGAACCACACAAGTAGATCATTTGCAAACACTGACCTATCTCCTCAAATTCTGTGACCAATAAAATTTCTGAAATGCCCACTGAGCAATTTAGGAAGACATCAAGGGAGAAACTCAGGTATCTTTTTATCTCTCTGTGGTAGGCAGGGGGAGTAAACCTCTCTCCTAAAAAAAGAAAAAAAAAGAACAACAAGGAAAACTATGTCCTAATCCCCAGAACTTGTAAATATGTTGTCTTAATTATTAAGGGGGATTTTAAAGATGTTAAGCATCTTGAGATAGGGGGTGATTTTGCATTATTCAAGTGGTCCCAGTGTAAAGTATGGGTCCTTAAAAGTGGAACAGGAAGTTAGAAGAGTGAGTCAGAGAGATGGGACAATGGAAGGAGGGACAGGAGGGATTCAAAATGTGAAACTTAACCTGCTGTTACCATCTTGAGATGAAGGAAGGGAATCAGGAGCCCATGGATATAGGCAGCCTCTAGAAGCTGGCCTACAATCACATGGAATTGAATCCTGCCAAAACCTGAATGAACAAGGAAATCGATCCTCCCTTAGAGCCACTAGGAAAGAATGCAGTCCTGTTGAGACAAATTTCAGCCTGATGAGACCTCTATCAGACTTCCAGGCTACAGAAGTATAAGTTAATAAATTATGTTGTTTTAAGTTCCTAAGTTTATAGCAGTCATAGAAAAGTAATGCATTCTCCCTAGACATGATTTCTGCAAATGAATTCCACTGGAGTGAATTTATTTTAAAATAAGAAAAGACATGTGAGTTTCTATTAAAGATTCTGAAGTAAGTTATATGATTTTAGAAAATTCTTGAATGATATATTTAGCAAATGATTTGATTTCTTTCTTGTTTAAACAAATGAAATTTATTTACCTTTTCTTTAAGTCATCCTAGATTTGAAACATGGTTCCATATCTCAACCTTATTTCGCTTTGGAATCACTTTGTGATTCCAAAAAGTGTACAAAATGAACTGCTCTTGTTTCTGTGCCACTTTTACCTAGATGCTCTATGTGCAAGATCAAACAGTAATCCTTCAGATTTATTTTTATACTCAGACTTTCTCTTCACAATCTTCACTAAATTACAGTAGTAATGGCTGTTACTTTTTTATAAGCATCAGGGTGTCTGCAACATTGATTAGCAAGTGGTTCTGAAACTCCCAGTGCTCAAACTTTGTTCTCACAAGACTTTGAGCATCATAAACTAACTACAATATTCATTCATCATCAAAAGAAAGACCTACTTTTTCTTCTTAAAAAATCACCAAGTACCATCTCCTTTTCTGTTTCTGCAACAGTGATTCGGGGTGCATAGTAGTATGATTTTGAGTCAGCTTAAACAGTCACTTTCTTTTTGGAAGAATCAATCCAAAAAGCAATCAATGTTGAGTAAAAAAAAGTAAGTGTTTCAGTTTTCATTTTATGCTTTACTTTTGATTGAGTACATATTCCAATTGGGAATGTGCCTTTTACAGTCTTGGCTTATGTCAAGTGAAGTAGTGAATATGAGTCTACTTTTCCTTCTTTTTTGAATTTTCATATTACTCTTTAATATGTCATTTGTTAGTACTTGAATTAATTTTCCTGTCTCCTAAAGCACTGAGCTTACATTTGAGAATGACAAATAAAATGTTCTCATTACAAATGCTTATTAACCTGAATTCTTGCCTTTCAAAGAGCTATAATCTAAGGAAAGAAAACTGGATTAAAAGACAGCATTTCATGATAGTAAACCCATAGAGAGAGATGTTGAACAAATTTAAAATACAAACACAATTAATCCATGGTACAGGTGATTAGAGAGGGCTTCTTGAGAAATCTGGAGTGACAAGACATCACTCTCAGCAGGAAAAATAAGAAAAAAAGGTAAGGGGCTATGGAGGGAGATCCAAAAGACAATCAACCCAATCCTTCACTGAGAACTGTCAGAAAACGTAATTTTATAGGTCTGGAGAGCAAACAGAGCAACAGGCTAGACAATCCTAGAATACTGAATTTTTCAGGGGATACTTGCAAAACAAAATTGATATTTCTGAATGGATGAGTATGGTAGAAATGAGATTCTCCTTATGAATTTACTTAACACTGAAATTCTTACTTCCCTTTCAAGAGTCTCTTTTAAACTCAAGTTACCAGTTTTTTGGTCTTATTTTCAACCAGATGCCATTTTTATAGATGCTTAATTTAATCATTTGACTATTTGTTTCATACACTGAATCTGTACATGGAAGGACAGGACGGCCCACATCACTGACATCCATCTTCTATTGGATGTTTCCGCTTTTTCTAAGTACACTCTTTTCTTAAGGGAGTTTTCCTAATTGGATATAGCTACAGATCTAATTACATCATTTCATTATTATATGATAGGAAGTAATGAGCTCTCTTATCACCTGGAGTTTTCAAATTTGAATTGTGTACAGTCAGTCCTCCATGTTTGGGAGCCCCATGTCCACAGACTGAACCAACCATGAATATGGAGGACTACATCATTTTATGGAACTTCCCAGGTGGTGCTAGTGGTAAAGAATGCGCCTAGCAATGCAGCAGATGTAAGGGTAAGGGACTGGATTCAATCTCTAGGTCAGGAATATCCCCTGGAGGAGAGCACCAGCAATCCACCCTAGTATTCTCGCCTGGAGAATTCCATGGACAGAGGAGCTTGGCAGACTATAGTTCATAGCATCGTGAAGAGTTGGACACAACTGAAGCGACTAGCATGCATGCACATCATTTTATGTAAGGGACTTAAGCATCCGCATAGTTTGGTGTCTATGGGGGTCCTGGAACCAATTCCCTGAGAATACCCAGTGATGACTGCCTATACTTATATCGGAGGATAGACAAAATTACCACTAAAGCTCTAAGATTCAGATATATTCATCATTACACACAAATATGTTTTAAACTCTTAACTAGTTCAACAACTGAAAATGAATAAAAAAGAAAGAAAAACAATTTTGATCATTCTAAGATATCAGAATAACAACTTAAGCAAAATGTCTAATAGTCATTACAATTGAAACTGTGATAGTTTAGACAGCTATATACAGTGTAGCTGAGAATTTAAAGTGGAAAATTTTCTAGAAATCTACAGTCTGTACTTGAAGAAAAATTCATAGCTATTGATATAAGAATTCAAAGTCTAGTCCTGAAGAACTCAACAGATACACAGGAAAAATGTATATGTTATGATATTAATTGCAGCATATCTTATAATATTTTTTTAAATTAAGGCTTAATGATCAAAATAAAGGAATGGTCAAAATATTTTATCTACAAAATGGATATTATATGACAAAAATTTTATTTAAAAATATGTATATTACTTAAATGAGTATAATATAATACTAGAGAAAATATATAGCTAATTCATAAGAAACATGGCTAGAAATTCTTTAAATATTAAATATGAATATGAATTAACTCAGAAATGTGCCTTATAAGTGATTTTTAAGATTTGTTTTTAATTTTTAGAGCTTTCTACAATAAACAAACATTACTTTCAACAAAGTAAAAAGCTTATTTATTGTCAATTAAACAAGCTGTTATGGCTGTAATTTACAGACACAAAGAATTTAGTGATTCATTTCTTTTTTCCCCCATGATTTCTCTTACAACTTTGAAATTACCATTTATTATTTTCAGTCAATAGGGTAATTCATGTTGGATTTGGACACCTTCCTTTCCAATCTTAGTATAATGTTTAATTTTATGTGTCAACTTGAATGGCCATGGGTTAAGGGAATACAGAATAAGTAGTGGAAAAATTTAGTTAAAATACCAGCTATGACTGCGTGGTCAATTACAGGCAGGGCTATAATCGTGATGAGCATTTTCTATACATTTTGCAATGAATATGTTTATGTTCTTGTCTGTGTTTTCTTTCTGCTTTTTTCTTACTCTCTTTCTCCCTTATCATGTGGCACAAGATATGTTTTTATCATAGTATTTAGGCACTGTTAATTTTACATAATAGCTTTTAAATTATGGGATATCAAGGAGAATATTAAGCATCACTCAAGATTTTACCTCCTCTCCTGGGGAAGAATAAATGTTCAATTATAAGCAGTATAGTTGTATCAGTCTAGGCAGAATTATGACCTTGTTATTGTCTTTATTTGGAGATAAAGTAGGGCTTAAGGAGATGTATCTAGGTGCTAAGTTGTCAAAGGGTAGACTTGTGACAGTTTTATGTGTCAACTTGGCTGGCCACATAGTACTCAGATTATACTTTATTTCTCTATCTGGGAGGGTGGTTTTGGATTAGCATATGAATTAGTGGGCTCAGTAAATTAAACTGTCCTCTTCAATGTGACTTATCAGCATCCAACCCTTGAAGGCTTAAATAGAACAAAAAGCTGAGGAAAGAGTGTAATTCTACCTTTTTTCCTGTCTCACTGAGCTGGGACATCTCATTTTTCCAAACCTTTGGACTGGGATTTACTACTTTTTATCAGGCCTTCAAACTCAGGCTGAATTACATCTTCAGTACTCCTGGGTCTCCAGCTTGCATATAGCAAGATTTCATACAGCCTCGATTATCACAGGAGATTTCTTATATCCTACTGGTTCTGTTTCTCTGGAGGGACCTGACAAATATATTTGGCTTTGAGATAATGTAAGTTTTTATTTGCGTGCCATTTAAAAGGTTATTTTCATTGATGTATAATTTACATAAAACAAATTCCACCAATTTTAAGTATTCAGTTTGATGTGTTTTGTCAGAGTTTGTGTGTGAAGAACAACTTCCCCCATCACTACAAGTATTACACTGGAGCCTCCAAACCTCAAATTTGAGAGAATTCCTGTTTGCTCCTCTCTTCTACTCTCTTTTCAACTTCCCCAATATGTTTAAAACTCCCCATGGGCTTCCCAACATTGTTTGAAGTGCAAGTTCTTTTATTGCTGTTAGTCATTCCTGAAGATGAATTTGATAAATTCCCTCTCCACAGTGAAGCTGAAGATTTCCAGCTGCCATTAGAAGTTAGTTACTTTAAAAGGCACCAGTGTTGGGTAACAATCTAAAAACCTGGGAACCTACTGTAAGGCTACGGATCATAGATAGCCAGTTATATTTCCCCAGAAATGCTATAGCAACATTACAGTGAATAAAACAGATTTGTAATGTTCTGTTATTTTGAAGTCAATCCCCATCCAACCACTATACTCAAATCAGCCTCCAATCTTCACAAAAATCAGAGTGGTCAAGCAATTAAGGATAGTAATGTAAGTAGCAATTGTTCCTCCTTTTCTGTTTGTTCATCTCTGTTTCCCTCAGAACTAAATTACAAAAAAAAAATGAGATCACTAGGGAACATTTAACCCAGTTCCTGAATTCTGCTCTACTGAATATACACAATACTTTACCTAACCTGTTGATTCCTTTCTTGGATTAGAAGGACTAACAGTGAAGAATTAGGTACTTAAAGAACAACTGACTCTCTACTGCCAACTTCCCCCTTATCAAATTTGTAGGTGAACCATGTGGGCAAGATAGCATCCAAAGGAAGATCAGGAGAATTCAGCAGGTCTGCACCTGATGGGAAAAATGACAAAGAACCTGACCTCCTACCTTAATAATTAACTGAGATTGTTTCCCTTTTGGGCTTCCCTGGTGGCTTAGACAGTAAAGTGTCTGCCTGCAATGGGGGAGACCTGGGTTTGATCCCTGGATCAGGAAGATCCCATGGAGAAGGAAATGGCAATCCACTCCAGTACTCTTGCCTGGAAAATCCCATGGACGGAGGAGCCTGGTAGGCAACAGTCCATGGGGTCCCAGAGGATCGGACATGACTGAGCAACTTCACTTTCACTTTCATTTCCCTTTTAAAAAATTTCATGGCTGAGCAAAATCTTTAGAGTTGTTTTTGGGACACAAATCTGCTCCAGGTAGCAGTTCCCTGATTAAAGCATCTTTTCCTTTTCCAACTACTACTCGCCTCCCATGTATTGACTTTTCAAGTGGCAAGCAGCCAAACCTGAGCTTGGTAACAGTAAACAAACCAGAAACTGAGAAGCCTAAGTTAAAAACCAGAGGTCACCATGAAAATAGAAGCTTCTTTGGAATTCCAGAAATTTTCAGGAAAGTTTGTGGCTTACACAAAATATTGAAGGGGGACTGAAGCAATTTTCCTGAGATAGCAAGAGGGAGACTTGAAAAATGGGCCCTTTAGCACCCTGATAATTTGTGAAAAGGCCTGAAGCAGAGGTTATATAAGTATTTTGCTGAGACTTTCAAAAATAAAACCAGGGAGATTGAAAGTATAACATACAATAAGATTAAAGCAAAAACAAACAAACAAACAAAAAACACTGGTTAGAAACTTTAACAAGAAATGTAGTTTGCATAGAAAAACTTATGAATAACTGGATTCATCACAACAGAACAAAGTCATAACGTTTCCTGAGTACAAAGAGTTTATTAGAAAAAATAGCATGGTGATTGTGGTCAATGAAACGGAATTATTTGTGAACCTGAAGCTGTAAATTTTTATTTAGAAAATTTAAAATATGTTTAATATAATAGCTTTGAGGGTCCCCCGAATTCTTATTTTCTGAAACTCTGAAAACTTCTAAAACATTAGGTTATAATCTTTGCTACTTTTCAGGAATAAGCCTAAATTTCATCTTCTGTAAACTGGTAATAACAACAATGTTTGCCACAGAGAAATTCCATGAGGATTAAGGGCTTTACAGCATGTAAAACCCTTAACACGGTGCCCTTGAAATGAAGGCCTATAGAAATGAAGGTATTTCTCTGCTATGGCTATTATCTTTGTTATCATTATTAGTTCTCACTTATCAGTAAAAGCTTTCTTAGAAATTTATATTAGGATGTTCATGATATGTGAGTGGCAAACAGTTAAATTAAAGGACCAGGTAAAACATTGCCTGGGTCAATCAACGGAAATAAGCTCTTTCTCTTGCTCTCCCCTCAGTATTCTATAATCTACCAAGCTGAGATCACTGGAGTTCAACATGGCATGCTAAAATGTTAGATCTGGAATAAAATTTTAAAAGAATCCAGGACAAGGCTAAAACCTGAAGTCAGGAAACATGACCCAGAATGTATGAATTGCTGGTGCAAAGTCAATTAATAGGAGATTTGGAACTGAGGGGGAAAAATAAAGAACTCCCATGTTATGATAATTACTCAATCAGATGACAAGGTACAATTATTAGGAATTCAAGGGCACATAGATTTGAGGAAAAACAGATGCCTACAAATATGGCTGTTGCCTCTAGGTGTCTTACTTTCTTGACACAAAAGGTCTTCATCCTCACACCCAAAGATACAAAGAACAGTAAATCCTATATATAAAATCCACCTTTCTAACATCAAAAATCACTGCCCTCTCTCCTCTCTACTTTCTGTTTTCTCCCAGTTGTCAGGCACATGCTGACATCAGTATTTAAGTGACACTCTATGCTTTTAAAAAAATATTTTAATCTTTATTTTCAGAGTGCTGATTGATATAGTACTTATTTTTAAAAGGAAATATTGGAACAAATTTCCATCTTCAGTTTACTCCATTAATAATCAACTAAATTATTTGAATCATATGTGTTTTTAAAATATATTTTAAAAACAACAGTTTTTTAACTTTAATAAAACAGTTTTAAGAACTCAATATACTATTGCTTAATAAAAATTCAAAATATATAATGTTTTAATATAATTCACTTTATTCTTGCATTCCATGTTTCTGATGTTAATTTTTTATGAAATGGTGACTGCTTATGCCACTTAAACTTGATTCACTTAGCAGGGGAGAAATGACAAAGTGACTGTCCAAGCGCTTTGTTTCTATGGAAACAGTTTCTCCTACTTCAGACTCAAGATGAATGGGGATGAACAGTGGTATTAACATTAATATTCATAAATGCCAACTTGGATGATTCTCCTTCCTCTCAGTCTTCTTCCAGTGATACTTAGGGGGTGTGATCTGTGAAACAGTCCTGCCCCACACCTGATACTCAAGGCTTGAGAGAGAAATAATTCACTGAATGGAGAAAAGGACATGATGAAAATATGACATGAATAAACTCATTTTAAGATATATTTATTTAAACTTTACATTGTATTTGGCATATAGTATTTTTTTATATTGGCAATTGACTACTGAAATGTGACCTTAGAATATGGATGTGTGTCTGGCTTAACAAATTCTCCAAATATACAAATAGCTCATGAAGCTCAATGTCAAAAATAAAATAAACCAATCAAAAAATAGGCAGAAGGCATAAATAGGCATTTCTTCAAGGAAGACATATAGATGGATAACAAATAAATGAAAAGATACTCAACATCACTAATTATTAAAGAAATGCAAATCAAAAATACAATGAGTTATCAACTCTCATCAGTCAGAATGGCCATTATCAAAAAATCTACAAATAATAAATGCTGGAGAGGGTGTGGAGAAAAGGGAACCCTCTTACACTGTTTTTGGGAATGTAAATTGATACAGTTACTATGGAGAACAGTATGAAGGTTCCTCAAAAAACTAAAAATAGAACTACTATATGACCCAGCAATCCCACTACTAGTATATATCCAGAGAAAAACATAATTCAAAATGATACATATACCCTGATATTCATTGTATCATTATTTACAACAGCCAGGATATGAAAGCAAATTAAATGTCCATCAACAGAGGAAATGATGCAGAAGATGTGGTACAGATATACAATGAAATATTACTCAGCCATTAAAAGGAACAAAATTGAATTTGTAAAGACATGGATGGACCTAAAGACTGTCATACAGAGGGAATTAAGTAAAAAAGAGAAAAATAAATATCGTATTTTAACACATATATGTGGAATCTAGAAAAATGATATAGACCATATCCTTTGCAAAGCAGAACAAAAGACACACATATAAAGAACAAATGTGCGGATGAAAGTGAAGTGAGAGTGTTGGTCACTTAGCTGTGTCTGATTCTTTGTGACCCCATGAACTGTAGCCCATCAGGCTCCCATCTGTTCATGTGATTCTCCAGGCAAGAATACTGGAGTGGGTTACCATTTCCTTCTCCAGGAGATCTTCTCAACCCAAGAATCAAACCTGGGTCTCCTGCATTGCAGGTAGATTCTTTACCATCTGAGCCATCAGGGAAGCCCAAGGGCTAAAGGGGCATGGTGGGATGAATTGGGAAATTGGGACAGATGTAAATACATTATTGATACTATGAGGGAATCTACTGTATAGCACAGGGAATTCTACTTGATGCTCTGTGGAGATCCAAAAATATGAAAAAAAAAAGAAATCCAAAAATGAGGGTGTGTATGTATATAATTATATATATATCCCCTTCCCAAATAACACTACAGATAAGAAAGGTAACTTAGAATGAGCCATCATATTTAGTAAGTAGTTAAAAGGATTTTAGAAATTAATATTAATTGCTTGATAGTGGCAATGAATCAGAGCTCAGATGATTACAATTTTCCATATATATTAAACTAAAAATATTGAGTGGGACAAAGTGAAAATACCAGTCAATGATGTATGAACCAATGCTCATGTAAGCACACAGACACATAATCACACAACCAAAACCCTTTGCAGATCTTTCCACATCCTAACATCAGGAACTAGATCACCATGTATAGAGAATAATACAGATTCTTAGGGCTTGCCTGGTAGCTTAGCAGTTAAGAAACCAGGAGCCGCAGGAGATGTAGATTAGATCCCTGGGCCTAGATGACACCCTGCAGGAGGGCATGGCAACCCATTCCAGTACTCTTGCCTGGAGAGTCCCAGGAGCAGAGGAGCCTGGCAGGCTATAGTCCATGGGGTCGCTTAAAACAATAACTTGTATCTAAAATTTTTCAAGACAGAAATAATTCTTTTCAATCAGAATGTAGGAGCAGAAATCTTTTCTCTTCCTCCTAATCAAGTTGACTGGTCTAATAATCAAATTGACATAAGAGATTGGCAGGAAAAAAAAAACCCAAATTTTGTGTCTATGTAAGTCCCAAAGACATGAGACTCAAAGGTGAACAACTGTGGCATATACACTGTCTTGAGCCAAAAAGTGGGGTAGGGACCTGGGGCTTCAAAGAGGATGAGGGCAATTCACACGAAGATAAGAAGAACAGATGTTTGGTCTTAAAGAATTTTAAAAAAGTTATCTTTGAAAATAGCTCTTTTCCCTGGGCCAAACCCCCTATCTGAATTATTTTAGGCAGTTGAGGGAGAGACAAAAACCTCTTCCTGAGTCTCCTGGGTCTTAATCCACTTGCCAAAGTGGCACATTTAGGGGTGGTGTATGCTCCATCCCATCAAGCATGGAGTATTTACTTCTTACCTTCAACCAGCCCTTTCTTGAGCAGATAGAACAAACATTACATCCTCCCTGCCTTTTCAGAGTAGCCTAACTGCTGTGAACAAGGGAAAAGTCACTAAATTAGCAAAATAACAGCTCACTGTTCATTGATAGGACAGTCCAACAAGTATGACTGTGGTCAGGTGACTCAGGGATCCAGGACTCAAAATGCATCTGGGGGAATAGAGATAGCTTCTCTTAACTTAGCCTGTAAGTGACACATTATATTTCTGCTCTCATTCTCGTGGTGAGAGTTAAACACATGGCCCTTCTGTTGTGAGACACTCTGAATTACAGTCTAGCTTTGGGTAGAAGGCCAGGAGAACCAAGTATTGGCTTCCAGTCTCTGTTTCATTCATAAAAAAGTAACATAGTTCTATAGTGATTTAGAAAACTAAGATCATGGCATCTGGTCCCATCACTTCATGGGAAATAGATGGGTAAACAGTGGAAACAGTGTCAGACTTTATTTTGGGGGGCTCCAAAATCACTGCAGATGGTGATTGCAGCCATGAAATTAAAAGACGCTTACTCCTTGGAAGGAAAGTTATGACCAACCTAGACAGCATATTAAAAAACAGAGACATTACTTTACTGACAAAGGTCCATCTAGTCAAAGTTATGGTTTTTCCAGTAGTCATGAATAAATGTGAGAGTTGGACCATAAAGAAAGCTGAGCACCAAAGAATTGATGCTTTTGAACTGTAGTATTGGAGAATACTCTTAAGAGTCCCTTGGACTGCAAGGAGATCCAACCAGTCCATCCTAAAGGAGATCAGTCCTGGGTGTTCATTGGAAGGTCTTACATTGGAGCTGAAACTCCAATACTTTGGCCACTTCATGCGAAAAGTTAACTCATTGGAAAACACCCTAATGCTGGGAAGGTTTGGGGGCAGGAGGAGAAGGGGACGATAGACGATGAGATGGATGGATGGCATCACCGACTCAATGGACATGGGTTTGGGTGTACTTTGGGAATTGATGATGGTCAGGGAAGCCTGGCGTGCTGTCATTCATGGGGTCACAAAGAGTTGGACACAACTGAGTGACTGAACTGAACTGACAGTGATTTATTTACTTTTTTTCTTGGTTTTGTTATGTAATACTTGTTATAATAGCAAACATGTTTTATATTCAGAGAAATGTGACAATAAAAATGAAGTGTTACAAAGAAAAGGATAGTTAGACACAATAATATCTTCCCCTATAACACTTGTAAGTTATGAAGTTCAACTTTTGAAATTATGCAGTCCTATTTATATGACAGTCATAAGGCTTGTCAGAATAGGCATGTGGATATTTGAGATGGAATTAAATAGCTGGTCTTTAACTCAGTTCTGGAAAGTCAAAATAAGAGAACATATGACACGGTATTTGGAAATCCTGGCTCTGTTGTCCAATGGATCTAGCTCCCCACACTCTAGGAGCCTTCCATGAGTGTTAGGCAGCATGTAGCCTGTGTTCTTCCAGTTTCATTCAGCTCGTACTATTTCACACAAAATATCATAAGAATTAACTTTTTAATTATATCAGGCTTTCCCATTCTAGTGGAATACTTTCCTCTTGTTTTGTAGCTGCCTATCTGCCAATAAGGCTTCCTGAACATGTTAATGGCTCAAATCATGCTGCTTCAGAACCTCTGCCCTCTGAGCTAATAAGGCTAACCCTGATTGGGTGAGATTGCTGACATTTCTACTCTATTATTTACTTGTCATCAGAGGCACGCTGGAAGTCTTGGACTCTGCCAAATACCAACATATGGGATGAGAAACTACTAGTGCCTTTTGCTGTTGCACTGAGTGAACGAACTAGAAATGCCTCATGCTGGTCCCATTACATCTTTTCATCTGTACATACTGACTGACATATTCAATAAAGAACTACTGGAAGCTTTATATTTGGAAGCAGATTTGGGAGTAACAAGAATAATTCAAGATTTTTGAATTCTTAGGAGAAGGATCATTTTTCATACTTGTCTCTCAGTTTTTCTTTTGAACTCACAAAATACACTCGACATTTTCTTGGACCACATTAGTCTAGTGCTTAACCTAATCTTGAAAATCCAGTTATGCACAGTCTTCAGAACCCTGAAGTAAAACAAAACCTCCACTACCAACATCACCACAAACACAGGTATTTGCCTGGCCTTTCAAAGACAACAGTAGTACCTGGTATAGCCCTCACTTGATTTGTACTTGTGTCTAGTGTACTTTAAACAACTATCTCAACATTGACAGAAATCTTCAGTGTTCCTACTGAGAGGAGCTCCTTTCTCTTCTGACTGCTTCCCACTGCTGTGGGTTTGCTTATTGAGTTCTCTTTTACTTTTTCCTCAGATGAGGTAGATGCTGAGTGGCAACAGTGCATGGCACTGAATATGCTGTATTAACAGTTCAAACTTGAAAGGTTCACCTTGAAAATATCCTCTGAACTAATCAGGAATATTCAACTTTAGTGTGTGAACTTTCATTTGCAAATAAATGACAATGACTTTCTTTCAGATATACCCTCTATGGAAAATTGAGTAATCTTTTCCTCATGAATCCCCCTGGTAGGAGCACCACTGCATCCTCAAGGACCTCACAATATGTACAATAAATACAGGCAGTAACATTATGTCCAGTAAAACTCTCAAAGGCCTTTACACAGGCTTTGCTTCAAGGAGTCTGAAAAGGCTTAAGAATACTGGTTGTGTTTCCTTTCATTTTGAGTTCCATTTAGATCTTAACAACAGGCTGGCAGATCAAGCTTAGATCATACTGAAGGTTGGCAAGGTATGTTTGACCAAAATTTTGTAATATCCACTGAAGCACACAAATTAGCAAGAAATTACACATTGTAGTAAGTGAAGAGAAGGAAGGATATCTTATGTTTTGATAGATACTACATGCATGTGCAGGAAAAATTAGATAAGGTGGTCAGAAAAGGCTTATCTGAAGAGGTTCTTATGACTAATGCTTGAATTAGAATGAGTAACCCTTTCACAATGCTGAGAAGGCAGCATATTTCAAACAGAGGGAATAATAAGTACAAAATTAGTGTTTGGGAAAGAGTTTGCCATGTTCAAAGAATACATGTGAGTAATGTGATTGAAGTGCACTGTATAAGAGGAAAATGGTGTGAGATGTGTTGGAGGACATATGCTAGAACCAGGGAAATAGTGAAATACTTTGTACTTCATTCTGAGTTATAAAAGAAGCCTCTCAATATTTAATAAAGGGAATGTCATATCAGATGTGCATTTGCTGTATGGAGACTGAATAGAATTTGAGCAAGTGTAGACATAGAAGTATTATTTCAGTAATCTAAGTGGTAGATAATGGCATTCAGAATAACTGAGTTTTCAGTGGAAATAAAAAGAAGTGGATGGATTTGAAATATGGTTTCTGGGAAAAAAAAAGTCTTAGAGCTTGCTGATAAATTGATTGTGGGATGCAAGGAGTAAGGAATGAGGACAATGAAGGGGAATGCCCAGCATTTTTGTTTTTTTTTGTTTTGTTTTGTTTTGCTTTATTCTTACCTCCTGCATTGAATGAAATTTTGGTACAGTTTAATATTATTGTGGAAAATGAAATATTTTGGGCCAGGGCAGTAGGTATCCAAAGCCCCTTGAAAGGTAGAGTAAGCATCTGCACTGACACATCTAGAAGGCCATTTGACTTACAAATCTGAAACTCAGGAGACTGCTTTGTAGGAGATAAAAAAAAAAAACATAGAGACCTAAGAACGCAGATGATGTTTATTGAATGAGCTCACATAGATTGAGACTGGAGATAGGGAACAGAGATGAGAGAACACCCTGAAGAATTATTTCAATATGTAAAGTTTGAATAGAAGAGGCACAGATAATACAGAATAAAGCATGACCAGTGATAATATAAGTAAATGTGGAGGCAGAAATGCTGAGAAAAGAGGATATTTATATTAAAAAGGGGAAGGTGAATTGTATATTGGTGACTTTGTACAGAGAAACTTCAGTAGAATGGTAGTATACTATCTAGTAAGTCACACTAGAGTGGCTTAACTAACATGGGAATTAACACAATATGACAAAATCCAGTTGAATTAGAGGTTTGTCTAAAATCAAAGGACAAATAAATGATAGAGGATGTAGTAAATTACATTGATTCATTAATAAAGACAATAAAAAACTTGAAATAAAATTAAAGTATAAGCATGTTTCCTTTCAATAACATACTAGAGTAGTGTCTAAAAGGACTCTTCAGATATCATTTATTCTTTGGGTAAATGTATCTTTATTGACACACTAATTACTGTTGTTTTTGGATAGACTCTGAAGTTGTGGGCAGACTTGGTGAAGTTAAATGGAGATTTTTATCTGATAAAAATGCAAATGATTTCCTTCTGGTAGAAACAAACCAGTGACTCTATTGTCCAATAGGACATTAATTAATTGTGTATCTAATAGAGCAATCTTATTCTAAAAGTCTTTCTTCAGTGTCACCATATACTCAGTTCCTCAAATGTTTTTTAAACCAGCTTTATCGTTCTGTTGGTTGAATCTTTAATGAGTTTAATAATTTTTAACATGTGTTTATTTACATTTGCTTGATGTATTGATTTCCCTGGGCTGCCATAACAAAATACCACAGACTAGGTAGCTTAAACAACAGAGGCTTATTTCCTCACAGTTATGGAGGCCTTTATTCGAAGATCAAGGTGTTGGAAAGTCTGATTTCTTTTGAAGCCTCTCTGAATTGCAGATAGCTATCCACTTGTTTGGTCCTCACATGACCCTTCCTCTGGGTATGTGTGCATCTCTGGAGTCACTCTGTTTGACAGATTTCTTCTTCTCATAGACACCAGTCACATTAGATGGAGCCACCCTAATAGCCTCAATTTACCTTAGTGACCTCTTCAGAAGCCCTATGTCCAAACATGGTCACATTTTTAGGTACTGGGGGTTAGGGTTTCAACATATGAATTTTGAAGGACATAATTTGGCCCATCACATATAAGAATGTTTTTAACTTTTTTCAAATTATACCTCAGCAGTTTTAGTGGTCCCACAAATAAATATTTGACATGTTCATTCTCTGTTCTCTATTCCAAAAATTATGCTTTGACAGACTATGTCAAATCTTGTATTGCTCATTTCCTTCAAATATATGCAAAATAAGTTTAATGTTACTTGCAAGTAGAGCTCTCGGAGAAGTAGAAGGTGAGATGGAGTTAAGAGTCAAAATGTTTATTGTAGAATAAGGGGGAAGGAAAAGAGAGGAAGTATAATTAGATATAAGGATCAGTCAGAACATGATTCAGACCTGACAAAATTTTGAACAACTCAACTGGGATCTCCAGAACAAAGATTACTCATTAAGGAGATCCACACTGGGAGGTTGGCTAGGCTCTTGGACCATAAAATTGCTTCATTATTGCTCAGCTGTCTTAAAAGATCATAACCTCAGCTCACAAGTTAACATGGACCCTGATGAAGTTAATTAACAGCTGGGGGTCGTCAACTAATTACCATCCTTGGAGTTGGTCAGTAAGTTCTGTCTTGAAGAGGGATCTGGGTGGTATATCTCTGGGTCTGCTACAAAGTTTGTCATAAGCATTTAATAGATACAGAAAAAAAGAAGTAAATATAAAACAAATAAAATATCTTAGCCATAGCAATGACTAATGTTTTTGACCACTTACCCTGTACCAGACACTATTTGGTGCTTTATAGTGTTATCTACTTTCCCCCATCTTCCTCAGCTCAAAGAGAAGAAAAATTTATAAATATACAAAATGAACCTGTTTAATGTCAATGATTTTGGTTCTCATATTTGGGCAACAAGGAACAATAACTCCAAGCAGTATTGTTCAGAAAGGAATATCATATGCTTATTTCAGCATATGCTGATTTTAAAAGATTCAATTACAGTGAGAGTCATTTATTCAGAATAATAGTCTAGCATAA
>ML663438.1:476234-505337 GCA_007570785.1 Antilocapra americana | reverse complement strand
ACCATCTATAAAGCTAATCATCACCTTAAGCAGTTAAATTGTAAAATTTCATAGGTTTGTTTGATGTTCTTAAAAATAACTCAAAATTGGAGAATTTATATATAGATTCAATCTTAATAAACAAAATTAACAGTAGTAAAATTTGTTATATATATTGTAGATAATTAAAAAAACAAAAATAACAAAGGAGCATATTTCTATAAAAATTTAAATTTATAGTCTACATTGATTAAGGTTTCTGGAAAGCTTTATCGTAGTTTAGAAAATTAACCCTCCATTTCATTGAATGATTCTTGGAACCCATTTAAACAATGAGTAATTATTAAATGAAATTCTTCACCATTAGAAAAAGTTTTATATGGTACTGAATCTACCTTTATTTCCCTCTGTTTTTCTAAATTGTCACTGTGGTAAGACTTATCAGTTAGAAAACAGTATCTTTCCTGGCAACTTATCTTCAGCTATCTTTTTAGTTTCCAGAGTGAAAATTTCCAGAATGTTCATATGCCTCTTCAAACACAAGAAATTTGAAGCACAACTTGCTCCAATGCATTTTTTTCCTAGCACATAAGTCTTATGATACTTTCTCAAAACACAAATTAAGTTGATTTCACAGCCCCAGTCTTTGAAAACAATACTGTGTCTTAACTCTGGGTAGCACCCTCAGCTTCTTTAAACAGGAAATACTGGTAAGCCCTCTTTATCTGCTCTCCATATTATACTCTAAGTAAGCATATCTCAATTTAAAACTTCAGATATCTAACCCTCCTGCCTTCTCAAGAACCACCTCCCCAAACACAAGCCGTTTTATCCTGCAGGGGTCCCTAGTAACATAAAGCATAGTAAATTTACTTTGCCAATCTTTCCAGATTTCCCCCTCAATACTTTTGTTTCATAACTTAAACACTAGCAAAAGCCTCACTATCTCTACTTACACTTCCTTACTCTTTTCTAATGGCCAATGTCTTACTTTCTCTATGTGTTGCATTCTCTGCATGCCTCTATAATTTCACACTTTCCATTTTATTTTGATTATTGATGCCATATATTAGTCTGTTTCAATGAAGCCTGTTATACACATCTTTCCATCTGAATTTCAAGCTCTGACAAATCACTCGTATGATATCTTTCTTCCAGATTCACAATAACCATAATAATACTTCGAAGAGTTCATGTCTATTTTTCTACATATGCAAGCCTAATATACTAATACACTGATATCAGAATTTACAATTAGTAAGATCATGGTGAATATATCAAGTTGAGTCGTCTTTCTCTTTTTTATTTCTTTTGCATAAGGCAACATTCTCCTAATATTAAGAGAGAGAGCTGACTTTAATGAAAAGGAAAAGAAAAATTTAGTACCTTTTCCCCCCATTAACCTCCTGCTGATGGCTGGAATTGTGTGTACGATATATTTACTCCCTCTGTTTTTCTAATACTAGTCTTTGCCTATCAAGCCTTTTTAGAATTCCTATTAAAGAGCAATTCTATTTACTTCCTATGCTAGCAAGCTAATATATCTTATCTTGTCAGGTGCTGAGCATGGAATAGGTTGTATTTCTAAACACATTACTATTGAGTTCTGGCTTCTTTGAAATTTTCCTCTAATGCTCTAAATCTGCTCTGTTGTATTGCTCTTGTATTTTTTTTTTTTGCTTACACCTTTATGCTGTAGTTAGATCCTTTTTTAGCTTTCTTCCACTAGACTTATTTTTCTATGCTAAAAGCCACTCTTCATTTTGGTAACTTGGAGCAAATACTGTGAAGCAAGATTTATATTTTCTAATTTATATTTTACAATTACTTTATTATATCAAAAATATTTTGACTGATAGTAGTATATTAGTGAGAAGAACTGAATCAGATAATTATGTTACCAGAATAACCAACTCAAAGTTAATGGTTTAAAATTATCATCATTATTAGAATTCTTTGAAGGTCATCTGGTTTAGGTTAGACCTAGAGAGGTGGCCCTGAAATTGGATTCCTTTACATATGTGTAGGTTGGATGATCCTCTCTACTTTAGCTTGGGAACAAAGAAGCTTAGTTGTAAAGGTCAGTTCCATGTGCCTTGAATCCATGAATTTTGAGGAACCCTAGCTAATTAAACCCACAGGATCGAACTGAAGACTATATCAGTTTGGGTCCTCTGAGAAGCGGGCAGTAAGATGTATTGGACACACAAGAAATTAAGAGAGAAATGCTTCTGAAGGATAAAGGAAAATGGGCACAAGGTCAGATAGGGAGAGATTTCAAGTTGCAACGCAGGGTTCTTTACTACTAGAGTCACATGGAAGCCCTTGGCTCTTGTAAGGCCACTGTATTCAGTCACTGGCCGGAAATGGCCTGAGGAAAGTACAGCCTTCACAAGAATACAGAGGGAGATATGAAGGGTGTTTCAGTGGAAAGTTTTCATCTAATTATCATCTCTTTTCAACCTCTTTTTTGAAGGAAAATTTAAGTAGCATAAGTTATTGGTTGCTACTAAGACTCTTTCTAGAAAATGAATACTAGAATTTCATTTAATCAATCAATTATAGGCTAATGGGTTTATTCTTTATTATCTAGAGTGTAAACTTGTACTTCTTGATTAACAAAATCATGAGAGAAAGAGAATATTTTTTTCCTTGTAGAACCACTCTATGAATTTCCTTACTATATGTGTTCTGGATTGGTAAGTAAAAAACAAACAACCCACAACAGTCAACACAATTCTGAAGAAGAACAGTGTGAGAAGACTGACACTGTGAACTTTAAGACCAACTAAACCTGCAATAATCAAGGTAGCATGGTATTGGTGAAGAAGCAGACACATATATCAATGGAACAGAATAGATATTTCCAAAATACACCCCCAAATATACCCAACTGATGAAATAGAAAAAAAAAACAATTCTATGGAGAAAGGATAGTCTTTTCAACAAGTGGTACAGAAAGAATAAGACATCTACATGCAAAAAATTTAAATCTAAACATACACCTTATACACTTAACAAGAATTAATTCAAACTGGATCATAAACCTAGACATAAAATGGAAACATATAGACATTTTAGAATATAAAACAGGAGAAAATCTAGGAGACCTTGGGTTTGGTGATAAATTTTTAGATATAACACTTAAGCATGGTCCACAGAAGAGAAAAATTGATAAGTTGGAATTCACTGAAATTAAAATGGTCAGCTCTATTAAAGATACTGTTAAGAGAATGAAAGCATAAGCTACTAATTTGGAGAAAATCTTTGCAAAATATATTTCTGAAGAAGGATTTATATACAATACATACAATGGACTCTTAAAACAGCTATAAACCAACAAATAACCCAATTGAAAACATCAAAAGCTCTGAATAGACCATATAAATTAAATAAAGAGGAAATATGTACATAAAAATATAGTCAACATTATGTGTTATTAGGGAATTACAAATTAAAAAAATAGCATAATACTACATGCCTATTAGAAAGGTTAAAAAAATTGTTAATATCAAATGCTGGTGAGGAGGTACAGCAACAGGAACTTTCATTCATTGCTGGTTGGAAATGCAAAATGATATAGCGACTTTGGAAGACATGAAGTTTCTTATGAAGCTAGGCATAGTCAACCTAGATGGAATACTAAAAATCAAAGACATTAGTTTGCCAACAAAAGTCCATCTAGTCAAAGCTATGATTTTTCCAGTAGTCATGTATGGATGTGGGAGTTGGACTATAAAGAAAGCTGAATGCTGAAGAATTGATGCTTTTGAACTGTGGTGTTGGAGAAGACTCTTGAGAGTCCTTTGGACTACGAGGAGATCCAACCAGTCCATCCTAAAGGAAATCAACCCTGACTATTCATTGGAAGGCCTGATGCTGAAGCTGAACTCCAATACTTTGGCCACCTGATGCAAAGAACAGACTCATCAGAAAAGACCCTGATGCTGAGAAACATTGAAGGCAGGAGGAGAAGGGGATAACAGATGATGGGATGGTTGGATGGCATCACCAACTCAATGGACATGAGTTTGAGTAAACTCTGGGAGTTGGTGATGGACAGGGAGGCCTGGTGTGCTGCAGTCCATGGGGTCACAAAGGGTTGGACATGACTGAGTGATTGAACTGACTAACTGGGACATAGTCTTATTAAATAATCCAATAATCATCATTTCAGTTCAGTTCAGTCACTCAATCGTGTCCAATTCTGCAATATGTTCAGGGAATTCCCTGGTGGTCCAGTGGTTAAGAATCTGCCTGCCAATGGAGGGGACACAGGTTTGATCCCAGGTCTGAGAAGATTCCACATGCCATAGGGCATCTAACCCAGTGTGCCACAATTACTGAAGTCCAAGAACCCTAGAGCACATGCTCTTTAACAAGAGAGGACACTGCAATAAGAAGCTTACACACTGCAACTAGAAAGTAGCCCCCACTCACTGTAATTGGAGAAAAGCCCATTCTGCAATGAATATTCAGTGAAGCCAGAAATAAATAAGCAAATAAAGTTAAAAAACCAAATTTAGATTCATATAAAAATTCTACATTAATGTTTTCAGTAGCTTTATTCATAACTACCAAAAACTGAAAGCAATAAAAATGTCCCTCAAATATGAACATAATAAACTATAAATAAAACTGTGGTATACCCATACAGTGGAATATTATTTGGCACTAAAAAGAAATGAGCTTCAAGCCATAAAACACAAGGAGGAAGCTTAAAAGTTATTGGTAAGTGAAAGATGACAATCTGAAAAGGCTACACACAGGCATACCTCATTGCATTGTGCTTAGCTGTACTGTGCTTTGCAATATTGCATTTTTTACAAATTGAAGATTTGCAGCAACCCTAAGTCAAGCAAGCCTATTGGCACCATTTTTCCAAGAGCATTTGCACACTTCATGTTTCTGTGGCACATTCAGGCAGTTCTCACAATACTGGGCTTCCCAGGTGGCTAGATGGTAAAGAAACTGCCCGCAGTGCAAAAGAACAGGGTTCAATCCAAGTCTGGAAGATACCCTGGAGAAGGGAATGACAACCCATTCCACCATTCTTGTGTGGAGAATTCTATGGACAGAGGAGCCTGGCAGCTTACAGTCCATGGGTTGCAAACCGACAGACATGGCTGAGCAACTAACACACACAACACAGTATATTTCAATATTTTTCATTATTATTCTATTTGTCATGGTGATTTGTTATAGTCAATAAAGCAGAAATAGATGTTTTTCTGAAACTCTCTTGCTTTTTCTATGATCCAGCGGATGTTGGCAATTTGATCTCTTGTTCCTCTGCCTTTTCTAAAACCAGCTTAAACATCTGGAAGTCCACGGTTCACATATTGCTGAAGCCTGGCTTGGAGAATTTTGAGCATTACTTTACTAGCGTGTAAGATGAGGGCAATTGCTTAGTAGTTTGAGCATTTGAAAAGACCCTGATGCTGGGAAAGATTGAGGGCAGGAGGAGAAGGGGATGACAGAGGATGAGATGGTTGGATGGCATCACTGACTCAATGGACGTGGGTTTGGGTAGACTCCAGCAGTTGGTGATGGACAGGGAGGCCTGGCGTGCTGCAGTTCATGGGGTCACAGAGTCGGACACGACTGAGTGACTGAACTGAACTGATGTTGATTTGTGGTCAGTGATCTTTGATGTTACTATTGCAAAAAGAGGGCTTCCCTGGTGGCTCAGACAGTAGAGAGTCTGCCTGCAGTGTGGGAGACCCAGGATCGACTCCTGTGTTGGGAAGATCCCGTGGAGAAGGAAATGGCAACCCATTCCAGTATTGTTGCCTGGAGAATCCCCATGGACAGAGGAGCCTGGCCGGCTACAGTACATTGTAAAAAAAGATTACAATGGGAAAGGAATAAAGAGGTCAAGCATGGGGAATTTTTACAGCAGTGAAACTATTCTGTATGATAATGTAAGGGTAGACAGATGACATTATACATTTGTTGAAGCTCACAGAATTGTACAACATAGGGAGTGAACCCTCATGTAACCTAAGCTTTTTATTTAATAATAATGCATCAGTATTGGTTCATTAGTTTTCACAAATGCACCACACTAATTCAGGATGTTAATAATAATAGAAAATGGGAGAACTTTAAAAAAATTGACCATACTAACTGCTTGAATTTTGGGTAACTGTTGTAAAAAAAACCCAAATTCTATTAATCTAAAAAATTAAGAATCTCAGAATTCATTTATTCATGATGTAGTGATCTTTGTTTTTCTTTTGACAGATTTTAAAAAGACGTAAATTTCCTTCCTGTTTGTACCTATTGCTAGGTACATGATCTTGGCTGCTTCTCTGAACCTCAGTTTTCTCATTTGTGAGATAGGGTTAATGATAGCAAAGATGTAATACAGTGAGGATTCCTGGCTGGAGGAACATGTCCTTGGGATCCTCAATACATGTCCTTTCCTCCTTGTTTTTCAAATGTTATTTCTCCTATTACTAAAGGATGACAAATTGACTCAAACATCCCTTGCATGCTTTCTCCTGGCACAATGTTTTTATTCCAATACTCACTCACTTTTCCCCATTGTCACTCATTTTTCTCTACTTTACTCTTCCCTTTTATATTTCTTTGGATCCCAGAGCACAATTTAGAAAATAGCCAGAGGGTTTACAAGATAAGGGTAAATTGTTCAGCATTACAATGAAAAATTGTTTTTGTTGAATCATTGAGGTGGTGACTGCACCCTAGCCTTAGCACCAGGAGAGGACCTAAGACTAATCATGAATAAAACATGATTCCTGCCTTTAAGTAACTCACAGTGAGAAACAGGAGATGCATGTGAAGGAACCATACTGATACAGTTATCAACACCTCAGTTTGAATTCATTTTAGATACTTTTTCTCAGACTTTATTGAAGGAGAGGTGAGGTGGCCCCAGCATCAGAATGCTGGGAATTAGTTTGGGAGAAGGTGTCCCTCAAAGGTATTTGAGGGATTGGAGAAATAGGGGTTTAGTAACACTAAATAACACTCCATTTGTTTCAGTTATAGTACTCGAAAGCCAATACCCTTCTCTTCAAATTCTGTTTTCCAACTGCACTGCAAAAGGCAACTATCAAACATTTCTATCAGTGGAAATCAGGAAGAAAGAATTATTAAAGTAAATAAGCATTAAACAGAAATTTTAATACCTTCATATTCTTTACAAGAAACTAATTTTGGTCATATTTTACAAAATAAACATTCCTAGAGTTTGATTGGGCTCTATGTTTCTCTTACATGCACATTTTCCCCCTGATAACTCCATTTTATTCAACCCTTAGAAGGGTGTATGAAGTGGTAATAATTGCCATCCCATTGCATGGATGAGGTAACTGAGTCACAGAGAAGCTAAGATGCAGAACCAAGCTCTAAACCTTAACTGTTCTGCTTCTTGCTTAGCACAGTGGTGCAAGGACCATGTTGGGAGTATTGGTCTGGTGGCTGTGTCCCCACCACCAAGTGTGGAGTTTGTTGCAGAGAAGCAGGTTGAATAAACCAGAGACCCGGGAGATTAGGTAGGGGCAGGCCAGCAGACACATCCCCTCCTGCTTGGCTCTCCCACACACCCCTAATTTAGGTGTTAGCCAAAGTGAAAGTGTGAGTCACTCAGTTGTGTCTGACTCTTTGTGACCCCTTGGACTGTGGCCAACAAGGCTCCTCTGTCTGTGGAATTCTCCAGGCAAGAATACTGGAGTGGGTAGTGATTCCCTTCTTTAGGGTATCTTCCTGACCTAAGGATCGAACCCAGGTTTCCCACATTGCACGTAGATCTCTACCATCTGAGCCACCAGGGAAGCCAAGTTTAGATGTTACTTATAATCAAATTGTATGACATCATAACTTGTGAGACTAAAATTTAATCTATCTTTTCTTTATAGTAATTGTATTAATAAATGATATGTTTCCAGCATTATTTTAATTTTTTACATCCATAAAAGTGGAGAATCACACAACTTTTCCTAGAATAATGGTACCTATAGAATTTGAAAGTAAAAAGATCTTCAGGGGTATTTATTTTACCTGCATTTTCTATATTCTAAGGATAACTGTAATAATATTTATATTCATTAATTTCATAATTTAATTAATTCAATAGATAAATTGCATATTACAAGGTAATACCCATAATTCTATGAATGTATGGTCCCAAGTTCCTGAAATTCTCTTTAGAAAAGTTATAGGTAATATTACTTAGATATTAGCTCTTCTTCTGGGTAATATGATATAAAGCTAGATCAATCAAATGTTCTAATCATACCCTGCACATTATCCCAGCCTCCCTTTTTGAACATAGCAACCTTTTTTATATTGTTTTATAATGTTCAAAGTCAAAGAGGTCAGAAAAAATATCCACAAATTTCAAGAAATTAAATCTCTCTTCTAGAGATGTTTACTAAGCATCAACTTGACATTCATGATTTCAAAACTCTTGAAAGGTATCATAGAATTAAAATTACCAAGAAAATATTACCAGCAGCACAGTTTTTTCTAAAGCAATACTTTTCATCACCGTTACATACAATGAATTTTTATTGTTTCTCATTATGTCTTAAACTCATACTTTTAAAAATAGTAATTCTTTCTTTGAATAAAAACAGAGCTTATTGCAATGTAGAGACCTTTACAAGGAACAATATAGTAAACCTTATTATTAGGTATTAGGCCAGAATCTGGACAAATATTATTCTTATACTAAATATAGGTATGCTTATAAAACCATTACACCTCAGAGATTATAATTTTTATAAAGGCAGTGAACACTCACTAGTGAATACAAGTAGAGTAAGTTGTAAATAATAAAACTCATCAATTTCACAGCAGAATGTTAAGATTTCCTTCAATGAATATAAGAAAGTGTTAGTCGCTCAGTCATGTCCAATGCTGTGACCCCATGGACTGCAGCTCTCCAGGCTCCCCTGTCCATGGGATTCTCCAGGCAAGAATACTGCAGTGGGTTGCCACACCCTCCTCCAGGAGATCTTCCTGACCCAGGGATCAAACCTCGTCTCCTGTGTTGCAGGCAGATTTTGTACCATTTGAGCCACCAGGGAAGCCCTTCAATGAATATCAGTTCAGTTCAGTTCAGTAGCTCAGTCACGTCCAACTCTTTGTGACCCCATGAGCTGCAGCATGCCAGGCCTCCCTGTCCAACATCAACTCCCATAGCCCACCCAAACTCATGTCCATTGAGTCGGTGATGCCATCCAACCATCTCATCCTCTGTTGTCCCCTTCTTCTCCTGCCCTCAATGAATACATCAGCAATCAAATATAGAAATGACTACCAACGACAGTACTACACTTAAGATGAAGAGAAAAGCCAGTGTGTCCCAAATACCTGAGGGGAAATTTAGTAGCATCACTACAAATGCCAGATATTCACTCTGACATCAGATGCACATATTTGAAACTCATTGACTTGTGTTTTCCCAATGTTTCCAAATATTTAAGCTGTACCTGGTAAATAAATTGCCATAATAATACTTGCCTTGGCCTTAGGAATAGTTCTTGTTTCAGAATAAAAGCATAATAATTTTATTAACAATGTTAATTGACTAAAATGCAAATAGCCAATAGGGGAAGGTGGTATCAGTTTAAATGATTCTGAAGATCAGCAACTGAGCTTGGCAATGTTGTATAATAAAATAATGTGGCACTATCATCAGGTAAAAAAAGATCAATTTTCAGGATAAGGAATACTGTTGAATGACCTGACATTAAAACCACAAATATATACAGTCCATCTAACCTCCTTTTATATATTTCTTAAATATTTAATTGCTTGCTACTGAGTAGAAATCATTTAAATGTGAAAATGCCATATTATATAACAGCGGTGTTTTAAAAGTATTCCATTGCATTATTTTGTTTTCTCTCACTGTGTTTTCTGCACTTCACTTCTATTTTGTAATTAATGATCACTATTTTCAAGGTTCTTTCATTCTTTTCATTCTTTCTTTATTCTTAAGATCACTCTCCTTTTTTTCAGATATTCTTTCTGGTTTGATGTTAAAATCCACTTTATTTTAGGCAACTAATTGAAGATGAAGTCAAATAAGAAATTTAAAAAACAAAAACCAACCAAACAAAAAACCTCCCTCATCAAGTAACTCTTGGGCTGGGCAGCCTTCACTTCAGCATGTTATTCATCCTTTCTTGGTTGAAGAGAAACTTGTCATTGCAGAGATATTAAGCCTTGCTATTTATACTTTTTATTGTATGCCCCTCTCCCACCCAAGGATAGTTAAAATGTAAGGATTAAGTAATGCCTAGTAAGAATTATTTCTCTCTGTTAGCATTTTGAATTCTGTAATTTAATAGAATGTGAAGATTAAAAGGTATATGATACAGAGTAAAAGATACAGGAATCACCATTATAGGCTATGTGCTATTTGAGATAACAAGAGAGCAAAATCTAACACAAAGCAGAAAAGCCATTTGGTTACAAAAAAATCATAGAAAAAAACACTCAAAATGAAGCAGAGATGCCAGGAGGGAGAAAGAGATCCAACCACTGCCATGTTTCCTGATGAAACTAGCCTTGTTCTTGTTTTAGTTCAGGGGTATCCCCACAATAATCCTTTGTGTTGAGCTAAATTAAACTAAGTGAATTCCTGTTGTCTGCATCACAATCATCATTGACTCTTCTCTCTTTTGCCCTACATCTAGTTTATATCCTTCAAAATATTTATAAAATTGGAAATCGTCTCACAGCATGTAAATAATCACTGATCAAGCCCACCGTCATCTGTGAATTATAACATAGCCTCCTTGTTGCCCGGCTTCTGCCGTAGTCCATTAAAGCCTATTCTCCAACAGCAGCCAGAGAGATATTTATAAATGCATGACAGATGATGTCATTTCTGTTTGTAGCTTAAAATGGTTTCCCATCTCACAAAGAGCAAAAGTAAAAATGCTTATTTATAAATGCCTACATGACCTACCTCCCTGAGAGTCTTGCCTCCTGAGACCTATCTTCAGCTCTCAACAGCTGTCCCCTTCATTCTTGTGCTCTAGCCTCCTTACTCTTCTAGAAATCTCACCAAAAATGTATCTGCCTCAGTTATTAGCACCTGTTCCTCTGCCTAGAAATTCCTTCCCCTAGATACCTGCGTGGATCCCTCTCTCACCAAGAGATGTTGGTGAGAGATCTCAAACATCACTTTGAGATGTTTCAGGCTTACTTCACCAATACCCCTGTTACCTTCATCCTGTCATTATTTTTATAAGAATTATTACTCTCTGATGTAGCACATGTTAATTTATTATGGTTGTGGTTGTGGCCTGTCATTTCCTACTAGAATAGAAGCTCCATTATGGACATTGACTTTTTTTTTGTACTGAATCCCTAGAGCTTAAAACAGTAATAGGGACTTTAAAAAGCACTCAATAAATATCTGTTAGATTAATTAATACATAAAATTAGATATCATAATTATATGATTAGAATCATTAAACTTCACATAGAAAAAGAATGTATGATAATTAGAAAAGGTTAGGAAAAAGCAAATCTTAACAAGCAGAATGAAGAAGCATAATAAGAAATAAAATGTGCACTTAAAGCTTCACAATGACACCTTCACCATTAGTTGTCTAAAGATACAGTACAAATATCAGAAATAAAGAGAAAACGATAGGTGAGAATTAAAAAAACATGAAATTTGGTAACTATGATTAATTTAAAATGTAATAGTATGATGTTTGTCTTTAATAGAATTTTTTATGTAAATCTAAGAGAGAAAAATATGAAATGGAAGAAGAAATGTTGAATGTATGACATAAAATTTATATTATTAATCAAATATTATGTTTTTTAGTTTTATCACTTATTACTTCCTAATTCATAAATAAATTTCAACTTTATTTTATGAATATTTTAAGTTATAAGTAAGCTTGACAGAAATTACAACTAAGAAAATATATATTAAAGCATTAGCACACTGTGGCAGAAAATAAATATTTGAGCAAAAAAAAGTATATTGCTTTTCAAATAATTTCCTTAGAAGAGATACATATTACCACCAAAAATTAAAACACTGATCCAGGTGAATTGACATATTGCTTCCATGTCTGATTTCTAAGATAATAATGCTTTTAGTATTTACTTGCCTTTGTTTTAAGATACTTGATGCTCAGGTGCGCATATTAAAAACAGATTCCAGCATGTGGTTTAGGATAAATACAAGTGATTATGAGAGACATTATTACACTATTATTCATATATTTTCCAGGTATTGAGAAGAATTCATAGCAAACAGTTCTTCCCTCCCTCCTTTCTCTTTCATTATTTTTTCAACAATTTTTTGAGGGCTTATAATGTATGAATATGGGCTTCCAAAGGGGTGTTAGTGGTAAAGAATCTGCCCGAAATGCAGACCTGGGTTCAATCCCTGGGTCGGGAAGATCCCCTGGCAGAGGGCATGGCAACCCACTCCAGTTTCTTTCCTGGAGAATCCCATGGACAGAAGAGCCTGACTTAGCATGCATGCATGCGACATACCTACACTGGACAAAAATTCAAAATCCCTACCCTTAAGACAAACCAGCAAATTATCTTTTCTTCTTCCCTTTTTCATTCCTTTCTTTTTTACCTTCCTTTCTGCCTCTCTTTTAATAATACAAGTAATATAGAAGAATACCATTCTTCCCCCTTCTTCCTTCATCCCTTCCCTCCCTCCCTCCCTTCCTCCCTCCTTTCCTTCCTTCCTTCCACAGGTAATACAGGAATACACACATGTGAAAGATGATAAAGAAGTGTAACAAGTGAAGTATAGATGCCTCTCTTTGTCCTCCTTCTTTTATTCTACTTCTTCTTTGTCCAGAAATTGATAAGCAAATGCTCATTTAAATTTCCATCCATTTACTTACACATGACTGCACAGACACCCATATACATTTTGTTCCTTACATATAAGTATATATAGTAAATTATCATATGTGAAATTAATCACCAGCCCAGGATTGATGCATGATACAGGGTGCTCAGGGCTGGTGCACTGGAATGACCCAGAGGGATGGAATCGGGAGGGAGGTGGGAGGGGGGGTTTTGGAAGGGGAACACATGTACACCCATGGTGGATTCATGTCAGTGTATGGCAAAATCAACAAAATAATGTAAAGAAAATAAATAAATAAATATATTTTAAAAAAGGAAAATTTTATTCTCTTAACCATATCTTCTTCATTCTTTTAAATAACTACAAAGTATTATACAGAGAAAGTGTAAAACAATTTATCTAACCACTGCCTTATGATGGCTATTTTGAATTTATTTGTTTATTTAGGTTAGAGAGTCAATATTTCAAATGAATGCCTTGAATATTGATTATTCAATACATAAGTAGAGCTTCCAGAAAATAAATTCTTAGAAGAGTAATTGGAAAAAATGTATTGGTGTTCACATTTTGATAGATACTAATAAACTACCTTCCAAAAATGGTTAAAATTTTTATTCTAAAAGGAGTCTATATATGTGCCCTTTTCCCACATTCCCACTAATATCTAATAGTTTTGATCTTATTTTAATATGATTAGAAAAAATATGCTTTGCAATGTTCTAATTTGTTATGCAAATTTTAATAATCTTGTGCACATTTTCTTATGCTAAGTGGTCATTTGTATTTTGCATTTTCTGATTTGTCTGGACTTTTGGCCCATTTTTTAATTGGGTAGTGTCATTTTTATGTAACATGTAGAAATTCCTCATGTTTTCTGGATATTAATCTTTGTTTATAAAATGATTTACAATTTTTTTCCTACATCTTATCTTTTTCATTTGACATTATGATCTATATTAAGATATGTTAATATTTTTATTTATGACTCTGTAGTGTTTAAGAAGGCCATTTCAACACTGAGATTTAATTGTTTCAACTACTATCATTTTTTACTGTGTAGCTCTTTAGTCCATCTAGAATTTATTTCTATGTATAATGGGAAATAGGGCCGAATTAAATGTCTTTTCCTAATGGACAGCCAATTGCACTAGCAAGAACTTACTGATTTAGAGGAATATGTTCTTCACCACTGATTAGAAATCTACCACTCTATTCTAGACCACAAGCACTGCCATGATTAGAGGTGGCTACTCACTGGACTAGGAAATTTACATTTGTAAGATTCTAGAGTGTGATTTTCCTCATTATCTAAAACTCTTTTCCTTGATTTATTTCAGTTTTTCCAATGAGTAATTTTTACCTACTTTAAGCTTAATCTGAAAAATCTAGTTATTACAGACTCACATATTTTTTTCCTGTTAGAATATGTCTGGTTACAAAACCACACTATTTATTTTAGGCACTGTTTATTCTAGTTACATCTTCATGGAGGTATGTTGGTTTGATGGTTCTTTTTTATAGAGTACCTAGTATTTTCAGGGTCAAAAACTCGGTTCCTGTACTATGATTTGAAATATTATTCTGTAAATATTGGAAAGGCTTTTGCCCAAATCTACCTTAAAAGTTAACATTTTAAAAATTAACTCTGCTTTTGTTGTTTTATGATTAATTAAAATTAACATTTTTTCTATGTAAAAGATTAAATTTATATTTACCAAGGCAATTATGATTGAACATCTGATTGTTACGTAAAGATTTCTCTTAAACTATAAGTTGGTAGGTATTTTTTAAGTGCTTTGCTTTCAAAATATTATAGATATTTTAGATAATTTTCAAACATGATTTTCAACTATTTCCTATAATCCTAATATCAAAATCTGAAAATACATTGTCCTCAAAGCACATAAATATTCTTATGTTTATGAGAAAAAGTTATATAATTAATGATCATAAGAAAACTACAAAGCAGAATAGCTTATTGACACTCTTAGTATATCCAAAGAATTGGTAGTAATTTACAAGTAGACTACAGTGTATTACCTGTTAGTGACAGTATATCTTATTTTATACTTTATACAATAATACATATTTTGTAATACTTTCTAATCCTTACTCTTTAGCAACAAGAAGCTATAAGGAGTGTACTGGATTAGGTTTTATAATCTGACATATTGAATAGTCAGCCCCTTTGTTTCTAATTTGATTGTAACAAAAAAGAAGTTGCAAATATCATTCCAAATATGTATTAAATGCAATCAACTGGAAATTTAAAATAAAGTTATATTACTTTTTCTGTGATTCTGTCTTTAAAAATAATAATTATTTTTGAAGTTAAAAATCAAATATGTTTATTTTGATAAATTCAGGTAATAGAGCATACATAAAGTATAAATGTTATAATTTTTCTATGCATGTCATGGGCTTCCCTGGTAGCTGAGCTGGTAAAGAATCCACCTGCAATGCAGGAGACCCCAGTTTGACTCCTGAGTCAGGAAGATCCCCTGGAGAAGGGATAGGCTACCCACTCTAGTATTCCTGGACTTCTTTGGTGTCTCAGATGGTAAAGAATCCACCTGCAATGTAGGAGACCTCAGTCCAGTTCCTGGGTTGGGAAGATCCCCTTGAGAAGGGAACAACTACCCACTCCAGTATTCTGGCCTGGAGAATTCCATGGACAGAGGAGCCTGGCAGGCTACAGTCCATGGCATCCCAAAGAGTTGGAAACAACTGAGCAACATTCACTTTCACTTTTCATATACATGCATACTCATATAGTTTCCTGGCATGGGAAATATTACATCACAGTGGTTCCCAAAAGAGGCAAGAATTGATTCTGTGAATGGGGAGCTGAAGGCTGGGTGATTTGTGTTTTATCAAGAATGGTGGGGAAATATATGACAAATCCATAGCAAATACTCTTCTCAATGGCAAAAAACTGAAATAATTTCTTCTCAAATCAGGAACAAGAAAAGAGTGCCCACTCTTGCCACTATTACTCAATATAGTTTCAGAAGTCCTAGCCAGAGTAATCAGAGAAGAAAAAACAAAAGAATCTAGATTGGAAAAGAAGTAAAACTCTCATAAAACACTCACTGTTTGCAGATGACATGATGCTCTATAGATAAAAGCCTAAAGATACCATCAGAAAATTATGAGATCTAATCAATTAATTTAGTAAAGTTGCAGGATACAAAAATTAATATACAGTAATCCCTTGAATTCCCATACACTAACAATGAAAAGTCAGAAAGAGAAATTAGGAAAACAATCTCATTTACCATTGCAACAGAGAATAAAATGTCTAGGAATAAGCCTACCTAAAGAGAAAAAAGACCTGTATACAGAAAACTATGACACTGATTAAAGACTTTAAAGATGACACAAACAGATGGAAAGATATACCATGTTCTTGGATTGGAAGAATCAAAATTGTGAAAATGACTATACTACTCAAAGTAATCTATAGATTCAAGGCAATCTCTATCAAATTACCAATGGCATTTTTTACAGAATTAGAACAAAATATTTCACAATTTGTATGAAATCCCTGAATAGCCAAATAGCCTGAATAGCCAAAGCAATCTTGAGAAATCAAAATGGAGCTGGAGGAATCAACCTTCCTTACTTCAATCTTTCCCAGCATCGGGGTCTTCTCTACTGAGTCAGCTCTTCACATCAGGTGGCCAAAGTATTGGAGTTTCAGCTTCAACATCAGTCCTTCCAATGAATACCCAGGACTGATCTCCTTTAGGATGGACTGGTTGGATCTCCTTGCAGTCCAAGGGACTCTCAAGAGTCTTCTCCAACACCATAGTTCAAAAGCATCAATTCTTTGGCACTCAGCTTTCTTTATAGTCCAACTCTCACATCCATGCATGCCCACTGGAAAAACCATAGCCCTGACTAGACAGACCTTTGTTGATAAAGTAATGTCTCTGCTTTTTAATATGCTATCTAGGTTGATGCTTTCCTTCCAAGGAGTAAGCATCTTTTAATTTCATGGCTGCAATCACCATCTGCAGTGATTTTGGAGCCCAGAAAAATAAAGTCAGCCACAAAATGTAGAAGGAAGACCTAAACAGACATTTTTCCAAAGAAGACATACAGATGGCCCAAAGGGGCATGAAAAGATGTTCAACATTGCTCATTATTCAAGAAATTCAAATTAAAACTATAATCAAATACCACCTCACTCTGGTCAGAATGGCCATCATCAAAAAATCTACAAACAATAATTACTAGAAAGGATGTGGAGAAAAGGGAATCCTCTTACACTGTTGGTGGGAATGTATGGAAATTCCTTAGAAAACTAGGAATAAAACTACTATAGACTCAATAATCCCATTACTTGGCATATACTCTGAGAAAATCATAGCTGAAAAAGACACATGTACTTCAATGTTCACAGCAGCACTATTTACAATAGCTAGGACATGGAAGCAACCTAGATGTACATCAGCAGATGAATGGATAAAGAAGATGTGGTACATATACACAATGGAATATTATTCAGCCAAAAAAAGGAACACATTTGAGTCAGTTCTAGAGAGGTACATGAACCTAGAGCCTCAGACATAGAGAAGAGACTTTGGACACAGTGGGGGAAGGAGAGGGTGGGACAAATTGAGAAAGTAGCATTGACATATATACACTAACAAGTGTAAAATAGATAGCTGGGGGCAAGCTGCTCTATGGGCACGGGGAGCTCAACTTGGTGCTCGGTGACAACCTAGAGGGGTGGTTAAAGGTTGTTGTTGAGCCATGAAAGATGCCAGATTCTTGGCCTCCGGAGGAGAGGAATTCAATCCTGGGCTAGCGACGAGGTTTGATCACTCAGAGCTTTCATGTAATGAAGTTTTATTAAAGTATAAAAGAGACAGACAAAGCTTCTGACATAGATATTAGATGGGGGCAGAGAGAGTGCTCCCTGCTAGTCTTTTGCCGTATGTTATATATCTATCAGCAGGATGCTAATTAGAGAAGGGAAATGTTTCAAAACTAAGAGTGGCACCAGACCCCTCACCCACAACATGCATTTTGAGATAACACTGACACAAGGTGAATCATCCTGGGCCATAAAACGATTGACATGAATCTTGAAGAAAGGCAGGTTTCTAAGCAAATATATAGTTTCATTAACATAGATTAGGAGAACAATTGTATGGGTAAAACATACTGGTTTGTTGAGCCACTATGGGTTTTGAGTCTTAACTGGAACCAACTTGAAGATACACAGAATTTAATGTAAATACATAGTTCATTAACATAGCTTAAGAAAAACACATTGGTTAGCTCAAGGTTTGAGAAAAACTAAGTTCAGGTGGAACCAGGTGTCATGAGGGCAACCCAGAATTCTAAAAGAAACCTCCTTTTAATTTTGTATACAGAAGGGGAAAAAAATCTGACACTTGTAGTTTGTTTCCTCCTGCCGCTTAAGAGAGATAAAAAGCATCTGACACTCGCAGCCTTTTTCCTCTGTTTGGAGACCCCTAGCTTTCCTGCCTTTTACCCTCTCAATGTGATGGCATGGGGTTGGGGGGAGGTTCAGGAGGGAGGGAACATGTGTGTACTTGTGGCTGATTCATATTGCTGTGTGGCAAAAGCCAACATATTATTGTAAAGCAATTATCCTTCAATCCAAAATTTAAAAAAAATAATGATGGGGAGAAATAGGGGCCAAACACAAAGGTTTACAGTGGAAATTTTTCAGTTCTTCGTGGTCTATTACCTACATTCCACTTGTCAAATACTAATGAGATACTCCTGAGTTCATTTCACATATTTAAAGCAAATCTCCATTAACAGGAGACTTTTTGTACTTATTTAAATATTTGTGATAGAAAGCTTCCTAAATCATAACATCAGCTTCCTAAAAGGATTTTTTTCTAAAGGAAAAGAAAAATCAAAACTATTGATTAAATTTTAATGACCTGCAATAATAAAATCCTTTATTTGTAGGTTAACATGGCAAAGAAAAAAAAAGAAAGAAAAATTGATCTATGCTTCAGGAAATTCTGCAGATGAGTTTTATTTTTTAAATTACTTTTAAAATAAAAAACAATAGAATTGAATTTTAAATAATATTTTAATTAAAAAAATAAGTTTTAAAAATTTTAAATTATTTTTTTCGTATTTTGTATTTCTACCTATACTATCTATCTACCATTACCTGTTCCTTATTTTTTTCTATGTTCCTCTCTTTTGGTAATTATTATATACACTACAACAAAAGAATATACTATCAAACTCAGAGGGTATAAACTATTGTTGAGCAAAATCCTATTATTACTTCTCCCCAATCTCACTCTTTGAAGGTAATGACTTCTAATATTTTGTTGTGCAACCTTCCAGCTATATACATGAATATTTAAATATATATCAGTTAAAGTCAAAAAAGCAGGACTACACAGACACACGCATGCACACACCCCACATACATATCTAAGTGCATATGTGTGCTTTAAATACAAATAGAATATATAATTCATATAACTATTCATTAAGAGTAATGCAATAGATGCAGGAATTTTTCCTGCATTGCTGCATAGAGATTTCTAATTATTTAGCAGTTTTATTTATATTATAAGCATACCTGTATCTAGAAGCCTGGTTTCATTTTCTAGTTTAGTCTGGCTTTGTAAATAAAAAAATCTCACTTGTTAGAACTCTGTTGTATTTTACTAATTAGATGCAGTGATTGCTGAAACATTCTCCTATGAATAAAGTGACTGAGACTTTGGAATTTATCACAAATGTCACCTCCTCAGGCCAGCCATCACTGACCATTGTCTATAAAGTTGTACTTCCCAGCACACACTCCCACCTCTATCCCTCTGTGCATTTTCTTTATGGTAACTGGCACAATATGAAATTATCATGGTTTTTCTTCCTTATTGTCACTAAATATTTATTAGTCAAAATGCTCATCTGTCCTCTTTTTGCTCTATTTTCCAATATTTGTATTTAGACACATTGTTGACATATAATAGATATTCAGTAAATATTAACTGAATGATTGAATGAACAGGTGGATGGATGGGCAGATGGATGGTTGAGTATCTATTGTATAACCTTTACTCACACATTTTCCCTTTATCTGTTCTCTCACATTGCAGAAAGTTGAGAATGCCAAGTTAGTGCATTCTAAGAAAATGACCAGTGATGAATACAAACCAAAGGACTTGGACTCCTAGCAGTAATTTCATGAAAGACAAAGTAAGAATGAGCTGAAGCTTGCAAAAAAATGTTAAGAATAACATAAAGGTTTTCAGAGTCATTTTCAGAGCAGACCCACAACAATAAAAACCATAGTTTAATTTATTGGGAGTGCATGGGGCAATGTTATGAGGTGATAGAAAAAGTGAAAAGTCTCAGCTTCTATTTTGTTTCAATTTGTTTTCTGACAGAATGAAAGAGCATTAGACTGGAGGGGATAGAGGAAATATTGTCATGAAAAAACTGAACTTTAAAAAAAAAGAGCAAAGAGGAAGAGAATACTCAGAATGAGTTGTGGTACAAGACTAAAGATGGGGTCCTGACACAGGAGTCCCTAAAATTCAACTTTGATACTAGAGCATGGATGTAGATAATTGATTTGAAGGTGATAATTATCAAAGGAAGAACAACTAGGATAGGATAGGTGAGGAAGACAGAAAGGCAGTGAAAGTCCTATTAATGAAGGGCTTATAACGTACCTATACTCACACCCAATCTACCAGACTATCTGGGGTTGAGAGCAAAGCATCAGTCATTTTTAAAATTCCCCAGGTGATTTTAATACGCAGCCAACTTTGAAAGCCAGTGTTCCAAACCTTACTATGTAAAATGTGTTCCTTCAAGCAACATTAGCAGATGGAAAATACTGAAAACGCAGAATTTGGAGTCTAGCCCCAGAGCTGCAGAATCAGAATCTTAACTTTAACAGGATTCCCCCAGTCACATGAATACTCAAGTCTGAGAAACATTCAGTACTGCACAAAGGAATCATGTATGGAGCTTGAAAAGTGCTAATACCTCAAACTAAAAAGTACCAAGTCCAGAAATACTGATTCTTTTGGTCTGGGATGCTATTTGGGTTTCAGGCTTTTTACAAGTCTCCTTTTGCTGATTGAATTGTATAACACTGTTTGATAAAAAAAATTACTATTACATATAATTTCTTTTGGAGCTGTGTTTTAAAAGATATTTATAGATTTTCCTTATAGTATCTTGTTGGCTAAGCTCCTATTAAAATTATGTTAACATCACACGTTAAACTTTTTCTTTTATTCTTTACTTTCTCAGTCATTTCTTAACACTGTTCTTTTCTCTTTTATTTATGCTCCTGTACTTTCTCATCTCTCTCTTTTATTTTACTCAGTTGCTACATCACTGTTTGATGTCTCTACCAGAGATGCTATGTACAACTAATTCAGACTTTTCCATCTTAGCTGCTGTTTTGATTCACGTGGGAAAATTTTAAAATAAAAACGATGCCCAGGTGCTATGCCAGAGTCTTGTAGAAGATTTAGTCTTGTCCAAGTGGTCTGTAAAACATTTGGTCCATGCCAAAAAGTCACTGCTATTTGATCATATTTTGGCCTGTCCAAAACAACCATGGGAACATTTGGTCCACGCCAAAAGATACTTGATATTTGGTCCCATCCAAAACCTTTTTGGCATGGACCAAACATGCTCATGGACATTTTGTAAATAACTAGTTATCAAGGACCTTTTGGCATGGACCAAATGTCTTACGGATGTTTTGGATAGGATCAAATATCTGCTCATCCCATGGAGAGTCTGATTTAATGATAGGTGCAGCAATGGTTTTTTGTTGCTGTTTGTTTGAAAGCTCTGCTGAAGATTTGAATGTGTACCTAGGCTTGAAATGCTTTGAACTTATTTGTCTTATCTACACATACGAGTAAATGATCATGGAACACCTGTTAAATTAGCCCAATGGTGTTGTCTGTGCATTTTTTTCATTTTATTGTTTAGCACGATAAACTTACGTTGTTATAATGTTTAATATACAGTTAGTAAAAAACTATGGAATAAAAACTCTCCCCAAAATCTATTAATTCTCACAACACCCCTGAGTTACATATATTAACTTGTTGCAGATGAGGTTATGTGGCTGGATGAAGATCATCAGGAATTTATGGTGGTTAAAATAAGATGGATCAAGTTGTCACTACTACTAAAATACTTTTCTGAGTTAAGAAATTTTGAGTGGTTAGCACTTGCCCCACGTGCTCCCAGGGCACCTTTCATGTGTGTCCTGCTAAAACATACACAATCCAAATGTATCAAATGCAAGAGCAGTTCTAAATTTGAATACTATAAAAATTCCTGGATTTTCATGAAGGTGCTTCCCATCTAGGGACAGAAGGTAGAGTCCTCTCCTTGCTGTGAGAAGTCCCACTAAAGTTATTTTTTCCAATTTTCCAAATAAAAAATATTAATAAAAAATTCTATTTTCAAATATTCAAAGTAGTGTCACCATGATCTATTAAATAGGCATAATGCCTATTGATTGATTGTGATGAGATGAATTATTTATAGACCAGTTACTTGACCTATAGGAGATGCTCAGTATGGTAATCCTTATTATCAGTACTGATTATCTTACAAATAACACCTAATAAAGTACAGTACTATGTGTACTACTAATGATATTAATGAATGTGGTATTCATGTATGCTTCTAGACATTTTAAATTTATTAATGTATAAAATGAGCCTAGAAGTTCCCAAAGTGAAAATTGTGAAAACCTGGTCCCACAGAATATTAGCTAGCATTGGTCTCAAATATGTTCTGCAGTGAGCATGTCTAGGGAACACTAGGTTGAACAACTGTTAACAGACTTCACTATAAGTGACTTGAAGAATTGATGCTTTTGAACTGTGGTGTTGGAAAAGACTCTTGAGAGTCCCTTGGACTGCAAGGAGATCCAACCAGTCCATCCTAAAGGAAATCAGTCCTGAATATTCATTGGAAGGACTGATGTTGAAGCTGAAACTCTAATACTTTGACCACCTGATGAGAAGAACTGACTCTTTGGAAAAGACCCTCATTCTGGGAAAGATTGAAAGCAGCAGAAGAAGGGGACAACAGGGGATGAGATGGTTGGATGGCATCACTGATTTGATGGGCATGAGTTTGAGCAAGCTCCAGGAGTTAGTGATGGACAGGGAAGCTTGGCATGCTGCAGTCCATGGGGTCGCAAAGAGTTGTACAGGACTGACTAATGGAACTGAACTGATAAGGGAACTATTCATAGCTTTTAATATGTTCTTATTGAACAAGAATGCCCTAGAAGGTTATAATATAAGACACAACATGTCACAACTTATCTGAGCATTTTGAACACTTTTTTAAAATTATGAAGTCTATATTGCTTGGAGCACATTTTAGACATTCCTAGTGAAACTATTAATTTTGTACCATATCAAGTTAGACTCTTGAACAACTGACTTTCCTAAAATGTGCTTTAATGTCACATGTACAGGTCCTTTCATAGTTAATGATAAGAAAGACTCCTATGGTATATACTTTTTACTGTTGCTATTCAATATTATTGTAGTCAATATACACTTTATCATAAAATGCTTTGTAGATAAAGCTCTGTTGAGAACTTTTAGGACTTTAGATCCAGTAATACTTTTAATTCCTCTGAAAAAATTGGTAAGGTTTCCTATTCTGATTATAAGAACTGTGTCACTATGTCATTTTTCGTTTTCATACTTATCCAAAAGTCAAGAGTCAAATTTTGTATACATTCATAGCAAATCAAATAAGTTCTCATATTTCAAATATTTTTATTATTCTTTTCCTTGGACCAAATATTCAGAGTATATTCTGTTGTCTTATAGAGGTTTTTCTTGAAGTCCCCTCGAATCATTTAAGAGAGCCATGGCATAGAATCAAACTTTATAAATGGAATCCACTGTCTCTTATCCATTTTTCATGCTTTTTCCAGGCTATCTGTAATTACACCCAGGCTTTAGTCACTCTGTGGTTTTCATTCCAAGTCTCAGCAGGAGCCTTTTTTTTCTCCTCCTCATGAAATCTTGCCATTTGAGTAGGAAAACGACTCCTTTACAGCCATATCTATTAAAAAAAAATCTCTTTCTTTCTCTCTTGTTCATTTTGCATGAAAGAAATGTCCAGTGGCAAAAAGTCCTCTATATCAATACGATTAGAAATCAAATGGTAGTTACAACCTTCTGCCCTTAATACTTTACAGAACATCTATAGTTGTTATATGAACTTTTTCTCCAATTAATTGTAGTTTCTATCTATGATCTCCTGAGATTTCCTATTGATTATCTGCCCCTGCCATGTTTTTAAGGACTGAAAAAATGAAAAACATCCTCTTTGCCCTCATGCCCATTATTGTCTTTCCTCTGATATGTCTTGCACTAGCGGGTACTGACCCTGAAAACTACATTTCCCAGGTTCCCTTGACAAAATGATTTCTGTTATAGTCGACCAATTTGAAAGAAAGAAGGGAGAAAGAAGTCAGAGTATTTACACCTTCTCTATCTGATTAAGCTGTGTCTCCATGAAGCTGTTGCTTCTGCAACATGTTTCCTCTGTGATTCCAACTTTTAGAGAAAAGCTTTTCATTCATGGTTTTAGTTCATACCTGTCGGCCCGGCTATGCTACTTTTAACAGCATTTCTTAATTGTATGTTTTTATTTACAAAAATATTCTAGCTTTCAGTTCAGTTCAGTCGCTCAGTCGTGTCTGACTCTTTGGGGCCCCATGAACAGCAGCACTCCAGGCCTCCATCACCAACTTCCAGAGTCCACCTGAACCCATGGCCATCGAGTCGATGATGCCGTCCAGCCATCTCATCCTCTGTCGTCCCCTTCTCCTCCTGCCCTCAATCGTTCCCAGCATCAGGGAAAGACTGGCTTTATTTATATATAATTTATACATAACATTGTGAAAATTTAAGGTATTTAATGTGATGATTTGATATACAAATATGTTGCAAAATGATTACCAAAATATGGTACATATCCATTACCCCAAAAGTTATCGTGAGTGTGTGTGTGTGGTAAGAACTTCTACGATATATTCTCTTAAGACCTTTCAAGTACACAATATAGCATTGCTAAATATAATCATCATGCTATATGTAAGATCCCCAGAAATTATTCATCTTAATCACTGAAAGCATGCCCACCTTCATCCATTTCCCTCATGCTTCCCTGGTGACTAACTAGTGAAGAACTTGCCTGCCAATGCAGGAGAGGAGAATTCAATCACTGGGTTGGGAAGATCTGGAGAAGGAAATGGCTACCCACTCCAGTATTCCTGCCTGGAAAATCCCATGGACAGAGGAGCCTGGTGGGCTACACTCTATGGGGTCACAAGAGTAGGACACAACTTAACAACTAAACCAGCACTACTGTCTATTTGATATGAGACATTGATTTTTCTGACCATATGGTAGTTCTATTTTTAATTTTTTGAGGAACCTCAAAAATATAGTGTTTTCCATAGAAGCTGTAACAGTTTACATCTCATCAAAAATGCATAAGGGTTCCCTTTTTTCACATCCTTGCTAGAACTTGTTACCTCTTGTATTCTTGCTAAGAGTAATTTTATCAGGTGTGAGGGGATATCTCATTGTGGTTTTGATTTACATTTTCTTGATGATTAGCAGTGATATTGAGCACTTTTCAGATATCTTTTGGCTATTTACATATCTTCTTTGAAAAAAAATCTATTCAGGTACTTTGCCCATTTTAAAATTGGATAATGATGATTTTGCTATTCATTTGTATGAATTCCTTATATTTTTTTGATATTGACTTATCAGAATCTATCTGCAACGCAGGAGACCCTGGTTCAGTTCTTGGATGGGAAATATCCGCTGGAGAGGGGAGAGGCTACCCACTCCAGTATTCCTGGGCTTCCCTGGTGGCTCAGCTGGTAAAGAATCTGCCTGCAATGCAGGAGACCTGGGTTTGATCCCTAGACCAGGAAGATCCCCTGGAGAAGGGAAAGGCTACCCACTCCAGTATTCTGGTCTAGAGAATTCCATGGACTGTATAAGTCAATGGGGTCTCAAAGAGTCAGATACAACTGAGCGACTTTCACTTTCACTTTTTCAGCCATGCAGCTTGCAAATATTTTCTTTCATTCTGTAGGCTGCCTTTTCATTTTGTTGATTTTTTTTCCTCTTGCTGTGCAGAAGCAGTTTGATGTAGCTCTACTTGTTCAGTTTTGCTTAGGAGCTTTTGGAGTCATATTCAAAATATCATTTCCAAGACCAATGTCAAGGAGCTTTACCCATTTGTTTTTTTCTAGGAGTTTTATGGTTTCAGGTCTTACATTTAACTTTTAAATTCATTTTGAGTTAATTTTGGTGCATGTTTACCCCTTTATCCCTCCATCTCAAGAGGGATAACCACTTCCTGATATTAAAAACCCTAGGTTATTTAATGTTTTTTTCTTTGTATTTTTGTCTCTTCCAAAATGTTAAATATTTGCTATTAAACTACCTGGTGAGGGATTTCTTTTCCTTCCTGGGATCTGACTAATATAAGTATTTAAATATTATTTCAATTATCCCCAGTTTTATTAAATCTTTGAGAAACTTAATATAATCAGATTTGTGCATAAAAATTAAAACTATATATTTTAAATGATCCCTCAAAGTTCAAAATTTCCTATATCCATTTATCCAGTTTTCTACCTATGAACCCATCTATAACGTTAACACATCTATGACTTTATAGCTTGGTTGCTCTAGTATTTGCACACCCAAGATATATAATTACTGATAAATTACAATAACTGCCTTTGCACATCTTTTAAGTTTTGGTATGATTTTACATTCAAATTAATTATATGGAATAAAACTATTTTAAACACAAATCCCAGGTTAAAACGTAAGATGTGTCTCGTGCATTGTACTGGCTTCCAGAATTAATACTAGAAGAAAAATGCAAACACTGCATGTAGTAAAAACGAAGTATGGCTGGTAACAGTTTGGCATTATGGTTAAGAATCATGATGAAATATGCAATTTATAATGTCTGCTATTAATGTACAACTAATTTTGTTCCATCACTCCTGGGAATTAGTTTTTTTTTCCCCATGCTACATGCATATTTTCCATTTCATTTGGGTAAACACTAAAGTATGTGATGGTCTCACCAGTTATAATTTCCATTTATCTAATGCAAGTATGAGCATAACTGAATGGTTCTGATAGCCGGTTTGTCTTGCAAGGTTTTACTTCTTTTTCCTTCTGAACTAACATGTTTATGATAGAACAGGGAAGATTAGGGAGAGTGTAGGTTTACAATTTAGTTTCACTGAAGAAATGAAAACGGGCACTCTAAGTAGTTAGAAAGTATCATTGATTTTTCTCACCATGATGATTGGTACAGAATCTATTCTGGATTCTGTTTTTCATCAAAAAGGACTTAAGGTAGACTTAGATAAAATTATAGTATTAAGAGCAACTTCCACAGAGAGGAAAATAGAACATAGGCTTTCACAATATTATTAAATGTACATAGGCCATATAAATTTTGGAACCCATATGAGCAGGAGGGTTTTTTAAAATTTCTTTCTTAATTATGAGCTTCAATCAATGGCTTTGTGTTTTTATTCTTTTTCAAAATATTAGTTAGAGCTAGTGAAGCATGTTATGAGTAATACTGCTAATACTTGGAAAAGTAGGAACAAGAGTGAGAAGCGAGGACTCTACTCAAAGCAAGTTGATTAGGTTTCCCTCAACCTATTTAAGAGTAAGAAAATAAGTTACCCTCTCTCCCACTTGTTCCTACGACTTTACAGTAAACTTTGGGAAAGAAAATTTAAAAATAATTTTCAGACTATAAATAGACAAAACATAGTACAATAATGAAATGACCTGTTTCTACTTTTGAAAAATTCTATTTCAGGAAAATAATTTTTTCTATCAGATTAAAGTGAAGTCTGCTTTGGTTTCCCTGCATAAAATCATTGAGGGATATAGATGGTTTTGAGCACCCTAAAATACTGAAACTTATTCAAGTAGAATACTTCCAGCAGCTTCTGAATTTCATATTCATGACTTCTGACTAAAATACTTACAAGAATATAGAAAAAAAAGGAAAAGAGAAGGAATGAGGTGGTTAATAACAAAAATTCAGAAGAAAAACTAACATTAAGGACTGTGAAGCAAATAAATTGGTATCAAAAAAAAGTACTCAGTTTAGTTCAGTTGTTCAGTCGTGTCTGACTCTTTGTGACACCATGGACTGCAGCACCCTAGGCATCCCTGTCCATAACAAACTCACGGAGCTTGCTCAAACTCATGTCCATCAAGTCAGTGATGCCATCTAACCATCTTATCTTCTGTCATCCCCATCCATCCTGTCTTAAATCTTTCCCAGCATCAGGATATTTTCCAATGACGCAGTTCTTCGCATCAGGTGGCCAAAGTATTGGAGTTTCAGCTTCAACATCAGTCTTTCCAATGAATATTCAGGACTAATTTCCTTTAGAATTGACTGGTTTGATCTTGCAGTCCAAGGGACTCTCAAGAGTCTTCTCCAACACCACAGTTAGAAAGCATCAGTTCTTTGGTGCTCAGCTTTCTTTATAGTCCAGTTCCCACATCCATACAGGACTACTGGAAAAAACACAGCCTTCACTAGACAGACTTAGTTGGAAAAGTAAGATCTCTGCTTTTTAATATGCTGTCTAGGTTGGTCATAGCTTTACTTCCAAGGAGCAAGCATCTTTTAATTTCATGGCCATGGTCACTATCTGCAGTGATTTTGGAGCCCCCCAAAATAAAGTCTCTCACTGTTTATGTTGCATCCCCATCTATTTCCCATGAAGTGATGGGATCGGATGCCATGATCTTAGTTTTCTGAATGTTGAGTTTTAAGTCAACATTTTCACTCTCTTCTTCACTTTCATCAAGAGGCTCTTTAGTTTCTCTTCACTTTCTGCCATAAGAGTGGTGTCATCTACATATCTGAGGCTATTGATAATTCTCCCGGCAATCTTGATTCCAGCTTGTGCGTATTCAGCCCAGCATTTCTCATGATGTACTCTGCATATAAGTTAAATAATCAAGGTGACAATATACAGCCTTGATGAATTCCTTTCCCAATTTGGAGCCAGTCCATTGTTTTATGTCCAGTTCCAACTGTTGCTTATTGATCTGCATACAGTTTTCTCAGGAGGCAGACCAGGTGGTCTGGTATCCCCATCTCTTGAAGAATTTTCCACAGTTTGTTGTGTTCCACAGAGTCAAAAGCTTTGGCATAGTCAG
>ML663438.1:459870-476134 GCA_007570785.1 Antilocapra americana | reverse complement strand
TGGTAGCGTGTGAGATGAGTGCAATTGTTCAGTAGTTCAAGCATTCTTTGGCATTGCCTTTCTTTGCAATTGCAATGAAAACTGACCTTTTCCTGCCCTGTGGCCACTGCTGAATTTTCCAAATTTTCTGGCATAGTGATTGTGGAACTTTAACAACATCATCCTTTAGGATTTGAAATAGCTCAGCTGGAATTCCATCACCTCTACTAGCTTTGTTTGTAGTGATGCTTCCTAAGGCCCACTTGACTTTGGATTCCAGGATGTCTGGCTCTAGGTGAGTGATTGTAACATCACAGTTATCTGGGTCATGAAGATCTTTTTTGTATAGTTCTTCTGTATATTCTTGTCACCTTTTAAAAATATCTTCTGCTTCTCTTAGGTTCATACTGTGTCTGTCCTTTAGTGTGTCCATCTTTGCACGAAATGTTCCCTTGGTATCTCTAGTTTTCTTGAAGAGATCTCTCATCTTTTCCATTCTATTGTTTTCCTCTATTTCTTTGCAGTAATTACTTAGGTAGGCTTTCTTATCTCTCCTTGTTATTCCTTGAAAGGTACTAGGGAGCTACATTGGCCTTGCTTTCCTTGCTGTTTTATTTGGCTTCAATAAAAGTCAGAACACTATGAAATTATCTCTCAAAGGCTAATCTTTGAGGAATTATGGATTGGCCCACTCTGTTCTACTTGTATTCATCACACACATAGTTGTTCAGGAAGCCATATCATGGGTATGAACTGGTGATGATTAATGACATTCTGGTAAGTATCAGTAAGTTACTTAATCTCTTAGTCATGTCTGATTCTTTGCAACCCCATGGACTGTAGCCCACCAGGCTCCTTTGTCCATGGGAATCTCCAGGCATTAATATTGCAGTGGGTAGCCATTCTCTTCTCCAGGAATCTTTCTGACACAGGGATCAAACCCAGGTCTCCTGCATTGCAGGCAGATTCTTACCATCTGAGCCACGAGTGAAGCCCCCTAGTAAGTATAGTTCTTTATAAAAGAAGCCCTAATGGATGGGGATAATTTGGAAGAGTTCTGGTAGCAGGAGCATTCTCCATGAATTTGGAAAGAAAGGAACTTCAAATTTTTGTTTCCTATTTTCAGTGGGTGGCTTCTGGGTATTTTTAATCAAAATATTAATGTCTTTAAATTTATATCTAAACTAAAGATACTTATAGCTCCTAAACTGACAGTACTAGATGGAAAAGTAAAAGAAACAGGGATCATATTGGAAAGAAACCTTTTATGAAGTCTTAGAAAAAAATATATCTCTGTTATTTATATTATTTGTTTTAAAGACAAGGTAAAAGATTTGAAGAGATTTGCCAAGTCTTCTTTAAAAATTATCAGGGAAGAATCCAGCTGCCAATGCAAGGAGACACAGGAGATGTGGATTTGACCCCTGGTTCAGGAAGATCCCCTAGAGAAGGAAATGGCAACCCACTCCAGTATTCTTGATTAGAAAATTTCATGGACAGAGGAGTTGGCATGCTACAGTCCATGGGGTAGCAAAAGAGTCAGGCATGACTGAATATACATGAGCTGGACTCTTTAAAAGAAATAAAGAACAAAAAAGTCATTGAGTGAGTGACAACAGAATGAGGTGAAGCCAAATGAATTGTACTAAGAAAAAATTCACATTACAGTATACCTAGGTATCATTCTTTTAGTTAAAGTTTCTCTTATCGTGCAGAAAACTGTTTTTCCTTCAAATATTAATTTGTTTTTTTGCCATTTCAGTTATACTCAATGTCACCTCAATACATCCATTTTGAAATTTAATTAAAAAGAAAAATGTCCTATAATAACTAAGAATAAATTCTTTTTTTCCTCTATAATAATCTGATTTCATATGTTTAATCTCAATCTCTGAAGAAATGAAAACAATAAATCCACTGTATTCTCTGGTAAAAAGTTAGAGTTTGTACTTATATACCTAATTAAATTATTCTTCAGATTGACAGGACCATAAAAGCACACTCTGAAATGGGTGGTGACAGAAAGTACCACACTCTGGAACTTCTTCTCTTCAGGCAAATCTAAAATTTGCACTAACAAGTTAAAAATTAAAACTCAAGAATTATATACTGAGTGTTGATAGCAGTTTTTGATATAAATTAAATAAACATAGATAGAAAACTGATTACAAAAATCAAAAACAAAAATCTTAAATGGAAAAATAAATGACAATTCTAAATGTATATAATAGTGTACTGGTTAAAATTCTAAGTTAAATTATCAAAGAATGGGGTTTGGTCAGGATGTGGCAGGGAAACAGAGGTGTGTTACATTTTCCATCATATATTGGGGGAGACATATTTTCAAATAATTTGTGAATATATCTGGCCACTTAAAGTGGTCAACATGTATATTAAATAAATATATAAACAAAAGGAGAGAAAGAAATAGCAAGGAACAAATGAAATAAAGAGCATAAATAATCATAAAACTGAAGCTAATAAATTAAATTAAGGAATAAAAATATGAGAGATTGAGCTTCCCTCTGCAAATAAGAAAAGATACTATGATTTATTTGAAGGACAAAATCATAATACATTATAAAAAGAAAACACATGCATATACATTCACACAGAGAGATATCTCAAAATAGAATGACAGATGAAGTTATGCACTTGAAACAAAAGCAATCATTTGTATCAATATCAATATCAAAAAAGTAAACTTTGATAAATATTAAATAAGAAAACAATGAACTTTTCCTATTTTAATGAGCCTGATTTAGAAAGACAGCACTACATTAACAAGTGCTTAAGCACAGAGTAATGTAAAATATTAAAAATAGAAACAATAAAACCCTAGAAGTCAGTAGCAGATACATGTTTTTAGGGGATGCATAACATATTTTTCGACATTTAACATATCAAGAAAATAAAACAGGGACATCAATATTTGATAAGGTTGTCATAGGTCTATTTAAACTGAAAAAAATGAAGCACTTTAAGCTTTCTTGAAACATTTACAAACATCTATTAAATAAACTAAAAATTACACAAGCTGTAATACCTAATGACAATTCTTTAAAGTTAATAATTACTCATAGCTTAAGACCTCAGTCAATAATAAAGAAAAGGTGGAAATGGAAAGCAAAGCACTTTTCTGCTTTTAGTAAAATAATGTAATAAGAATACAGATTTTAGAAAATAATGAAATATTTTTTCATTTCGAAATTTTTATAGTAATAATGGTAATAAACAACTAACTGAAAATAACAAAATAATGTCTAAATTAAACAAATAAACAAATCTAAGCTATTTCATAGAAAGAGAAGCAAAAATACAAGAATTTACTGCTCTTGTTTTACCTTAACATAGAAATTAATAATTGATACAATATGAAGTTATGGCTTCTGAATTAGAAATCTCTAATAAGGTTGTTTTCAAAAAAGAAAAAGTAAAACAAAAAATTTGCCTATAAATGTAAATCAAGAATAAATATAGCAATTATAAATACAATTAGAAATGAGAAAGGCAGTACAAACATGTTTACAACTATATTCTGTTAACAGATTTTTAGCATTCATTAAAATGGATCTTTACCCATAAATCATCAAATTAGCTAAAAGAAGAGGTAGAAAACATGAGGAGGATAAAATGAAAGGAATGGAGAAATAATTATGAAATAATGACCTCTAAAACTAACTGTTGAATGGATTTTTGTGGAGAATATTTTAAAATTTCACAGAAAAACAAATTCCCTTACTTTAAAAACAGTTCAGAAACCGAGAAAAATGAAAAAGATACCTAATTTTCTGTTTTATAAAGTTGATAAAGCTGATAATCATAAAACAAATCAAGAAAACTATTAGGCTAACATTTTTGAACAAAGATTTTTTAAAAGCCTTAGCAAATTATTATAAATGCAAAAAATAAAATTTTATGCCTAACATAATGAAGAAGGTAGTATAGTAGTAGTATAATTAAAAATGTTTTAATAATGTTATAATGTGATAATAGTATATTTCCCTGGAGGAGAAATAGTCCCAACAGATATCAATAATTGCATTTAGGGAAATTCTATGCTTTGTTTAAGCTCTGCAAAAAAAAAAATTGTTAAGGTATTTCTCAGGAAAGACTTCCATGTTCAAACAAGTATGGGAATACACAGTGGAATGTATTCATGGCATATCTTGATTCTTCAGTTTTATTTGGAGCCTGCCTCTTTGGCTTCCCTAGCCAACCAGGTAACCCTTGCCAGACTAATCATAGTACCGAGGGCATCAGTGATCTTTCAGTGGCAAGCACAAGAACTAAATGGGTCTTTTTATAGCACTTCTTTACATGCACATTACAGACACGCCAGAGAGAATCAAATCTGCATGACAGCAGTCCTTTTTATACAGTAGAGAGATTCTCTCTATAAATTGAAACCAACATACAGAAAGAAATAGAAACACGAGACAATGATGACCTTTGATGAGGCAAATTCTGCTCTTGGATACAGACATTCTATAGACAATTTCTCCTATGGTCTAATTGATAAAATAAATTCTATCTTTAAAAAAATTTTGAATGACGTTTGTATTATTTTTGTAAAAAAAGTAAAAGTTCTGGGTATTAATTAGAATATATTTCTCTGTCATACAACATCACAGAAATGTTTAAATGGCAATTTGCATCATGAATCTCCAAGAGTGGCCAAATTTATTTACATGGAACTTACTTTTCTTTTCATGAGGAGAAACGGGCAAGCTTGCCCTCTAGGTTTGTCTGTCTTCATACTTGCTTTTCTACTCCTTTGCTCAGAGTAAGCCAGTCTCACATATAATCTACTGCATTCTGGAACTAAAACATTCTTGAAAATAAGGTGAAGAAGAAAAAATCGAGCCTAAAAGTGAATTTTGCAAGCACTTGACTCAGTGACTATCTTGCCTTAATGATCTTTATTTAGCATCGTGTAAGGTTTCAGTTGCTCAGTCATGAGGTAGTATAATATACTACTTCATACCCAAAGGAAAAATACTTCTAAACATAATTGTGAGCATCTGATTAAAGCATTAGTTGACATTATATTGAAAACTAGAAAAAGTTTTCAAAAATGAATGAATGTCATTCATGAATGTCAAAAATGAATGCATTACCTATTTTGTAAAATATTAATGAGGATATTTGGTCCAAAGCAAATAGTCACAAAAACATGAATAATGTATTAAAAGCAACAAAATTTTCATTTTTGATATATAATATGCCTTGAAATTCTAAAATAATTCCTGGAATTAATTCATAAACAATGACCATGTCATAAATTGAATAAGTGAAAGGCAAATAGATAAGAAGTGGTATATATTTGCAATTACAAAACTATTTCTTAAAATTCTTCAGTTGCAATAGCAAGAAAACCGGAACTACACATGAATAAATTAATAATATGTGAGACATGTTTTTAAAAATGCTTAATGATCTTCATTAGTGTCAATAAAAGTGATATATTTTGAAAGAAATGCATATTATTGGGCTTCCCGGGTGGCTCAATGGTAAAGAATCCTCCTGTCAAGCAGGAGACTTGGTGTCAACCCCTGGGTTAGAAAGATCCCCTAGAGGTGGAAATGGCAACCCACTCCAGTATTTTTGCTGGGAAATCCCACAGACAGAGAAGCTTGGTGGGCTACAGTCTATGGAATCGCAAAGGGCCAGACATGGCTAAGTGACTGAGCACACACGCCATATTATTGAATATAATTATATATACATATATGCTCTTATAAATCATATGTATAATCTCATAATTAATTGCAATAGAAAAATAAACTTCAATCGACTATTATTATTAATTTGAAGCTTGGCTAAAATTCTGAGGCTCATCTTCATGGCAATAAATGGGTGAAAATAGATAGCATTTATAAAATGAACAATAATATTTTCTTTTCTGGTTTTACACTACATAATAAACTATAATATTTAAACATGTGATTATGGCATGATAATCAACAGACTGAGAAAGATACTAGCTAGTGAAAATGTAGTTGTTTGTTCTTCTAAAAACATTAAGGCATGATAAAGATAGCATAAAGAAGTAGTGACAATAAACAATCCAATCAAAAAATGGGCCAAAGAACTAAACAGACATTTCTACAAAGAAGACATCCATATGGCTAACAAACACATGCAAAGATGCTCAACATCACTCATGACCAGAGAAATGCAAATCAAAACCACATGCTTGTCAGAATGGCTGTTATCAAAAAGTCTACAAACAATAAATGCTAGAGAGGATGTGGAGAAAAGGGAACCCGCTTACACTGTTGGTGGGAATGCAAACTAGTACAGCCACTATATTCCTTAAAAAACTGGAAATAGAACTGCCATATGACCCAGCAATCCCACTGCTGGGCATACACACTGAGGAAACCATAACTGAAAGAGACACGTGTACCCCAGTGTTCATTGCCACACTGTTTACAATAGCCAGGACATGGAAGCAACCTAGATGTCCATTGGCAGAAGAATGGATAAGAAAGCTGTGGTACATATACACAATGGAATATTACTCAGCCATTAAAAAGAATGCATTTGAATCAGTTCTAATGAGGTGGATGAAACTGGAGCCTATTATACAGAGTGAAGTAAGTCAGAAAGAAAAACACCAATACAGTATATTAACGCATATATATGGAATTTGGAGAGATGGTAACAATGACCCTATATGTGAGACAGCAAAAGAGAAACAGATGTAAAGAACAGTCTTTTGGACTCTGTGGGACAAGGCGAGGGTGGGATGATTTGAGAGAATAGCATCGAAACATGTATATTATCATATGTGAAACAGATCACCAGTCCAGGTTCGATGCATGAGGCAGGGTGCTCAGGGCTGGTGCACTGGGATGATCTTGAGGGATGGGATGGGGAGGGAGGTGGGAGGGGGGTTCAGGATGGGGAACACGTGTACATCCATGGCTGATTCATGTCAATGTATGGCAAAAACCACTACAATATCGTAAAGTAATTAGCCTCCAATTAATTTTTTTTTTTTAAAAAAAGAAGAAGTAATGAAGAAGAAATGACCTGGACAACAACTGTCATATCTTGGTTCTTCAGAAGTAGATTCTGGAACAGTGTTTCAGATGAAACGTTTATTACAAATCAATGTCTATGAAGGGAAGAGAGAGGAAACAGGATGGACATTGGGAGGAAAACTGTGATGGCCTGACCAGTCTCAGTCATCTTAGTAGGAAGCTCTGGAGTAAAGACTGCCCCATTTGCTGAGTTTCACAGAAGTGTCCAGGCCTTTATACCAGATATGTGCTGCTCAGGGAAGACTGGGGCATTGGTTAAGGGAGTTCTCAGCAACAAATGCGAACTGTGAAGCACCTGACCACAGGGGTCTGTCTGCTGACTATGATCCCAACAGCTGAGCGAAATTTTTTTTCCTAGCAGGAGTGAGTTCTGTGTGGTATCCATCTATATCTAACACTAAATGATTGAAAAACTTGACTTGAGAAAACGATAACATCATATTCTCACAGCTTCCTTCATATAGATGCTTAATTTAAAATCCCTTAATAAACAACAAAATTATTAATTAGCAAAGAATATTGTTGACTCCATTCTTTGGAATCTCAACTGAAACATATTTCATTCCGATTTTAGTAAGGGATTACTAGCAATATCTATAACAATGGAAGAAGTCACAAGGAACTGGATGAATAGATAAATCCAAGTCTGGGGGTATCTTCTAACTCCATTTTTAATAATATAGAAATCTCCTCTACCACAAATCATCCAGAAATTCAGCATTTCTGAAGGAAATGAAAACTGATGAGAGCTCATCCACATATATGCACTAATATAAGAGCACCCATATACAGAAAACAGAAAGAAAGGTAGAAATTTATGGGAATACAATATTAGGAGAGTTTAACATCCCACTCACATGAATGAACAAATCTTTGAGACAAAAAATCAGTTAGACAATAGCGATCCTAACTGATAAAATAGAACAGTGGGACCTAATTGATATTTTATGGGATGTTATATCCCCCCAAAATCAGAATCCATTCTTTTCAAGTGCACATGGAACAGTCTCTAGGATTAACCACATACTAAGTCACACAACAAGCCTCAACAGATTTAAGAGTAAAGATATTACTTCAAGCATATTTTCTAACCATGGTGGCATAAAACTAGAACTCAATAAAAGAAAAAGAAGCAAGAAGAAAATTACATGGAGGTTAAACAACATGATGCAAAAAAAACCTGGGTCAATAATGAGCTCAAAGAAGAAATTAAAAAATACTTTGAGACAAATGATAATGAAAACACAAGAATACCAAATCTACAGAACGCAGCAAAAGCAGTTCATAGCAGGAAGTTCACAGTGATTCAGGCCTTCCTTAAGAGACAAGAAACATCTCAAATAAACAATCTAATCCACCACCTAAAAGAATCAGAATAAAGAAGAAAAAACAAAACATGAAGTCAGCTGACAGAGCTACATCTCTGAAAGGGTAAACAAAATTGACAATCTCTGGCCAGGTTCACCAAGAAGAGAGAAAATTTAAATAAACAAAATAAAAAGTAAAAATTACCACTGACACTGAAGAAATACAAAAATAAAAGAGAATACTTGAATAGACTGATAATTAGAAGAGAAATAGTATCTGTAATAAAATAAAACAAAACCTCCCTACAAACAAGTCCAGGATCAGATGGCTTCACAGGCAAATTCTATCAAATGTATAAAGAACTTATACTGATCCTTCTAAATCCACACATGTATGGATGATTAATCTTTGACAAAGGAGGCAAGAATATACAATGGAGAAAAGACTGTCTCTTCAGCATGTGGTGTTGGGAAATTTCAGTTCAGTTCATTTCAGTCACTCAGTCGCGTCCAACTCTTTGCAACCCCATGAACTGCAGCACCACAGGCCTCCCTGTCCATTACCAACTCCCGGAGTCTACCCAAACCCATGTCCATCGAGTCGGGGATGCCATCCAGCCATCTCATCCTCTGTCATCCCCTTCTCCTCCTGCCCCCAATCCTTCCCAGAATCAGGGTCTTTTCCAATGAGTCAACTCTTCGCATGAGGTGGCCAAAGTATTAGAGTTTCAGCTTCAACATCAGTCCTTCCAATGAAGCTGCATATAAATCAATGAAGTTGGAAGAGCCCCTCAATAATATGCAAAAATAAACTCAAGATGACTTAAAGACTTAAATATAAGATAAGACACCATAAAACTCCAGAAGAGAATATAGGAAAAATATTCACTGACACAAATCATACTAATGTTTCCTTAGATCAGTCTTCCAAGGCAATAGAAATGAAAACAAAAGTTAACAAATGGGACTTAAACAAATTTATAAGCTTTTGCATAGCAAAAGAAACCATTAACAAAACAAAAAGACAATCTACAGACTGAGAGAAAATATTTGCAAATGAGGTGATGACAAGGGCTTAATTTCCAAAATGTGTTCAATACAAACAGGTGACATAACTCAAGAACAAAAAATCAAACAACCCAATCAAAACATGGGTAGCAGAACTAAATAGACATTTCTCCAAATAAAACATACTGGTGTCCAATAGGCACATGAAAAGATGTTCATCATAACTAATTATTAGAGATATGCAAATTAAAACAACAATGAGGTATCACTTCACACCAGTCAAAATGGTTATCATTAAGTCTACAGATAATAAATTCTGGATTGCAGCCATTCTGAGCGGTGTAAAGTGATATCTCATTGTGGTTTTGATTTGCATTTCTCTGATAATGAGTGATGTTGAGCATCTTTTCACGTGTTTGTTAGCCATTTTTATGTCTTCTTTGGAGAAATGTCTGTTAAGTTCTTTGGCCCACTTTTTGATTGGGTCATTTATTTTTCTAGAATGGAGCTGCAGCAGTTGCTTGTATATTTATGAGATTAATTGTTTGTCCGTTGCTTCATTGGCTATTATTTTCTCCCATTCTGAAGGCTGTCCTTTCACCTTGCTTATAGTTTCCTTTGCTGTGCAGAAGCTTTTTAATTTTAATTAGGTCCCATTTGTTTATTCGTGCTTTTATTTCCAATATTCTGGGAGGTGGGTCATGTGGGATCCCGCTTTGGTTTATGTCAGAGAGTATTTTCCCAATGTTATCCTCTAGGAGCTTTATAGTTTCTGGTCTTATGCTTAGATCTTTGATCCATTTTGAGTTTATCTTTGTGTGTGGTGTTAGAAAGTGTTCTAGTTTCATTCTTTTACAAGTGGCTGTCCAGTTTTCCCAGCACCACTTGTTAAAGAGGTTGTCTTTTCTCCATTGTATATTCTTGCCTCCTTTGTCAAAGATAAGGTGTCCATAGATGTGTGGATTTATGTCTGGGCTTTCTATTTTGTTCCATTGATCTATATTTCTGTCTTTGTGCCAGTACCATACTGTCTTAATGACTGTGGATTTTACACCGCTCAGAATGGCTGCAATCCAAAAATCTACAAGCAATAAATGCTGGAGAGGATGTGGAGAAAAGGGAACTCTCTTACACTGTTGGTGAGATTGCAAACTAGTACAGCCACTATGGAAAACAGTGTGGAGATTCCTTAAAAAACTGCAAATAGACCTGCGATATGACCCAGCAATCCCACTGCTGGGCATATACACCGAGGAAACCAGAATTGAAAGAGCCACGTGTACCCCAATGTTCATCGCTGCTTTATTTACAATAGCCAGAACATGGAAGCAACCTAGATGCCCATCAACTGACGAATGGATAAGAAAGCTGTGGTACATATACACAATGGAATATTACTCAGCATTAAAAAAAATCATTTGAATCAGTTCTACTCAGATGGACGAAACTGGAGCCCATTATCCAGAGTGAAGTAAGCCCGAAGCAAAAACAACAGTACAGTATATTAACGCATATATATGGAATTTAGAAAGACGGTAACAAGAACCCAGCATGCGAGACAGCAAAAGGAACACAGATGTATAGAATAGACTTGTGGACTCTGTCGATGAGGGAAAGGGTGGGATGATATGGGAGAATGGCATTGAAACATGTTAATTATCATATGTGTAATCAATCGCCAGCCCAGGATTGATGCTCGGGGCTGGTGCAGCGAGATTTCCTGGGGGGAGGGAAGAGGGAGGGGGGTCCTGGAGGGGGAACATATGTAAACCCATGGTGATATCATGTCTTTGTTTGGCAAAACTAATAAAAAAAAGAGTCGGAAAAAAAAATAAATTCTGGAGAGGGTGAGGAGAAAAGGGAACACTTCTCCACTGCTGGAGAGAATGTAATTTGGTGTAGCTATTATGAAAAACAGTATGGAATTTACTCAAAAAACTAAAACTAGAGTTGCCATATGATCCAGCAATCCACTACTAGGCATATAAAAAGACAAAAATATATAAATTCAAAAGATACATTTACCCCTATGTTCATAGCAGTACTATTTACAAATAACTAAGACATGGAAACAATCTTAATTTCCATTGACAGATGAATGGATAAAGAAGATGTAATATGTATATACAATGCAGTATTACTCAGCCATTTAAACAAATAAAATAATGCCATTTGTAGTAACATGGATGGACCTAGAGATTATCATACTAAGTGAAGTCAACCATATGGTATCACTTATATGTAGACTCTATGCTGCTGCTGCTGCTAAGTTGCTTCAGTCATGTCTGATTCTGTGTGACCCCACAGCCCACCAGGCAAGAACACTGAAGTGGGTTGCCATTTCCTTCTCCAATGCATGAAAGTGAAAAGTGAAAGTGAAGTTGCTCAGTCTTAGCAACCCCATGGACTGTAGCCTACCAGGCTCAGATGTCCATGGGATTTTCCAGGCAAGAGTACTGGAGTGGGTTGCATTGCTTTCTCCTGTAGACTCTATAATATAACTCAAATGAACCTATCTATGAAACAAAAGCAGACTCAAAGATATGGAAAAGAGACTTGCGGTTGCCAAGGGAGAGGGAGAATGGGGGAGGGAACGATTTGGAGTTTGGGACCAGTAGATGCAAGCTATTATATACAGAATGAATACATGGACTTAGTCACTCAGTCATCTCCCACTCTTTGAGATCCCATGTATGGTAGCCCGGCAGGCTTCTCTATACATGGGATTCTCCAGGAAGAATACTGGAGTGGATTGCTGTTCCCTTCTCCAGAGATCTTCCCAACCCAGGGATCAAACCCTGGTCTCCTGCCTTGCAGGCAGATTCTTTACCATTTGAGCTACAGGGGAAGTCCTATAAGGTCCTATAAGGAACTCTATTAAATGGAGGGAAGTGGGAGGGGATTCTGGAAGGGGAAACCCACAGACCTTTGTTGGCAAAGTAATGTCTCTGCTTTTCAATATGGTAGATTGGTCATAACTTTCCTTCCAAGGAGTAAGCGTCTTTTAATTTCATGGCTGCAATCACCATCTACAGTGATTTTGGAACCCCCCCAAAATAAATTCTGTCACTGTTTCCCCATCTATTTCCCATGAAGTGATAGGACCAAATGCCATTACCTTAGTTTTATGAATGTTGAGCTTTAAGCCAATTTTTTCACTCTCTTCTTTCACTTTCATCAAGAGGATTTTTAGTTCCCCTTCACTTTCTGCCATAAGGGTGGTGTCATCTGCATATCTGAGGTTATTGATATTTCTCCCAGCAATCTTGATTCCAGCTTGTGCTTCTTCCATCCCAGCGTTTCTCATGATGTACTCTGCATAGAAGTTAAATAAGCAGGGTGACAATATTCAGCCTTGACGTATTCCTTTTCCTATTTGAAACCGGTCTGTTGTTTAATGTCCAGTTCTAACTGTTGCTTCATGACCTACATACAGGTTTGTCAAGAGACAGGTCAGGTGGTCTGGTATTCCCATCTCTTTCAGAATTTTCCACAGTTTATTGTGATCCACACATTCAAAAGCTTTGGCATAGTCAATAAAGCAGAAGTAGATGTTTTCTGGAACTCTCTTGCTTTTTCAATGATCCAGTGGATACTGGCAATTTGATCTCTGGTTCCTCTGCCTTTTCCAAACCAGCTTGAATATCTGGAACTTATGGTTCATGTATTGCTGAAGCCTGGCTTGGAGAATTTTGAGCATCACTTTACTAGTGCGTGAGTGCAATTGTGCAGTAGTTCGAGCATTCTTTGGCATTGCCTTTCTTTGGGATTAGAATGAAAACTGAGCTTTTCTAGTCCTGTTGCCACTGCTGAGTTTTCCAAATTTGCTGGCATATTGAGTGCAGCACTTTCACAGCATCATCTTTCAGGATTTGAAATAGCTCAACTGGAATTCCATCACCTCCACTAGCTTTGCTCATAGTGATGCTTTCTAAGGCCCACTTGACTTCACATTCCAGGATGTCTGGTTCTACATGGGTGATCATACCATCACAACTATCTGGGTCTCAAAGATGTTTTTTCTACAGTTCTTCTGTTTATTCTTGCCACCTCTTCCTAATATCTTCTGCTTCTGTTAGGGCCATACCATTTCTGTCTTTTATCGAGCTCACATTTGCATGAAATGTTCCCTTTGTATCTCTAATTTTCTTGAAGAGCTCTCTAGTCTTTCCCATTCTATTGTTTTTCTCTATTATTATTATTATTATTATTTCCTCTATTATTTCTTCACACTGATCACTGAGGAAGGCTTTCTTATCTCTCCTTGCTATTCTTTGGAACTCTGCATTCAGGTGGGAATATCTTTCCTTTCCTCCTTTGCTTTTTGCTTCTTTTCTTTTCACAGCTATTTGTAAATGAAGCCTCCTCAGAGAGCCATTTTGCTTTTTTTGCATTTCTTTTCCATGGGGATGGTCTTGATACCTGTCTCCTGAACAATGTCACAAACCTCCATCCATAGTTCATCAGGCACTCTGTTTATCAGATCTAGTCCCTTAAATCTATTTCTCACTTCTACTGTATAATCATAAGGGATTTGATTTAGGTCATACCTGACTGGTCTGGTGGTTTTCCCTACTTTCTTCAATTTAAGTCTGAGTTTGGCAATAAGGAGTTCATGATCTGAGCCACAATCAGCTCCCAGTTTTGGTTTTGCTGACTGTATAGAGCTTTTCCCTCTTTGGCTGCAAAGAATATAACCAATCTGATTTCGATGTTGATCATCTGGTGATGTCCATGTGTAGATTCTTTTCTTGTGTTGTTGGAAGAGGGTGTTTGCTATCACCAGCGCATTCTCTTGGCAAAATTATATTAGCCTTTGGCTTGCTTCATTCTGTACTCCAAGGCCAAATTTGCCTGTTACTCCAGGTGTTTCCTGACTGCCTACTTTCACATTCCATTCCCTTATAATGAAAAAGGCATCTTTTTTGTGTGTTAGTTCTAAAAGGTCTTGTAGGTCTTCATAGAACTGTTCAACTTCAACTTTGTCTGCGTTACTGGTTGGGTCATAGTCTTGGATTACCATGATATTGAATGGTTTACCTCGGAGATTAACAGAGATCATTCTGTCATTTTTGAGATTGCATCCAAGTACTGCATTTCAGACTCTTTTGTTGACCATGATGGCTACTCCGTTTCTTCTAAGGGATTCCTGCCCACAGTAGTAGATATAATGGTCATCTAAATTAAATTCACCCATTCCAGTCCATCTCAGTTCACTGATTCCTAGAATGTCGACATTCACTCTTGTCATCTCCTGTTTGACCACTTCCAGTTTGCCTTGATTCATGGACCTAACATTCCAGGTTCCTATGCAATATTACTCTTTACAGCATCGGACCTTGCTTTTAACACCAGTCACATCCACAACTGGGTATTGTTTTTGCTTTGGCTCCATCCCTTCATTCTTTCTGGAGTTATTTCTCCACTAATCTCCAGTAGCATATTGGGCACCCACCGACCTGGAGGGTTCATCTTTCCGTGTCCTATCTTTTTACCTTTTCATACTGTCCATGGGGTTCTCAAGGCAAGATTACTGAAGTGGTTTGCCATTCCCTTCTCCAGTGAACCACATTCTGCCAGACCTCTCTACCATGACCCGACCGTCTTGGGTGGCCCCACACGGAATGGCTTAGTTTCACTATGTTAGACAAGGCTTCTGATCAGATTGGCTATTTTTCTATTTTTATGGTATCAGTGTGTCTGCCTTCTGACACCCTCTTGCAACACCTACTGTCTTACTTGAGTTTCACTTACCTTGGACATGGGGTATCTTTTCAGGCTGCTCCAGCAGAGCACAGCCGCTGAGCCTTACCTTGGAGGAGGGGTATCTCCTCAGGCCTCCCCTCCTGATCTTGGACGTGGGGTAGCTCCTCTAAGCTGCCACCCCTGACCTCAGGCATGGGGTAGCTCCTCTCAGTAGTGTTCCTTAATAAACATATTGAACACTAAATTGTCTCAGAGTTTTTATTCAAGAGAATAAAACCTATAAATATTGAACCACTATGCTGTGCACCTAGAACTAACGCTGTGTTGTGGGTTGATTTTGTGCATGCTGAATTACTCAGGTGTGTCTCTTTGCAACTCCATGGACTGTAGCCTACCAGACTCCTCTGTCAGTGGGATTTTCCCCACATGAATATTGGAGTGGGTTGCCATTTCTTCCTCCAGGTGATCTTCCTGACCCATGGATCAAACTCTTTTCACCTGCGTCTACTGCATTGGGAGGTGAATTCTTTACCATTGAGCCACCTGGGAAGCTCTTGTAGGTCAATTATTTTTAACTGAAGCATAAGTCAATTAAACTTCAATAAAAAGACTAAAGAGAAAGATTAAACACAACCTGAGACACAGACAGGAAATAGTACATATAGTTCTTACTTAGGTACTATACCAAGTTTGATTCTATTCATGCTTCAGTGGAATTCACAGGAGGTTTTTAAGCACACATTCACATGTTCAAAAATATTTACCAATGTTGATTACATATATGTACATATATGGCCATAAAGAATATCTTAAAAACTTCCAAAAATTAATTTAATATATACCATATTTGCTTAAATGAAATCCTCTGTGGGTGCTTGGTTGGATGGTGAACTGATAGTAGAATACAATTGAGGACCTCATAGTGTACAATGGTCTCCACTTCCTCCACAAATTTTTTTTTTCCCTTTTTTTTTTATTATTGTTTTAGACATACATTGTTATGATATCACCATGGGTTTACATATGCTTCCCCTCCGGGTCCCCCTTCCCTCCTCCCTCCCCCCCGGGAAATCTCGCTGCACCAGCCCCGAGCATCAATCCTGGGCTGGCGATTGATTAGACACATGACAATTAACATGCTTCAATGCCCTTCTCCCATCTCATCCCACCCTTACCCTCATCCACAAAGTCCACAAGTCTATTCTATACATC
>ML663438.1:443781-459470 GCA_007570785.1 Antilocapra americana | reverse complement strand
ACATTTCTCCATCTGTTTGTGTCCTCCTTGATTTCTTTCATCAGTGTTCTATAGTTTTCTATATACAAGTCTTTTGATTCTTTAGGTAGAAATACTCCTAAGTATTTTATCCTTTTTGTTTCGATGGTGAATGGAATTGTTTCCTTAATTTCTCTTTCTGATTTCTCACTGTTAGTGTATAGGAATGCCAGGGATTTCTGTGTGTTGATTTTGTATCCTGAAACTTTGCTATATTCACTGATTAGCTCTAGTAATTTTCTCGTAGAGTCTTTAGGGTTTTCAATATAGAGGATCATGTCATCAGCAAACAGAGAGAGTTTTACTTCTTCTTTTCCAATCTGTATTCCTTTGATTTCTTTATCTGCTCTGATTGCTGTGGCCAAAACTTCCAAAACTATGTTGAATAGTAGTGGTGAGAGTGGCCTCCACAATATTTTTAAACATCTTAAACTTTTCACATTCATGGTATCATTCTTGATTGACAAGTATTCTTTTCTTTGGGTTAGTGAGTACTAGTTTCATGAAATTCATAGATTCTTATTTAGGAATTTATTCAAGAAGAATTTTTTTAGTACGTTTTTTATGTTTCCGGCAATAGGCTAGAGCCTGGATATCAAGAGATGAAAAAAGCTACCTTGACCCAACTGCCTAGGCAAATGAATGAAAAAGAATTATTACCTAAAATTCTCTCTCTCCCTGCTTCCCTCCCTATTCCTTCCTTTGTTCCTCTATCTTTTCCTCTCTTGCTGCAAATCTATATCAGAAACCCTATTCATTTCAACAAATATTTATTGAGTGCATCTTAAGAACTAGGAGGCAATGACCTCCATGCTGAGAGGCTAACACTGGTCTTCCACTTTTAGAAAGAAGTATTTACTCTGAAAATTCCATGAGTTTTCTTACATCTGACCTGTAGAATCTTTTCATACACCTAGTGGGTTTTCTGTTTGCTGTTTCTAGAGGAAGCTGAACCATTTTGATTTTGCTCTTGCTAAGACTGCTTCTCTTGAAGGAAGTACTTCTGCCCCTGATTTGTTGCAGCCACTTGCTCCCAGAGGAACACCTAACGCAGACAGTCCTTTATGCTGGCTTGCTTAAAATTTGTGTGTGTACCCATCAATAATAGTGAACCCTTAACACTCTAAAAAAATGGGATGGTAATTAGGTTTTGTTAGGGTCTCGGTAATTAGGTTTTGTTAGGGTCTCCTCCACTAATTCTCAGCCTTTGAAATCTGAAATAAAGTGTTAAAATAAATATTAGGCTATAAATAAAAACAAGCAATACCCAATAAACTGTACTAGGGTGAGTGAAGATGGAAATCCTAGCCATGTTCAAATATCTATTCAATTCTTTCCTGCTGCAGGAAGTCTTTGAGAAGTCCATAAATAGGGTAAAATATCCTTGTTGGAATCCTTCTAGTTCTTTGTGAATTAAACAGGGTCTTTTCACAAACCCTGAAGTTTTTATGCTGTTGATGAAAGTGAAAGTGAAAGTCACTCAGTCATGTCCAACTCTTTGTGACCCCATGGACTATACAGTCTATGGAATTCTCCAGGCAAGAATCCTGGAATGGGTAGCCTTTCCCTTCTCCAGGAGATCTTCCAAACCCAGGGGTCAAACCCAGGTCTCCCGCATTGCAGATGGATTCTTTACCAGCTGAACCACATGGGAAGCCCTATGGTAAGTAAATATGGTCAACATTTGCACCTACATATTTACATTGGCATAGACTAATGTTTATTGGGAAATATAGCTAAGTATTGTGGTTTTCAAACTTATCTACACAATGGTATCCCCTGTATATTTTTTAAAATACTGATGCCTGGCATGAAAAGATTTGCAACATGGCTAATTATTACAGAAATGCAAATAATAACTCACTGAGGTTTCAGCTCACACCAGTCAGAATGGCCATCATCAAAAAGTCTGCAAACAATAACTGCTGGAGAGGGTGTGGAGGAAAGGGAAGCCACCTACACTGTCGGTGGGAATGTAAATTGGTGCAGCCACTATGGAGAACAGTATGGAGGTCCCTTAAAAAAACTAAAAATAGAATTACCATATGCTCCTGCAATCCCACTCCTCAGCATATATCTGGAGAAAACTCTAATTCAAAAGATGCATGCATCCCAATGTTTATAGCAGCACTGTTTATAACAGCCAGGATATGGAAGCAACCTAGGGATCATCAACAGATGAATGTATAAAGAAGATGTGATACATATATACAATGGAATGTTACTCAGCCGTAAAACAGAATGAAATAATGCCATTTGCAGTAACATGGTTGGTCCTAGAGATATCATACTTACTTGTAAGTATGCGAGACAAAGACAAATATCATATCATATGATATTGCCTCTATGTGGAATCTAAAAAAGAAAAAAGATACAAATGAACTTATTTGCAAAATAGAAAGAGACTCGCAGACATAGAACACTAATTTATGGTTACCAAAAAGGAAGGGGGTGGGGGAGGGATAAACTAGTAGGAGTTTGAGATTAGCAGATACAGACTATTATATATAAAATAGATAAACAACAAGGTCCTCCCGCATAGCACAAGGAACTATATTCAACATCCTATAATAAACCATAATGGAAAAATATGAAAAAGAATGAGAGTATATATATATATATATATATATAATATATATGTATATATGAATCACTTTGCCATACACCAGAAACTGTGCCAGTGGATAAGACACAGTTTCATTGCAATTAATATTGCAAATAAACTAAATTTCAATTAAAAAATTATACTGATGCCTGGTTCCAACCCTCAAACATTCTTAGCTTATTTAGACTGTGATCTGGGCTGTTGTTCTTTAGTCGCTAAGTCATATCTGACTCTTTGCGACCCCATGGACTGTAGCCTGCCGGGTTCCTTTGTCCAAGGAATTCTCCAGGCAAGAATATTGGAGTGGGTTGCCATTTCCTTCTCCAGGGAATCTTTCAGAAACAGGGAATAAACCCTCATCTCCTGCACTGGCAGGTGGATACTTTACCACTCAGCCACTGGGCTGACTGCTGCTGCTGATGCTGCTAAGTCGCTTCAGTCGTGTCTGACTCTGTGTGACCCCATAGACGGAAGCCCACCAGATTCTTCTGTCTCTGGGGTTCTCTAGGCAAGAATACTGGAGTGGGTTGCCATTTATAAAACCACTGAATAAATGCCATAACTCTTCTTCCACAAATCATAAGTGAAGATACTTAAATAAGTCTGAGAAGCTGAGGTAATATCCTTCAAAACCCAACTGGGAAAAGAGGCAGCAGTCACTCTTAAGAAGAAATAAACTATGAAATAGGGGGCTCAGTACGTGAACTACCGTTGATATGGAGGCCAACTAGAGAAATCTTGCTGCATCAATTTCCTGCCTAGATACCTCTGTGCCTCATGTGAATTACACACACACACATACACACACACACACACACACACACACACACACACACACACACACACACTGCCTAAATGCCTTTTGAAGATTCAAAATGATATTAAAACTAAAGGACTATATCAATTGGGGCCCTGTCAGGTTTGCTGTGGACTCCTGCTGACTACCCATAACTAAGTATGTTCTATTGTAACTTATCAAAGCACTTCCATTTTGAAAAAGCAGGGGAGATACACCCTACTGACAAATGGTGGACATGAATGCAATAAGAGGGTGTGTGGCTCAGCAGCTTGTTCATAATCTCCTCTTGGTGTTGTGGCCAGGACTTCTACACTGTGATCAGCAAGTATAACTGTCCAAGACTGATATTCATGCCAGTGCACAGATGACTGGAATGTAGAGGGATAATGTTTAGTTGATGCAGAATGCAGCCTTATCCATTGGCACACTTCTGGCAGGTAGAAGCTGGTGCCTGAAACAGCGTGGGAAAGTGTAAGCAAACTTGCTGATTCTTTGAAATATTTGTAGATGGAAACCTTTGTAGAAAGCTGAATTTCCTGCTAAATTGGCATGTCAGCACTTGGCCAATTTATTCTGGCTATTTGATACCAATGTGACCTTATTCAGGAGTCTTATTTGTTGAGTAATACACCTGTAGTTGGTACTAGTCATCCTGTTCTATGAGTCTTTGTCTTATTCACCCATCATCCTCACTAGTTATAAACTAAAACTTAAAATCATTTAAGAGTGCTTACTCTGGACCTTGATGGCTTAGATTCTACTTTTTACTCAGTCTCTTAAAAAACATGTGACTTTAGGTTTCTGAATATAAAATAAAGAAGCATAACAGTACCTGACATTAGGGGTGTTGTTAGATTTAATTGAAATATTATAGACAATGCATTTTGTATTATATTTATCTTGATACTTAGTAAATTAATAGCTATTATTTATCCTTCATTTTTCATATTCCTTGCAATAAACAGTACAATGTTTTGTATATGGTGAGGGTTCAATATTTATTTCTCTGAGCACTGAATTTTGATGCCACCAATGTGAGAAAGACTTATGTATGACTTACTATGTCTAAGAAAGGAATGCATTCTGAAAGAGGAATATTTTTAAATGCAGATGATTTTTATTCTAAGAAACAGAATTTTTCTAGAAATACTTGAAATGGCATGATAGAAGAGTATATATTAAAAGGAAAATGCTGAGATTTGTAGCCAAAAAGCATACAGCAGCTTCAAAATGTTCTGAAAACTTACTGCTCCATGCACTTGGAAGTAAGCTGATCAGCAGGCTGAGACGATATATTTATGTGTACTTCCAGTATAGGCATATTGGTATCCCTTGTATCTTGAGTAGATTTTTTTTCCTCTCAGTCTTTGATAGTTTGGAGGGAAAACAAAATAACTTCACAGCTCTGTTTTATAGTTTTATTGCTTAGGTATTTCATTCGACTTCTTCAGGCCCAGCTTCCAAAGATTCATTCATCTAAATCAGCCTTAGGCTTCACTTATCTCCAGTCCCCCCAAATCATGTTCAGACCAATGGCATAAAGCAGTGATCTCACTTTAAATTTACTTAACCTTCCATTTCAGAAGTTGCAATGGAATTTTTTTTTTTTATTTTGCTCAAACAAACACAAATTTTAAGTTTCCTTGAGTTTGTTCTTCAGTGGAAGCCTTCAGGATGCACTTAGAAAAACCCATTACAAGTAAGAGTGGCAAGCAAATGGGACACGTTTCCTCAGCGTTCATGTGTTGATATCCCAGGGCTTACCTTGCTAAACTGTTCATGACAGTCACATTTGTAAAATTACTCATCACCTGAATGTGGCTTCCATTCACTTTGGGCTTTGTTTTCTCTTTAAATGTGCCTATATATAACTCTCATGAATTTTTATCAACTCACACACATTAGTTCTAATTCCTCTATTTCTTAGGAATGTCTCCATCAGAATTTAGCTGGTTAATAACTGAGTTGAAGAAATTGCTTTAATAATTTTATTCTTGAATGCATAATTTTATGAAAACGTCAGCACCACATGAAGCATATAAGAAAGGCATATGCAGCAAAAAATTTTCAATACAGTAAAATATGAACTTTTATTTTTCTTTGTGCTTAGTAGAAAAAGATACTAGTCATTCAAGTGGCAAAAAGGTCAAATAATATGACTCTAAAGAGTTTCGTAATCTAACCATAAATTGTGTAAGACAAGGAAACAGTAAAAATGTGTCCTTCCAAACAATATAAACAAGCTAAAATACTTTTCTGTGAAGCAAATTATTTTAGTAGATATTGGATATTGGCTTGAACTATTAAAAAGATATACTCTATACTCTTGTAGCTGTTTCTTGTCATCTCATCTATTTAAAAAAAATTGAGAGGAAGCATCTGAAACAAAGTCTTTTATCTTTGCCAACATAATTATTCAACAATATTATCCTGTCCTAAATTTATTCAGATTAAGCAGCCAGAAAGTTGGATGTGTCCACCTATGCATTCTAGCTATTAACAAATAGAAAACATTGTAAAGATCTACTGGAAGAATTCCAGTAGGAAAACAATTTTAATTCATATATAGCCAAAATGAAATAGTAGTTACCTACACAAATCAGTAGCCAGAAATCAAGATGTGATGATAACCTTAAGAGACAGAGTGAAAATTCCAGGACTGTATCTACTGCTATGGAATAAAACTAGCAGGAAAAAAAAGCTGTTGGAAATTCAACCAGACGTGGTGATACAAGCTAAAGAAGGAAGAAACAAGCTTTTCTGTGGAAACTTCCCCATTCTTTACCATTATTGCTGTTCGCTTAAGAAACTGGGTTTTTGGATATTGCTACTGAAAATTCAGTGTGCTATAGCAGATAAGCGGTGGCCGAGAAGACTTGAGTCGTGGCTGCCACATTCTGGCGATTTTGTACCTAAGTTAAACATTTGTAAAATTATATGTAATGGTACAAATCCAATCTTCCTTAGTAAATTGTAATAAGGATCAAATTACATGTTACATATGTAGATTCTTTGTAAATTATAAATTGCTATGAACACATAAAAAATTCTTACTCTGCATGGAGCTTTTTCAAATATTGAATCTTAGTAATTTTCAACTGTTTTTTCAGACAAATAATTAAGCACCTGTCAAGTACACTGGGGCATTGTGACTTTTTTGTAAATGCTTCCTTTATGATCCCCCAACTTTACCTAGCTTCTCTCAAACTCCTTGTGGACTTGGATATATGTCATGCTTTGGCAAATGGAATGTGAGCGGACATGAAGAAAGGAAAGGATTGAAATGTTCTTTTACATTTGGTCTTGTCTTCTTGATCTTCTGCCATTGCCATGAAAAGAGTCAACCCAGATAGCCTGCTGGTCTCTGAAGAATTTAAGGGCATGTGTAGCAGACCTCACCCCAATGAGCTCAGAGGACACCACTCAAATGCTAAACAAGTCATAGTTGCATAAATGAGAAATGATGCTAATTATTAGAAGCCAAGGAATCGGAAGGATTGTTAATCAAAATTATAGTGAGTATAGCTCACTCATTAGGTTGCCATGTTAAAAAGTTAATATATAGAAAATCCAAATGAGGCACACTCTCAGAGATTTTTAAAAGACTGCTGAATATCTAAATTTCTACTGGCAGGAAACACATTGAAAAAATATCTTTATGCCAAGAAGGGCACATTTTTCAATGTCCTCTTTAACGCAGATCAGGAAAGATGATGGTAGATGAGGAATCTTGGAGCTAAGGCCTACAGAGATCAATGGACCGAGGAACTACTCCCAGGAAATATTATGAGGGTGTAATCAAGAGCATTCTCAATATTCAGGTAGAATAATTGAGCAACATTTGCTCAGCAGGATTTCAGAATTCTTAGACCAGCTAATGTTATGTGTCTCCCACTGACCCACTTTAGAATGTGAGCACATCTTTGTTTCACTGTTGCACATTATGGATGTTGTCTTTTAGTTCCTAAGTTTCTGGATCAAGAGGAGATACATGGAGTAGGCCTTAACCTTACCTTGATTGGAGTCAAGCTCAATCAAGACCAGTCTAGATCAGATGACCCCCCAGAAAAACCTCAGTTGCATGAGAGAGACATAAAAGCTTATTGTTATAATCCACTGAGTTTGGGGTTAGTTTGCTTTACAGCATATTAAGAAAACAGCTAAATGATTGAAGCATCACTGCTGAACTAAAATTTTATAAAACTGAAAGAGTCTGATAGATTTCAAAATGTTAACCTATGGGCTAGCTTGAAAATTTATCCACAGACTAAATTAAAATTTTGTCCACAGTGGTAACATACCATGTGCTGGTGTGAGGCCTGTACCTACATTTTGAATCAAAAGAGTACAGTATGTTTCAGAAACAGGGTAGCTCTTTGTATTGGGCTTTTTTTTAGTTCTTTCAACTTACTTGCCATTGAGACTTCTCAGTCTTTCTAAAGAAATGTGATTTGCCTTTCAGTGACAAAAATAGTTTTTTTAATAAGATGCAGGACAACATCATGAACAAAATGAAGAAAAGGCATCACAGAGCTGTGATCACTGTATTGAAGGTTTTCTTACAATAATCCAAAAAATATTAATTGAAACTCCTACATAATAATTAATATCAATGTAATTGAGTTAATGGACTGAAGGAAAATAGATATATTTATTAAACTAGATAACTCAAAAGTACTTTAGCACTCTGACACAAATATGATTTTTGAAATGAAAACTATACTTTTATAAACATTTCTGTTTGCCATACTTATCTTTTAAATGTTAGCATAAAACAGAAACAATATACTAAACACGTTCTCTAAATTTTCATGAATTTGCTAATTTCCCTTTGCTAATATAGGGAAAAAATGTAACTTCTGACTTACTGGTTTCAGAATCTTAATCAAGTGAAGAAGTTGATATTGAATGCCAGATCAAAAACAAAAACAAAACCAAAAAAAAAAACCTAAAACATGAGAATTTTGTATTTGGAAACACCTGTTGAACACTGGAAATTAAATGTAAAATTAGCTGAACAACACAAATTTATTCCTGTGATACCTTCATCAGTAATTTTCTGAAATCTGATAGCACTGTATCAAAACACACATCTGGCAAAGATATAATTGTAAGCAAAAATTAGTATTAGATAATAAAGATATGTTATATGCATTAAAGAAAATTTCGTGTAATACTAGTATATAAAACTTGACACAAACTACAAATTTTGAAAAGTATCCAAGTTTTAAGACTGTAAGGAAAATATCCAAAATAATTTAGTATTTTTGTTTAAATCATCAGTTTAAAATATCAATTTTAATAGAAATAAGTTTATAACAATATTAATGAGTTTAAGACATGGCATTTTGTTGTCCAATTATTGTTTAATTATTTGGATTCAAGCATAAACATGACCAAACTTTTTTCCATCATTTAATTCCGCAAAGGCCCATCAAAAATAAATTATGTGATGTTGGACTTAGAAATTTTCACTGATAATAATTGTTTGTCTTAACCCCTAGACTTGAACCCTCACCCCAGGGGGGAATGTAAATGGATCCCATCTACATGTAACACTTATCTAGACATGAAAAGCAGGAGGGGGTTTAAAGATACCTCAAGTGAGAGTTATATATAACAATCCTTGGTCAATGCACTGTGTCACTGAAAAGAAGTTTAACTAAATCACTAGTTATGGAAAACTGAATGAAACTGGATATTTTCATTTAGCAGTGATAAATGCAACATATTTTTATTATATCTTCTAATAAAAACTGTAGTTTTACTTTTAGAAAGTTGTTATTTGATTGGTTTCTTCCCTATATACCCAAGTCAAACAACAAAGCTACCTAGAAAACTCAAAATAATAAAATTTGTACCAGTTTTTCCAGCTTTTCCAGATATGTGAGCTTCTCTCCTAATCTGAAAAAAATCATGTTGTCATAAAAATAAAAAAAATAAGATTTCCATAAACATTTCCATTTTTTATCCTTTACTACAAACCTAGATCATAGACAAATAATTTTGGAAGCCAGAACTTTCACTTTTAAGACAAGGATCTGCTTAAATAAGAGGCACTTGACAATCAAAAGCCTGATATTTGAAAAAAACAAACTTGAGTTTATGCCATTTCAAATGACTGGAGGAAGAATCAACAAATGCTTAGTAATCTTTAGAAAGAGACTGGAGGAAGGTCCCTGAGCTGGGGAGGAGGGGAATAGCTGACACAGCAGGACTAAGTAAGACTACAGAAGATGGCAAGGATGGAATCAGGCTTGGCAGAGGAGAGGTGGGATAGGAGATTAGGTACAGAAAGACTATTGAAAACTATTGTGTACATCACCACTCTAATTGCGCTTAGTTGTTTTATATGTTCCCATGCAAGTGAACATGAGGAGATTAAAAGAACATTCACAGATATGATGCCTATCTAGATAAAATTAGTATAGAAAGAGACCTATGCCATTTAAAATTACTCAGTTTTATATTTCCTTCCTTTTTCTACTACTTATGGGATATCTTTTCTTAATGAAGTTACCAATACTTTCTGAAATTCATTTTTTTTGTAAATTGTGGGTAAAAAATTAGTCTTGTAGAATGGTCATGTAAATTAAGTAAAATATGAAATAATTCACTTTTTAAAGAAACAAATTTGGGAGGGATATGATTTACTGTGCTTCTATTCAGGAATAAAAATCTTGATTAAAAATCAGAAGAGGATCATCCAGTTCACTTATTCATGTTGGATGACATTTGAATGGTATGTTTGACTAAGAGATTATAGACAACAAAGGATATTTTTGGACTAATAAAACCTCCATTAAAGAGAAGTAGCTTAATCTTGCCTTACTTAGGAACAGCAAGAGTAAATACCTTCCAGCCAAGGGTTCATTTACCTTTACTATTACCCCTCATTAAGGAGCAACTGAAGAACCTTGACTAAAAAATGTGTCTCTTTTATTATACACTCTTGATTATTGTCTCTTGTCTTTTTCAATGGTGTTGTGTTGATGACTCTTCTACTCATATATTCTAATTCTATGTTATACAGCCCTCTACTAATATGTGATAAGGTTCCTCTCTATGTGGATCTATATTTCTTTCTTTTCTATTTTAAGAATTCTGTGCCTCATGTACACATGCTACATTTTCTAGTTCACCAGAAAAAGAAGCAGTTTTCACGTGCTGTGTCATCAGAAGGAATTTTTAAAATCCTTTGATAGGGAAAGCTATCATGGTCCAAAATGAAATATACAACCCCTTCAGGTTGAAAAGATAACACCTCCATATATTTTCTATAGAATCAGTAACTGTTTATCCCTGGCTAGAGTAGCTGAGCTTTTGTTCCTGTTGATCTATTTCTCACCTACTATCACTCAGGCAGTTGTAAATTAAAAGTACCTATCATGGTACTTATTAAATAATAAGTGGTCAATTAACACGTGTTGTCTCATAAAAATTTATAATTTTATCATTTACATTTAGGTCTGTGATCCACATGAAATTAATTTTATGATGTTAGGAGGGGCCAAGGTTGAATGTTTTAAGCATATTGATATCCAGCTGTTCCAGTAAGCTTTCTTTACTTTTTACTTCATTACTGGATTGTGTTGGTGCTTTTGTCAAGAAGTCAAGTAACCACACCCACATGGGTCTTTTTCTTGGCTCTCTATTCTGTTCCACTGATATAGTTCTAATCTTACGTCAACATTACACCATTTTGATTGCAGAAGTTTATAGTACATCTTTTTTTAATTTATTTATTTTAATTGGAGGCTAATAATTTTACAGTATTGTAGTGGTTTTTGCCATACACTGACAAGAATCAGTCATGGGTGTACATGTGGTCCCCATCCTGAACTCCCCTCCAATCTCCCTCCCCATCCCCCTCCCCATCCCATCCCTCAGGGTCAGCCCAGTGCACCAGCCCTGAGCACCCTGTCTCATGCATCGACCCTGGACTGGTGATCTGTTTCACATATGATAATATAAATGTTTCAATGCTATTCTCTAAAATCATCCCACCCTTGCCTTCTCTCACAAAGTCCAAAAGACTGTTCCATACATCTGTGTCTCTTTTGCTGTCTCTCATATTGGGTCATCATTACCATGTTTCTAAATTCCATATATATGCATTAATATACTGTATTGGTGTTTTTTTTTCTGACTTACTTCACTCTGTATAATAGGCTCAGTTTCATCCACCTTATTAGAATGGATTCAAATGTATTCTTTTTAATGGCTGAGTAATACTCAATTCTGCATATGTACCACAGCTTTCTTATACATTCATCTGCTGGTGGACATCTAGATAATGTCCATGTCCTGGCTACCATAAACTGTTGTTATGAACACTGGGGTACATGTGTCTCTTTCAATTCTGGTTTCCTCGGTGTGTATGCCCAGCAGTGGGATTGCTTGGTCATATGGCAGTTCTATCTCCAGTTTTTTTAAGGAAGTATGTCTTGAAATCAAGTACTGTAAATTATGCAAGTTTTTTACAATTATTTCATATACTCTTATAAGTTTTCAAGTTTTAAACTCCATTATTCAAAGCTAGTACAATTATTTAAGATAGTAATTAACATTTTAAAGAGTTTTAGTTAAAGATATATAACTCTTTATAGATCATATTTTAGATCATAGAACCTAAAGACCTGCAAAAAGCATTCACTAATGTGTCCAGGAGGTTTGTTGTTGCTGTTTTCTTTTAATTTTTCTTTATTTGTTTTATAGCTGAGGAAGGAAATAAAGGGTTTGGGGTTGGGACAGTAGATGACAAATTGAAAGGAGAGCAAAGAAGGGATGAGTCTGTCTCACACTGAGACCCAAGGGAGAGGCGGCTTTTTTGCCCCTTTGGAGGAAGGGATTACAGGAGGAAATTGGAAGAATTTCTTTTGAGAGATTTAGGATACAATCAAAGCTACCTTAGGGCCAAAAGAGGAAACTATTCTACCAGGCTCTTTATTAAGATGTTTTGCCCTACAGAAGATCATATAATAGTGTTCATAGGGATGTAGGAAAACAGGTTCTCAGATGTACTGTTGAGGGATAGTAAATGAATTAATCCTTTTAGGAAGACAATTTAACAGTATGATACATATTAAGGTAAATATTATTTGACCCAACTATCCTTCTTTGAAACCTAATTTAAAGACTTACCCATGTGAATACACAAACATATACACACAAGTATTTTTTTATCATTTTAATGCTTATAGAAGCAAAAAAAGAGAACGCCATTGTTATGAGTTGAATGGTGTCTCCCCCCTCCAAAAGGTATGTTGGAGCTGTAACTCCCAATAACTAGACTGTGACCTTACATGGAAATAGGGCCCTTGTAGTTAAGATGATGTCATACTCTAGTAGGATGGGCTCCTAATCCAGTATGAGCAGGGTCCTTATAAGAGAGGAGAACCCATTTGAACACAAGCATACACAAGTAGAAGGTGATATGGAAACAAAGAGGGAAAAAGCCTTGTGATTGGAATCATGCATCTAAGAGTCTTGGAACACCAAAGATTGACAGCAAACACCAGAAGCTTGAAGAGTTAAGAAAGGATTCTTCCCTTAGAGCTCTCAGTGAGAACATGTCTAGGCTGACACCATGATTTAACACTTAAACCATTCAGACTGTGAAGCAATACATTTCTGCTGTTCAAAAAAAAAATCTAAGTGGAAAAATTGGTGCTTTTATTTACTTATTCATCAGTTCAGTTCACTCGCTCAGCTGCATCCAAATCTTTGTGACCCCATGGACTGTGGCAAACCAGGATTCTCTGTCCACCACCAAACCCTGGAACTTGCTCAAACTCGTGCCCATGGAGTCAGTGATGCCATCCAAACATCCAACCATCTCATCCTCTGACATCCCATTCTCCTCCTGCCTTCAATCTTTCCCAGCATCAGGGTCTTTTCAAAGCAGTCAGTTCTTTGCATCAGGTGGCCAAAGTACTGGAGTTTCAGCTTCAACATCAGTCCTTCCAATAAATATTCAGCACTGATTTCCTTTAGATGGACTGGTTAGATCTCCTTGCAGTCCAAGGGACTCTCAAGAGTTTTCCCCAATACCATAGTTCAAAAGCATCAGTTATTCAGTGCTCAGCTTTCTTCATGGTTCACCTCTCACATTCATATATGACTACTGGAAAAACCATAGCTTTGACTACATGGACCATTGTCACCAAAGTAATGTCTCTGCTTCTTAATACACTGTGTAGTTTTCATGGGCTTCCCTCATAGTTTAGTCAGTAAAAAATCTGCCTGCAATGCAGGAGACCTGGGTTCGATTCCTGGGTTGGGAAGACCCCCTGGAGAAGGAAACCCACTCCAGTGTGCTTGCCTGGAAAATCCGATGGACAAAGGAGCATGGTAGGCTACAGTCCGTTGTGTCTCAAGAGTCAGACACAACTTAGCAACTAAACCACCACCAGGTTTGGCATGGCTTTTCTTTTCTTCTGATGAGCAAATGTCTTTAAATTTCATGGCTGCAGTCACCACTGTAGTGATTTTGAAATCAAAGAAAATCAAGTCTGTCTCTGTTTCCATTGCTTCCCCATCTATTTGCCATGAAGTGATGGGACTGGATGTCATGATCTTTGTTTCTTGATGTTGAGTTTTATGCCACCTTGTTCACTCTCTTCTTTCACTTTCATCAAAAGGCTCTTTAGTTCCTCTACACTTTCTGCCATAAGGGTGGTGTCATCTCCATATCTGAGGTTATTGATATTTCTCCCAGCAATCTTGATTCCACCTTGTGCTTCATCCAGGCATGGCATTTCTCCTGATGTACTCTGCATATAAGTTAAATAATCAGGGTGACAATATACAGCTTTGATGTACTTTCCCGATTTGGAACCAGTCCTTTGCTCCATGTAGAGTTCTAACCGTAATTCTTGACCTGCATAAAGGTTTCTCATGAGGCAGGTCAGGTGGTCTGGAATTCCCATCTCTTGAAGAATTTTCCAGTTTGTTGTGATCCACAGAGTCAAAAGCTTTAGCATGTTAAGTAAAGCAAAAGTAGTTGTATATGTGGAATTCTCTAACTTTTTTTATGATCCAGGAGATGTTGGCAATTTGATCTCTTGTTCCACTGCCTTTTCTAAATTCAACTTGAACATCTGGAAGTTCTCAGTTCATGTACTCTTGCAGCCTGGCTTTGAGAATTTTGAGCATTCCTTTGCTAGTGTGTGAGGTGAGTGCAAATGTGTGGTAATTTGAACATTCTTTGATATTGACTTTCTTTGGGATTGCAATGATAACTGACCTTTTCCAGTCCTGTGGCCACTGCTGTTTTCCAAATTTGCTGGCATATTGAGTGCAACGTTTTCACAGTATCATCTTTGAGGATTTGAATTAACTCAGCTGGAATTCCATCACCTCCACTTCTTTGTTCTTGTTATGCTTCCTAAGGCACCTTGAATTCACACATCAGGATGACTGGCTCTAGGTGAGCCATCACACCATGATGGTCATCTAGGTCATGAAGATTTTTTTTGTATAGTTCTTCTGTGCATTCTTTCCACCTCTTCTTAATATCTTCTGCTTCTGTTAGGTCCATACCATTTCTGTCCTTTATTGTGCCCATCCAAGCATGGGCAATTCAACTTCTATTTCTTCTAAGGCATTCTTGGCCACAGTAGTAGATAAATGGTCATCTGAATTAAATTTATCCATTCCTTTCCATTTTAGTTCAGTTCAGTTCAATTCAGTCTCTCAGTCATGTCTGACTCTTTGCAACCCTATTGACTGCAGCACGCCAGGCTTCCCTGTCCATCATCTGGAGTTTACTCAGGCTCATGTCCTGAGTTGGTGATTCCACCCAACCATCTCATTCTCTGTCATCTCCTTCTCCTTCTGCCTTCAATCTTTCCCAGAATCAGGATCTTTTCAAATGAGTCAGTTTTCCACATCAGGTAGCCAAAGTACTGGAGTTTCAGCTTCAGCATAAGTCCTTCCAATGAATATTCAGGGCTGATTTCCTTTAGGATGGATTGGTTGGATCTCCTTGTTGTCCAAGGGACTTTCAAGAGTCTTCTCCAAAGCCACAGTTCAAAAGCATAAATCCTTCTTCACTCAGCTTTCCAACTCTCACATCCATACTCACATCCACATCCATGACTACTGCCAAAACCATAGCTTTGACTAGATTGTTCTTTGTTGGCAAAGCAATGCCTCTGCTTTTTATGACCAGACTAGAGTCTGGTCATAAGTTTTCTTCCAAGGAGCAAGTGTCTTTTGATTTCATGGCTGCAGTCACCATCCGCAGTGATTTTGGAGCCCCCC
>ML663438.1:412173-443681 GCA_007570785.1 Antilocapra americana | reverse complement strand
AGAGGCTCTTTAGTTCTTTGCTTTCTGCCATAAGGGTGGTGTCATCTGCATATCTGAGGTTATTGATATTTCTCCCAGCAATCTTATTTCAGCTTGTGCTTCATCCAGCCCAGAATTTCTCATGATATGTGATGCATATAAGTTAAATACACTGGGTGACATATACAGCCTTGACATATTCCTTTCCTAGTTTAGAATCAGTCTGTTGTTCCATGCCCAGTTCTGACTGTTACATCTTGACCTGCATATAGATTTCTCAGGAGGCAAGTCAGGTGGTCTGGTATTCCCCCTTGAAAATTCTTGAAGAATTTTCCACAGTTTGCTGCAATCCACACAGTCAAAGGCTTTGGCATAGTCAATAAAACAGACGTAGAATTTTTTTCTGGAATTCTCTTGTTTTTTTGATGATCCAATGGATGTTGGCGATTTGACCCTGGTTCCTCTGCTTTTTCTAAATCCAGCTTGAGCATCTGGAATTTCATAGGTCACATACTGTTGAAGCCTGGCTTGGATAATTTTGAGAATTACTTTACTATCGTGTGAGATGAGTGCAATTGTGCAGTGGTTTGAACGTCCTTTGGCATTTGAACTTTCTTTGGAATTGGAATGAAAATTGACCTTTTCCAGTCCTGTGACCATTGCTGAGTTTTTCAAATTTGCTGGCATATTGAGTGCAGTGCTTTCACAGCATCATCTTTTAGGGTTTGAAAGAGCTCAACTGAAATTCCATCACCTCCATGAGCTTTGTTCATAGTGATGCTTCCTAAGGCCCTCTTGACTTTGCATTCCAGGATGTCTGGCTCTACATGAGTGATCACACCATTGTGATCATCTGGGTAGTGAAGATCTTTTCTGTATAGTTCTTCTCTGCATTCTTGCCACCTCTTAATATCTTCTGCTTCTGTTAAGTCCCTACCATTTCTGTCCTTTATTGAGCCCATCATTGCATAAAATGTTCCCTTGGTATCTCTAATTTTCTTGAAGAGAGTGCTAGTCTTTCCCATTTTATTATTTCCCTCTATGTGTTTGCATTGGTCACTGAGGAAGTCTTTCTTATCTCTACATCCAAGGGCAGACAAATCTCAGCAAGACGGTAGGCACTGGAGCAGCAGCTGTGTGGTGCTGGAGTGACTTTTAGGAAATACCCCACATCCAAGGGCAAAGGAGAAGCCCCAACAAGATGCTTGGAGGCACTAAACACTTTTAGAATCAAATCCCATACCTACCAGAGATGCTCAGAGGGCTCAAACATTCCTTGTGCGAACCAGGACCCAGAGACCCCACAGAGACTGAGACAGAACTGTGTTTGAGTGTCTCCTGAGGACGCATGGGTCAGCAGAGGACTGACGCAAGGGCAGGGGCTCTGGGTACAATAGACCTGGATATGGCATAAGCCCTCTAGGAGGAGGTCCCCATTAATCACATTTTAGTTCACTGATTCTTAAAATGTCAATGTTCACTCCAGACATTTCCTGTTTGATCACTTCCAATCTACCCTGATTTTAATCCCAAATTTAACAAGCATCACTTCTGACTTTATTGAAAATGATACTTCTCACTGTGTATTTCATTTCTGTTTTATTCTCTCCCTTTTGCTTACAATTTTCTTTTTTTTATTAGTTTTGCCATACAATGCCATGATATCACCATGGGTTTACATATGCACCCCCTCCAGAACCCCCCTCCCTCCTCCCTCCCTCCTCCCTCCCCCCAGGAAATCTCGTTGCACCAGTCCCGAGCATCAATCCTGGGCTGGCGATTGATTACACATATGATAATTAACATGTTTCAATGCCATTCTCCCATATCATCCCACCCTTACCCTCATCCACAGAGTCCATGGGTCAGTTCTATACATCTGCGTTCCTTTTGCTGTCTCACATGTTGGGTTCTCGTTACCATCTTTGTAAATTCCATGTATATGCGTTAATATACTATATTGTTGTTTTTCCTTCTGGCTTACTTCACTCTGGATAATGGGCTCCAGTTTCGTCCATCTGAGTAGAACTGATTCAAATGATTTTTTTTTAATGCTGAGTAATATTCCATTGTGTATATGTACCACAGCTTTCTTATCCATTCGTCAGTTGATGGGCATCTAGGTTGCTTCCATGTCCTGGCTATTGTAAACAATGCAGCGATGAACATTGGGGTACACGTGGCTCTTTCAATTCTGGTTTTCTCGGTGTATATGACCAGCAGTGGGATTGCTGGGTCATATGGCAGGTCTATTTGCAGTTTTTTAAGGAACCTCCACACTGTTTTCCATAGTGGCTGTACTAGCTTGCATTCCCACCAACAGTGTAAGAGAGTTCCCTTTTCTCCACATCCTCTCCAGCATTTATTGCTTGTAGACTTTTGGATGGCAGCCATTCTGACTGGTGTAAAGTGACACCTCATTGTGGTTTTGCTTTGCATTTGTCTGATAATGAGTGATGTTGAGCATCTTTTCATGTGTTTGTTAGCCATTTTTATGTCTTCTTAGGAGAAATGTCTGTTTAGTTCTTTGGCCCACTTTTTGATTGGGTCATTTATTTTTCTAGAATGGAGCTGCAGGAGTTGCTTGTATATTTTTGAGATTAATTGTTTGTCCATTGCTTCATTGGCTATTATTTTCTCCCATTCTGATGGCTGTCTTTTCCCCTTGCTTATAGTTTCCTTTGTTGAAATTCATCCTTATTTTTAAAAATTAATCATCAACAAAGCATCCAACATACCTCCTTCCCCACTGTGTCCATAAGTCTTTTTTCTTATATGTCAGTTCAGCCTGGTTCTTTTGTGGTTTACAATATCAGTTACTTTATTTTGGTTTCCAATCTACTGTGTTCTTAGAAAAACAAGTTTAAAACAATACTATAGAATATTTGGAAAATAGTGCATGCCAATGTAGTATCTAAATGATAACACCGATTTATGGTAACACCGTGAAAAAAAAGAACATCCATTCTATCTATGACATGTTAATGACAGAATTTCACAAGAACCTAAATTCCACCCATGTCTTAGGAACTGTTTAAAAAAATCTAGCAAATATAAACAATGAGCTTTAAATTTTTCAGTGCTTTAAATGGAGTTAAATATGAACTCATTTTTTGGGGGTCATGAATTTCACTCAAAATATATCTAGTTGCCAAAATAATTTACTCAGCTATTTTTCAATAATCCAGATATCACTGTGTTTTAAACAATTGAATGTAGATGAGTTGATCATAACTATTTTTTTGCATATTTGGAAAGGTTGATTGCTTATTTCTTCACTAGTGAGAATTGAGAAACATTGAAAGAGTTTGAGAATCGATTTCTTTTTCTCCTTCCCCAACATCACCATTTATGAGAGGATTTTCAAGGTGTCTAGTCCTTGAAATTATCATCATTGTAGATAATTAGATTTTATTAATAGATTTGTTAATCCCTTCACAAAAATATTTCAATGTTTCTGATAAGTTATTCACTAATTGCAAAGCCTACCATAAACACACACACACACTCATTGATACATGCATGCATGCACATACAGATACACTCACATGTATACAGACAGATAACATGTTAGCTAAGGACACCACATTTTCTAGAACTAAGAAAGAGACACAGAGCAGTTACCTCATTGCAGTACCTCACTGCATCTTCCCTTAGCTCTCAGAATCCCTAAAAAAGCATTTGATTGTGTGGGATATTGTCCATTGAAGGTTATGCCCTACTTAGGATCACTATATCTTACTGTCTCCTTCAGAAGTAAATGAAGAAAATACTCCTAATATTAAATATTAACAGTCTTTGGGGAATTAGGATCTTTTCGTGTTCTCTAGCTGAACTTGGCTTCAGCAAGACTACATTCCCCAAGAAGCAGAAAGACAGCAAAATGGTCAGATGGCTCATCATCTTGTCCAGTGAAGTGTCCTCAGGAGATACTGTCCAGAAATCCCCAAACAATATGTACTCAGGATCCCCAAATCCCTAAGATGCAGTTCTAACTCCATTTTAGGTTCCCTCTGTTTCTTTCTCATACACACACACACACACACACACACACACACACACACACACACACACCTACACACACATGCAGTATCAGTCTATTTCTCATCATTTGCCTGAAAAGAAACAAGCTGCTATTTATGAGCTGCCCTATGGAGAGGCCATGTGCCAAGGAAAGGAGGCCTCATGTCAACTGCCAGTGAGGAACTTAGACCTTCCAGCATCCACACAAATGAACTTGGAAGTAGAATCAAACCCTGAGATAGCTACAACCTGGCCAACAACTTAACTACAACCTTGTAAGAAACCAAGAGCCAGAAACATCTAGCTAAACAAGTAAAAGTGTGTAAGATAATCAATATCAATTGTTTCAAGGTGCTAAATTTTGAGATAAGTAGTTCAGTTTAGTTCATTTCAGTTCAGTCACTCAGTCATGTCTGACTTTTGCAACCCCGTGAACTGCAGCATGCCAGGCCTCCCTGTCCATCACCAACTCCCAGAGTCTACCCAAACCCATGTCCATTGAGTGGGTGATGCCATCCAGCCACCTCACCTCTGTCGTCCCCTTCTCCTCGTGCCCCCAATCCTTTCCAGCATTAGGGTCTTTTCCAATGAGTCAGCTCTTAAAATGACATGGCCAAAGTATTAGAGTTTCAGTTTCAACATAAGCTACAATAGAGTGTAAACATAGCTTTCATATGCACTGGAAAACAAAAAAATGTGTGCCACTTGCTTTATTGCAATATTTGCTAATTGCTGTGGACTGGAACTCAACCTGCAATGTCTCTGAGGTATGCCCATATATATAGAAAGGAAGGAGAAGAACAGAGAGAAACAAACAGAGGTAGACAGACAGATAGGATTATTTGTTGCAAATAAAATGAGAGATTAGACAAGGAGAATTCTAAATAATGTGTAATAATACCTATCTCTATTTTAATCCAGTAGATCAGAAATAATTGTAAAAACAGAGTGCCTCCTACTTAAATATCCCTAATGACAAATGAACAATTTGGAAATAAAATGATTACATATGGTGAGCAATAAAACATGTTTCATAGCTAAAATATCCAGATGGAAAATGTAAAATTAACATAGTTATAATACTTTCAACTTTCAAAAGCATATAGTTCTATTCACTCATTTTTTTTAATTAGGTGAAGATATTAAGAAGCACTGATGGTTTCTCCTCTAAGTAGTTCACTGTTTGCCTAAATCTGGACTAGGTAACATCTCTCTTAAGTTTGCTGAAAATACACTTTTACACTATTTTCATATTAACCTGCAAATAGAAATCAAGCAAATTTCTATTTTAAACAAAATATCTACAAATAAATTGAATGTAATATTCAACCAAAATTCTTGCCATTTAGTATTTTATATCTTAACAAAGGTAGGATTATATTATAGTATAAACACCAGTATTTTGTCCACATAGAATAAAAATCACCTGAAAGATATTTACTATAATTTCAACAGAATAAGCTTGATTATACAATAAGTGTATAAATTTCAGTAAAATTATAATTGAAAATCAAGCATAAAGAGGCCAAACTGCTACTATTTCCTTATTCTTTAATGTTTGTTCAGTTTTACCTGTTGTTTCTCTGCTTTTGCAGGTCTTCATTAGGAAGACCTCTCAAGGGTTCGTACTGATAAATAGATAGAAAAAAAACCAAGATATAATTACATTTAAATTTATGTTTTCAGTCTGAATTACTGACTTTTAAGAAAATAATAATCTTGGAAACTTTTCTGGGTGACTAATTCTTAAATTATTGCCATATTCACTATATATATAGCAGATATAAAAGCTTCTAATACAGATATATATTTGGAGATATATTTGTTTCCTACATTGCAAGCAGATTCTTTATTGTATGAGCCACCAGTGAAGCCTATATATCTATATATCTATATATATATATAGTACTTTATATGTATATATAATACATATATAATATATAACATTATATATAATAAAATTCATTACTATGAAAGTATTAAACCTTGTATATGCAAACTCTGATACTCCTCTTTATTGGCAATGGCACTTTTTGGATCTTTTTGTCCAAAGGAAATTATATATATGTATATATAATACAATATACGTTATATATTCCATATATATTAGAAGTATAATATATACTATATAATATATTGTATCATATTGTGTAAAGGTTTTCCTCTTCATCAAAGTCTATGGTGATGAATAAATTGCAAGTTTTTTAAGGAATAAATATACACTAATATATCCTATCATTTTCTGAGTTATTTCAAATTTTTACTAAAAATATAATTAAGGAGATCGCAAACAGGCAATTATTATTTAAAATTCCAGAAAGAAAAACTCATTTGTTATCATTATGGCTCATTTTTTCAATTGGTTAATACTCTTTATTTGTCAAACCATAAATTTGATGGACATTAATTGTTCCAAAATAGACTTTATGGTCTGTCATGTCATTAAGAGTTCAGCACATTTCTATTAATGAGCTAGAATCCCTAGTAAAAAGCACACTAATTACATTTGCTAATAATAATGAATGAGGTGCAGAACCACTACTAGTGATTGTAGAAAATTACAACAAAGACTTAGCAAATTTAGAACAAGGAGAATTTTAGCAGTATATGTACCTGTATATTATGTTTTTCCTCTTTAATATATCACAGTTATATCTGTCTGCAAGACACAATAATTAGTCAAGTGTGTGAAAGTTCATGAATTTGAGAAACTCTCTTTAGAATACTTTTTAAACTATTTACTCTTTAATAGTTAATTTCTTTGAATGTTCTTTTTGTCTTATATTTAGCTTTCAGTTACTTTCCCTCTTCCCATTAGGGATCCAAGTATCTTATAAAATGTATTTGCAGATCTCTCTTAGGGGATGAGAAAATATTTCCAAACTCAGACTTACATATTCTAATGCCATTCCTATTTTCAACTTATTGTTTAGCCTGCTTGATATACATTGGGTTTGATTCTTCATGTTGATGCCTCAAGTGGACTTTTTGTCTGAATTTCCATGATAGTTTTGTCCTGATACTGCTTTGCATTCATTTATATATTTATTCAGGATCCATTATTATTTTAATTCAATTGACATTAATTCATTGCTTTCTATGATGTACCAAATACAGTATAAACCAAGAAGACTAACACCAATGAGCAGGGAAGAAATTATCATTATTTTCATGGCACTTCAGCAAGAAAAATTCATTTCACAAAAATATTTAAGTGATAAAGTGTGCTATGAAGGAAAATAGCAGAGAAAACTAAAATTATGATATTATGGTAAAAAGGATACAAGGGAAGAAAAATCTTTACTATAAAAATAATAGGCAAATACAATTAGAAGTAGTAGGAATTAACCGCGGGTAGGAAATAAGGAAAGGGAAGAAGTCAGGCAAAGGGACTGACACTTTAGAAAGCCTTGATAGGTATAAAGCTATTGGAATAAGCAAAAACAGGTAACATGTATGAAACATAGTGAGGACTGTTGTTCAGTCTCTAACTCCTGTCCAACTCTTTACCATCTAATGGCACACCAGGCTCCCCTGCCCTTCAGTATCTCCTGGAGTTTGCTCAGATTTATGTTCATTGAGTTGGTGATGCTACCTAAACATCTAATTCTCTGCTGCCCCTTCCTTCTTTTGCCTTCAGTCTTTCCCAGCATCAGGGTCTTTTTCAATGAGTTGGCTCTTTGCATCAGCTGGCCAAAGTATTGGAGCTTCAGCTTTAGCATCAGTCCTTCCAATGAATATTCAGGGTTGATTTTCAAAGCAACAGCTAGAACTGGGCATGGAACAACAGAATGGTTCCAAATTTGGAAAGGAGTACATCAAGGCTGTATATTGTCACCCTCTTTATGTAACTTATATGCAGAATACATCAAGTGAAACACCAGGCTGGATGAAGCACAAGCTGGAAGCAAGACTGCTGGGAGAAATATCAATAACCTTAGATACTAAGATGACACCACCCTTATGGCATAAAAGGAAGGACTAAAGAGCCTCTTGAAAGTGAAAGAGGAGAGTGAAAAAGTTGGCTTTAAACTCAACATTTAGAAAACTAAGATCATGGCATTTGGTCCCATCACTTCATGGCAAATAGATGGGGAAAAAATGGAAACAGTGACAGACTTTATTTTTAGGGGCTCCAAAATCACTGAAGATGGTGACTGTAGCCATAAAATTGAAACACACGTGCTCCTTGGAAGAAAAGCTATGACCAACCTAGACGGCATATTATAAAGCAGAGACATTACTTTGCCAACAAAGGTCTCTCCAGTCTAAGCTATAGTTTTTCCAGTAGTCATGTATGAATGTGGGAATTGGACTATAAAGAAAGCTGGGCACATAAGAATTGATGCTTTTGAATTGTGGTGCTGGAGAAGACTCTTGAGAGTCCCTTGGACTGCAAGGAGATCCAACCAGTCCACCCTAAAGGAGATCAGTCCTGGGTGTTCATTGACAGGACTGATGCTGAAGCTGAAACTCCAGTATTCTGGCCACCTGATGCAAAGAACTGACTCTTTGGAAAAGATCTTGTTGCTGGGAAAGATTGGAGGGAGGAGGAGAAGGGGACGACCTAGGATGAGATGTTTGGATGGCATCACTGACTCAATGGACGTAAGTCTGAGCAAGCTCTGAGAGTTGGTGATGGACACGGAAGCCTGCTGTGCTGCAGTCCATGGGGTTGCAAAGAGTCAGACATGACTGAGAAACTAAACTGAACTGAACTTCCTTCAGGATTGATTGGTTTAATGTCGTTGGTCCTTGGTGACCAAGGGATTCTCATGTGTCTTCTCCAGCATCACATATCAAAAGCATCAGTTCTACAGGGCTCTGCCTTCTTTATGTTCCAAGTCTCAGATTCGTACATGACTACTGGAAAAACTATATTTTTGACAATAAAATCTTTTGTTGGCAGTGTTTCTGCTTTTTAATATGCTGTCTAGTTTTCTCATAGCTTTCCTTCCAAGAAGCAAACATCTTTTAATTTCATAGCTGCCATCACCATCCATAGTGATTTTAGAGCCCAAGAAAATAAAATTTGCCACTGTTTCCACTTTTTCCCCTTCTATTTGCCATGAAGTAATGGGACTGGATGCCATGATCTTAGTTTTTTGAATGTTGAGCGTTAAGCCAGATTTTTCACTCTCCTCTTTCATCCTCACCAAGAGGCTCTTATGTTCTTCTTCACGTTCTGCAATGAGAGTCGTATCACCTACATATCTGAGATTGTTGATATTACTCCTGGCAACCTTCATTCCCACTTGAGATTTATCCAGCCCAAGGCTGTATATTGTCACCCTGCTTATTTAACTTCTAGGTATGATGTACACTGAATGGAAGGTAAATAAATAGGGTGACAATACACGGCCTTGATGTACTCCTTTCCCAATTTTTACCAGTTTGTTGTTCTATGTCCAACTCTATCTGTTGCTTCTTGACCTGCATACAGGTTTCTCAGGAGGCAGGTATGGTGGACTGGTATTCCCATCTCTTGAAGAATTATTCAGTTTGTTGTGATCCACGGTGTCAAAGGCTTTAGTGTAGTCAATGAAGCAGAATCAAATGTTTTCCTGGAATTCCCTTGCTTTCTCTATGATCCAACAAATGTATGCAGTCTGATTCCTCTGCTTTTTCTAAACACAGTTTTTACATCTGGAAGTTCTTGGTTTTTCATATTGCTGAAGCCTAGTTTGAAGGATTTTGAGCATTGCTTTACTAGTATATAAAATGAGTGCAATAGTATGGTAGTATCACCTTACACTGGTCTGAATGGCCATCATCAAAAATCTACAAATAATAAATGCTGGATAAAGTGTGGAGAAAGGGGGACACTCATACAATGTTGCCGACAATGTAAATTGGTGCCATTACTATGGAGACCTGGGAATATAACCAGAGAAAACCATAATTTGAAAACGTATATGCACCTCAGTACTCGTAGAAGCACTATTGACAATACAAAGACATGGACCTAAGGGTTCACTGACAGATGAATGGATAAAGAAGATGTGGTATATGTACATAAAAAAGAATGAAATAATGCCATTTGCAGCAACATGTATGGGCCTATAGATGATCACACTAACTGAAGAAAGTCAGAGAAAGATAAATATCATACACTATCACATATGTAGAATCTAAAAAGTGATGCAAGTAAATTTATTTACAAATAGAAACAAACTTAGAGGCACAGAAAATGTACTTATGGTTTCCAAAGAGAGGGGAGGGATAAATTAGGAGCTTGGAATTACTAGATACAAATTGCTATATATAAAAGAGATAAACAAGGTCCTACTGTATAGCACTGGTAACTATATTCAGTATCTTGTAATAAACTATAATACAATGGAAAAAATCTTATATATATATATATATATATATATATATATGTATCTCTTTGCTGTATTCAGAAACTAACAAAATATTGTAAATCAACTATACCTCAATAAAACAAAATAAAAAATAGACACATAGACCAATGGAACAGAAACAAGAGCCCAGAAATAAACCCTGACATATACAATCAGCTAGTATGTGACAATGGAGCCAAGAATACCATTGGGTAAAATATAATGCTTTCATCAAATGGTACTATGAAAATCGATAGCACATGCAGATGAATGAAACTGGCACTTTGCTGTATACCACTGAAAAATTAACTCAAAATGGATTAAAGACTTAAACATAAAACTTGAAACAATAAAACTCTTAGAAGCAAACATAAGGGAAAAGCTCCTTGAGGTTGGTCTTGGCAACAATTTTCTGGATGTAACATCAAAAGCACAAGAATCACAGCAAAATAAATGAGACTGCATCAAACTATAAAGTTTCTTCACAGCAAAAGAAAAGACCAGCAAAATGAAAAAGAAAGTTACAAAGAATGAGAAAATATTTCCAAATTATATATCTGATAAAGGGTTAATATCCAAAACACATAAAGAACTTATACAACCCAATAGGAAGCATAAACAAATAAACAGCCTCATTAAAAATAAACAATGGACCTGAAGAGTCATCTTTCCAAAGAAGATATACGTATGGCCAACTGATACATGACAAGCACCCCATATCAGGAAACTGCAAAGACAGATATTTAAGCAGATCATGGGTGAAACGCTATTTTGTATTTTCTGTTTGCTTGTAAATAAATGGTACTGTGTTAATTGAACAGCCAAGTAGAAAATATAATAAACTTGACCCTTACATCACATCATTCACAAAATTTGATGTCAAATGAATTGCAAGTCAAAATATAAAGGATAAATATGGAAGATGGCTTTCTAGGAGAAAACTGAGTAAGGATGTACTCATTATTTGGCCATAGAAAAATTTCTTATATAGGACACAAATGGATTAAGAATAGCTGTTCTTCTGAAAAACATTGTGATAAAGTGATAGAATGGGAAAAAAGGTATTTTAATGCACTCAAACAACAAAGAACTTCTACTTAAAATATATGAAGATTCCTAGAAATCAAGTAAATCATGCACATGTGTGCATGCTCAGTCGTTCAGTCGTGTTTGACTCTTTGTGACCTCATGGATTATGGCCCACCAGTCTCCTCTGTCCATGTGATTTTTTCAGGCAAGAATACTAGAGTGGGTTGTCATTTCCTCCTCAAGGGGATCTTCCCAACCCAGGGATAGAACTCACATCTCCTACATCTCCTGCACTGGCAGGCAAATTCTTTACCACTGCACCACCTGGGAAGCCCTTAAAAAGGCACATAACCTAATGTAAAAATGGTTAAGAGATTTGGACAGGTATTTCCTGAATAAGGATATTCAAATGGTCAATAAATGTATGAAAAAGTGTTCAATGTCAATGGTCATCAGAAAAATGAATGTTATAAACACTGACCTTGAGGGCATTATGCTAAGTGAGATAAGTCCAACAGAGAAAGAAAAATACTATATGATGTTGGTGTTATCAAATATATGAAATCTAAAAAGGCTGAACTTGTAAAACCAGAGAGAAGAATGGTTGTTATGAGTGACTGGATGGTGGGGAAATTGGGAAGATACTTAATGGCATGAGACTGTAGCTAGTAGATTAGCAAGATCTAGAGATTTAATGCACAGCAAAATGATTACCTTTAACAATACTGTATTAGAAACTTCAAAGTTGCTAAAAGATTATAATTGTTTTCACCCCCCAAAAATGAAATGATACATGACCTGATAAAAGTATTAGTTAAACCTATACTAATAGGTTTGTTACTATTAGTGACAAGCATATTGCAATATATAAATATATCATATTGCAATATATAAATATATCAAATTAACACGTTAGACTCCTTAAACTTACAAAATGTTATATGATGACTATATCTCAATAACATAATTAATTTTTAAAAATTGTCATTTTTTTAAAGTATTCTGGTGGATAGTTAGTGTATCACATTCCACCCTCTGGCCCTCAAGGATTCATGTCTGATACATGTAAAATATGTTTATCCCATATCAAGTTCCTCAAAGGTCTTACTCCATTAAAACATCAATTTCAAAACCAACATTTTATTGAAATCTTATCAACTCAAAAGTTCCACATCTTGTCATCTCAATTATCTCAATCAGATACAGGACTCCAACATGAGATACAATTTTCTTTCATCTGTGGATTTGTAAAACCAAATAATTAAGTCATTTTATCTGGTTCTAACAATTTCAAAATTTAATCAGGCCAACTCCATCAGTTTTCAAAGCCTGGGAACAATTCTCTGCATTTTTCAGCTCTGTTCTTGGCAACTAAAGCTCCATCCTCTGGCTTGGTTACTGATCTTTCCTGGAAAAGCCAATCTCTACTTTAGCTTTTGCTGGAATGTATGAGGGTTCAATACCCTCATATTTTCTTACTGCTCTCTTCTTGATTGGTGGCTCTGTGAGTCACATACTGAATCTCATAGAAGTGCTTTTTAAGTGAAAATACTTTATAAGATCTTTCTAAGATATTATTACAGCAAAAGGCTATCCAACCACAACTTTGTCCTTCTTTCCAGAACCAGCTTTCTTGATAGACAGTTTCCCAGTTTTAGTGTTTCTTGCAGTAAGGACAAACTGAGAATTCCCCCAAACTTCAAGACATGTTTCCTTTTTGCTTCATAGTTTTCTCACTTTATCTATTTTAGCATTTTACTAGAAGCAGCAAAAAGAAATCAGCTGCACCTTTAAAAGTTTGCTTGGAAATCTCATTATATACCCCAATTCAGTTTTAACTATTTTTGCTTTCCACACAACTTTAGGACAAATTCTGCTAAGATTTTGTATAGCAAAGGATCCTCTTTCCTTCAGTTTATAGTAATGAATTCCTCACTTTCTTCAGAACATTTTCCAGCAGCACTCTCCAAGTACACATTTCTACAGTCTGTAAGCCTCCACTGGGGGTGTCATTGAAGTGCAGATATCTATTAATAGTCTGTTGAAGGCAATCTAGAATTTTTCTACTTTCTCCTCAACATTCTTCCAACCTCTACTCACTCTCAGTTCCAAAGCCACTTCAACATCTTTAGATACTTGTTAAACAGCAGCACTACATTTCTAGTACCAAAATCTATATTAGTTTCCTAATGTGCTGTCACAAATTACCATAAAGTTAAGTATCCTACCTGTAATGATTACAGAAATTATTTGTAAACATGTAAATTTATTCTTAAATTTTAAGAGTTTTCTGGAAAAACCATAGCTTTGACTAGATGGATCTTTTTTGGACTATAAAGAAAGCTGAGTGCCAAAGAATTGATGCTTTTGAACTGTGGTGTTGGAGAAGACTCTTGAGAGTCCCTTGGACTGCAAGGAGATCCAACCAGTCCATCCTAAAGGAGATCAGTCCTGGGTGTTCATTGGAAGGACTGATGTTGAAGCTGAAACTCCAATACTTTGGCCACCTCACGCGAAGAGCTGACTCATTGGAAAAGACTGATGCTCAGAAAGATTGAGGGCAGGAGCGAAAGGGGACGGCAAGGATGAGATGATTGGATGGCATCACTGACTCAATGGACATGGGTTTGGATGGACTTTGGGAGTCTGTGATGGACAGGGAGGCCTGCTGTGTTGTGGTTCTTGGGGTTGCAAGGAGTCAGACACGACTGAGCGACTGAACTGAACTGAACTGAGTCACCATCTTCAGTGATTTTATAACCCCCCAAAATAAAGTCTGTCACTGTTACCATTGCTTCCCCATCTATTTGCCATGAAGTGATGGGACCAGATGCCATGAGCTTAGTTTTCTGAATGGTGAGTTTTAAGTCAGCTTTCTCACTCTCCTCTTTCCCTTTCATCAAGAGGCTCTTTAGTCCTTCACTTTCTGCCGTAAGGGTGGGGTCATCTGCATATCTAAGGTTATCCATATTTCTCCTGACAGTCTTGATTTTAGCTTGTGCTTCATCCAAACTGGCATTTCACATGATGTACTCTGCATGTAAGTTAAATAAGCAGAGTGACAATATACAGCCTTGACATACTCCTTTCCCAATTTGTAACCAATCTCTTGTTCCATGTACAGTTCTAACTGTTGCTTCTTGACTTGCATACAGATTTCTCAGAAGGCAGGTAGGGTGGTTTGGTATCCCCATCTCTTGAAGAATTTTCCACAGTTTGTTGTGAAGACAAACTATATAAAGTTCAAGTCTTTATAATTCATTCTGGATGTTCAACTTTCTGATTATATAAAATCTTTCCTGGACACTGTGGCTTGCTTGCGAGGATTTCCTCTGAAGACTCTTCCTATCATTTTCTGAATGTGACAAAATAAGTTAATACTTCCAACCAGGACACTTGGAAGACATCTTGCCTCTTGTCATTTACTTAAGTAGTGATAGACAAGGAGTCTTTTTAAGCTACCTATTTATCTTACTTTTCCCTATCTTTTTCCCAAGGTTATTGATATTCTATAAAAAAGTAAAACATTTAAAAATAAAGAAACTCAACAATTTGATTATTAAGAGGAGTTTTGTGTCAAATGTCCTATTGTGTTTCTTTGATAACAAGTTAACATGTTTAAAATATGATTACTCCATCTGACTATAAATGTAAATATTTATTCAAATTGCTGAGATTTATCTTTTGTCTTTCATTTTCACTTCATCTTTTGTCAGGTTTCAAAAGCAAGAATGATTCTGTAATAGACTACTATTTATTATCATATATATTTAGTTTGTGGCTAAACAGAATAAGCTTAATGTTTTTATTTATTTGCTTATTTATTTTTATATGCTGAAATGTGATTACTCTAATGAATGTTTTAAGGGGACACTGATTCTTAAAATGTTTTATCATATTTCATCAACTGAAACATGGGTTTGCATAGTAAGTTCAGTGTTGTATAAAGGGCACTATATTTGTGGAATCTTGGCATATTGAAAGCCACAAGAAAACAGTTTATTCTATTTCTACAATTATATCTAAATGACAGAACTAAATGTGACATGAGGTTGATTTATAGAAAAGTGAAGTTTGCTTTGATGATAACATCAGTCTTGAAAAAACAACTTTGTTTATTGATCTAATGTCTTTGTCACTTCTATTGGTCTTAAGCAACAATAACAAAGTTATAAAGTTTCTTTAGCATATTTAAAAAAACGTTTCAGAGCTAATTAATTTTCTTAAAAATTTTTACTTTTTAAGAAATGTTGCTTCTATTGTACACTCTTACTCTATTCTAATAAAATATCTTATTGAAATTTTTATTGTAAGAAAAATTTAAGCTGCATATAGTTTCAGGAAGTCATTCAGAATTAAAGTAATACTTTCTGCATTTATTTGGCGGTTGATTTTTTTTACTGGCATTATGGTGTGATTCCTTAGAAAAATTGCTATACAAAACACTTTCAATTCTTCAAGACCTATAGTACTACACAGCAGGAGGGCTAAAACAACTAATGAACTTGAAAAATCAATACATCCAAATAGAAAGAAAATGAAAGCAAAATTAAGAACATTGAAAACAACATTTGCATCATAAATCCTAGGGTAGGGTATAACATAATACTGTTGTGTGGGATTTTGGTTTGTGAAAGACAGTGATAAAATAGAGGATATATGACTTCTGAATATTAAACAAAGGAAAATCAAGGTATTTTCAGTTTTGGAGGATTGCCTTTAACTTATCCTTGTTTTGAAATGTGCTTTAATATTGTATCAAACAGCAGTATAGGCAGTCTGAATAATACAGTCAACAATATGTAATTGAGAATGAGATTTTACCATGTTAATATGGTAATAAATTCATTCAATTCAGGATATCCTTAGGTCTGTTGCTCACAACACGGGATCATAATTGTGTAATTTAAGGTCATAAAAGGCATCTGGTCTCAATCTCTTGCATATAAAGTGATTTAATTTGTTCATTGAAGAGTTGCATTCCTTATTGCCTTGGAAGCATCAGATATTTTTTGTAATTAAAAATAAATAACATATCTTTTTTTGTATAAGCAATCAGTATTTTATTTTAAAAATCTGTAAAAGGGATGTATTGTTTTCTAAATAATCAATGTTGTTAAGAATATTTTTTAAAAGGGTCACTTAGGAAATTGTTTTATTTAAATAAATAGCCTCTTTCTGAATGTCAAGTAATTTAAATGCTTCAATTTCAAATTTTTGAAAATACCTGATTTACTTTCAGTGAAATGTATGATATGCTCACACTTATCCTTAACACTTTTTTTTCATTCTGACTGTACACAAAGTATAATCATAAAGACATGAGACATATATTTAAATATATATCAATGTTTATACACACACACACACATATATATAGTAAGTTATGTACTTCAAAGAGTTCATCTTTTAAGGCTCTGCACCCCATCTAAAGAAAATTTCTTTGTTAAAAAATATTTTTTTTAGCTCTTTGGAAATAAGCTCTAAATCAGTGATGTGTGCTAGTTTTGTCACTCACATTTTTAGGGGCAAAGTTTTGCATGAACTTAGGTTATTTCTATGTATCAGATTCATTTCAAGAAATGAGAGTTGGAGACCACTGAGTACCTTACAAAGAATATATTACTGGCTTTCTCTGCACTGCACCACCACCACCACCCCCGCAACTCATGTACAAAAGAAAAGTCTCTCAAATTACTTTGAGACAAGAACCTTTGTTGAACAAACTGGAAAATTCTGCTACATGATCATTCTAAAGCCTTTCAGTGTAAAGCTTTCACAGATTCATTAAAAAAAAGCTAACAAAATGCTAACAAAATACAAAATAATACCTACTATACTAAAAATGCATTTGAAGCTGATTATTTTTGCAGTGAACCACACTTTATACTTTAATGTTGAAAAGCAAATATTTTCATTTCCATCAGTGATTATTATTCCCCATGAGAAACATGATTTCTGAAAATTAAGGCAGCTTTTAAAGACTTTAACTATTTTTTTCAGTAAATAAGTAATAGAATCAGGCAATATAAGTATTTTACTAACAGCAATGGCATTCAATTTACAATTTTAAATATAAACTCTTAAATATCAATTTAAAATACCTTATTACTTTAAGAATATCTGAAACATCTTAGATTTTTAACTGCTACTGAAGGGTGCAGACCATCCAACGGTGATGGCATTCTGAATGCAAAGTATCGTTTAGAGACATGTCAGTACAGACTCTATTTTCCTATATAAGGATTTTTCCTTTGTTGATGCTGATTTCACCCAAAAGTGGAATATCCTAGCACTTAATATTATCTGCATACATTCTGTATTATTCAAGTGAATGTCCCCTGAATAGAGATCCACATGCTGAATATAAAATGGCAATATGAAAATAATAATTCAACTTACCAGATGTACTGAGATGATATTTTGCACGCTTGTATCACTGGAAACCATGTGTTGCTTCAAAAGTCTACTGGAAGCCAAAAGTGGCTTTACTAAGTATCCTGCATCTGTGGCTGTCATATTTCCAGTGAAATTTGAAAATCTTGGTAAAATAAATCAGAAAGTCATGGTAATGTTTTAGAGTATCTGTAATTTTCATGCCAATCTACAGTTTTCTACTGTAAGTGTTCAGCAGATCACCCTATAGGAAAATAGCATCTTCCCAATGTTACTTCTTAAAGGATTGAGGTGAAGTTCAGATATGATGAATTTCTTGGCAGTGTAAGGAGTGATTAAGTGGAATTTTCTCGTGCCTCAGACTTCTCCATCTTTCTATTCCTCTTGACTTCTCTGCAGCTGTAGATTTTTAAGCATTTCACCTATACTACTAACCAGAAACAGCAGCTGATATACTCCATAGAAATATTATTTCACAATCCAAACAATGAAACACTCAAGGGAATAAAATTATGTTGAAAAAAACTGCAAAATGGGTATAGATGGACTAAATTTTCTAAATGAGCATGATAAATGTAGTAAAAGGCATAAGAGAATATAATAGTAATATAAGACAAGAATAAAAACTAGTAATAAAATAAGAAAGAGGAAATATTAATATGAAATTGTTACAGTAGAAACAGAGATAAATTGTAAGATATACACAACTAAAGAACATTTGTGAATTTGAAAATCACATTGAGAGACTCTCTCAACAGGAAAGAGAAAAGAATTAAAATTATAAAAGGAAAGATAAAAACATATGAAAGAAAGAGGTAGAAAACTTCAAAATCCAAATAATGGAAATTCCAGATAAAGAAAAATAAAAATTAAAAACAATTTTGAGAAATATTGGATATATTTTAAAGATATAGTTCTGAAATAAATCTATAGATTTAAATGGAGCAATAAACAATGCCAGATTGAAAATTCCATTGAGTGACATGCATAGATTAATAAACAAACACAAAATTTTCTACTAAAATTTAGTAAAGCTGATGAAAACCCAAGACAAAAGAATCTGTAAAGATCTTTCAGTGAGAAGGAATAGATCTCATATATAGCATTCGAAACCTCTTTTCAAGATGAGATAAAGGATGATTTTTAATGATTCAAAGGCTAGAAAATTTGAATATTAAATTTGTTATTCTCAATAAAATTATCATTGAAAGGTGAAATCATAATTAAAATAGTTTAAAGTATCACAAGACCAAAGAAAATTTGCCACATAAAACCCACAGAAAACAAAATAAATTTTCAGCAAATTATTTAAATAAGAAGAGAAAAAAATCTCCAGGTATTACAAGACATATGGCAGACATCTTTATTAACTTGGCTATTTAAGAATAAAGAAATAAGAACACACATACATACCTAAAAGGAAAGATACCATATTCATAATAAATCAGCCTGAAAATTTATAAAATATTAACATAGTGCCAATATGAAATGCAAAGAAATAGAGGATAACAGTAGAATGGGAAAGACTAGAGATCTCTTTAAGAAAATCAGAGATTCAAAGGGAACATTTCATGCAAGGTTGAGCACCATAAAGGACACAAATGATAAGGATCTACCAGAAGCAGTAGATATTAAGAAGAGGTGGCAAGAATACACAGAAGAACTATACAATAAAAGTCTTAATAACCCAGATAACCATGATAGTGTCATCACTCACCTAGACCTGGACATCCTGGAGTGTGAGGTCAAGTGGGCCTTAGGAAGCATTACTACAAACAAAGTGGAGGTAATAGAATTTCAGTTGAGCTATTTTAAAACCAAAAAGAAGATGCTGTTAAAGTGCTGCACTCAATGTGTCAGAAAATTTGGAAATAAGAAAGAGTTTATTTCCTAGAATACAGGATATAACACTCTGTGGAGGACTCTGCGAAAGGTATTAACTTGCTGCTAACATGACTCTTGGAAGTTAGAAGAAGTTCACTTGGGCCACTTCAAGTGAACTAGAAATGCCCAAATTGCCACAATAGAGAGAGGAAGAAGGTATGAAAAGTCTCTGAGAAGGAAATACAGTAGAGTGGTGTACCATTTAAGGATAAGAATATCACTAGGTAATTTTGTTATTTGAGCAGTGGCCACAGGACTGGAAAAGGTCAGTTTTCATTCCAATCTCAAAGAAGGGAAATGCCAAAGAATGTCCAAACTACTGTACAATTGCACTCATTTCACATGCTAGTAAGGTTATGCACAAAATTCTTCAGGCTAGGTTTCAATAGTACGTGAACTGAGAACTTCCAGATGTACAACCTGGGTTTGGTAAAGGCAGAGGAACCAGAAATCAAATTGCTAACATTTGTTGGATCATGGAGAAGGCAAGGGAGTTCCAGAAAAACATCTGCTTCTGCTTCATTGACTTTGCTAAAGCCTTTGACTATGTGGATCACAATAAACTGTGGAAAATTCTTAGAGATGGGAATGCCAGGCTACCTTAGCTGTCTCCTGAGAAAACTGCATACTGGTAAAGAAGCAACAGTTAGAACCATGCATGGAACCACAGACTGGTTCAATATTGGGAAAGGAGTATGTCGAGGCTGTATATTGTTACCCTACTTATTTCACTTTTATGCAGAGTACATCATGCTAAATGGATGAATCAAAACCTGGAAACAAGATTTCTGGGAGAAGTATCAACAACTACAGATATGCAGATGATACCTGTATCATCTTATTCTGAAGGGAGAATCTGTTGTTTGCAAGGCAGAGGCTTCTGTCAAGGAAAAGTGGGAGTGATAGGCTTTAACAGGAAAAAGTGGGTCTCTTCTGCACACCCAAAGGATTCAGGGGAACATAGAGATTCAAGATTTTAAAGTTCATTAGTTTATATGTCTCCCACATCATACTCAGAGTCCAACACTTGTCAGTAAGGGGCTTGACTCTGGCTCAACAGACTTGCTTGTGTTTGAAGTCAATATCTCAAGTTCTGCTATTCTTGGCCAAAGGCTCAGGGCTCAACTTGCAGAAAGAGGAACTAAAGAGCCTCTCAATGAGGGTGAAAGAGGGGAGTGAAAAAAACTGGCTTAAAACTTGACATTCAAAAACCTGAGATCATGATATCCAGTCCCATCAACTTTATGGCAAAAAGATTGGAGGAAAATGGCAATAGTGACAGATTTTATTTTCTTGGGCTCCAAAATCACTGCAGATGGTAACTGCAGCCATGAAGTTAAAATACACTTGCTCCTTGGAAGGAAAGATATGCCAAACCTAGACAGTATTATAAAGCAGAGGCATCATTTTGTTAACAGAGATTTGTATAGTCAAAGCTATGTTTTTTCCAGTAGTCATGTACGGACATGAGAGTTGGACGGTAAAGAAAGCTGAGCACCAAAGAAATGATGCCTTTGAACTGTGGTGTTGAAGAAGACTCTTGAGGGTCCCCTGGACTGCAAGGAGAGCAAACCAGTCAATTCAATTTCCTAAAGGAAATCAACCCTGAATATTCATTGGAAGGACTGATGCTGAAGCTCCAATACTTTGGCCACCTGATGCAAAGAACTGACTCATTGGAAAAGACCCTGATGCTAAGAAATATTTAAGGCAGGAGGAGAAGGGGATGACAGAGGATGAGATGGTTGGATGGCATCACTGCCTCAATGGACATGGGTTTAAGCAAGCTCCAGGAGTTGGTGATGGACAGGGAATCCTGGTGTGCTGTACTCCATGGGGTCACAAAGAGCTGGACACAACTGAGAGACTGAACTGAAAGCTGTAATTAGGTATTACAACCTCAAAAGCTGCCATAGGTATACAGATACAATTGCCTTTAATAATAAAAATTGCCAAGAAGTATAACAATTCTGAATGTGTATTGCAGTGGACTCAAAATGACACCACCAGATCCTTCATCTTCCATACGGAAGCATTCATTCCCCAGCTCTTGGAACTATTAGTAGCTGACAGTTTTCAGGTGAGTTAATCACCTATTATCACCCTCAACTGAGGAGTGCTACCCTGTCTGAAGACATGCCCATATCCAAAGACTAGTCAAGGCAAGAATACAAAGGCTTGTTTTTCTGTCCTAGTTTGGGACTACCCTGCAGGCTTATCCCTCAGAGCTCCTTTTGGGATTGAATCCATTCTTACTTTTGACTGCATCACAGCCCACTTTCTCCCTCTGCTAAATACACCCTGCTTCCAACCTCCACAATTATAGAAATTCCTGAGTGGTAATCTCCATCTCATAGCTTCCTTTCTAGGGCACCTGAATTGCAACACTCAGTGCCTGGATTATTACCAGAAAGTAGATACTAAAATGGTATTTGGGAACGGGTCTCTTGCAGCTCATCTAGCAAGGATAACATCACTGGTGGAAGATGGAACAATGATAGGACCTGGCACCAGGAAGCATGCCAATGTTTACAACTTTCACCCATGGTGAACTAGAATGGTGTACCAAAGTAGTGCATGCCCTAACTAGGGTAATGTATCAAGCATATGATAATTATAGACAAAATAATAGTTATAAGGATAGTAGAATTAAAAGGTTATTTCTGTGCAGCAAGGAATTCTTTAAAGAGATACATAAAAGGCTGTGAATAATGAACAGAATTGAGGATAAGTGTGAAGGTAAAAGGGCCTTATTAGCAGCAAAAAAGGGTATTTTGTTCCCTGCTGAAAGAGGAGAAAACAAGAAGAGACCCACTTTTTCCTGTTAAAGCCTATCACTCCCACTTTTCCTTGACAATTATACAGAAGCCTCTGCCTTGCAAACAACAGATTCCCCCTTCAGAATTTATCTCTACTACTCAGGCTGGCCATTAGGCCAAAAACTGCAGTTAAGTTTTAATATTATGAGCTGCCAGGGAAATGTTAGGCCTCTTGCAGAAGGAAGACCATATCCCAAAGGAGCTGCCTGGCTGCACAGTCTGGGAAATATATATCAGAAAGAGCCAGAAGAGGAGTTCTTGAACTGTATCCTGAATGTGTTGGATGAAAGGTATAGGAGTGCTGGACATAAACTTGAATAAGAAAGTTTATTTCCCAGAATACAGGATTTAACACCCTGTGGAGGACCTTAGAAGAGGTACTAATTTGCTGCTAACATGGCTGTTAGAAGTTAGGAGAAGTTCACTTGGGTCACTTGAAGTGAACTAGAAATGCCAGAACTGCCATGATAGAAAGAGGAAGAAGGTATGAAAAGTCTTTGAGAACATGCCAGAGTGGTATACCATATAAGGATGGGAATATCACCAGGTAATCTTGTTATTTGAGGAAGGCATACAATACTCTGTTGATCCAAGCAGCAAGGAATTCGCTAGTAAGACAGGCAACCATATGACTGTGAAGCTCAGTAGCGGCTATCTTCTTCAGTCAAGGCTGATGCCAGGAGTTTCTATTACTGAAATGATCTACCTGAAACAATGAGGATGATAGCTTCCAAAATGAGAGACCATGTGATGGTGCTTAAACATCAGAGATAAGGTTGGTGCAATTATTTGAATAGACAACGAAGTCAGGGTGACAGCAAGGGTGGCCTGACGTACAGAGATTTATGGAGATAGTTACTGAAATGTGACATCCTTAGAGGCAACAAAGATGAACATAAAATAACCCACTAAAGGTCATGATCCTTTGTCTACTTCCTGAAGCAGAAGCAGAATCAGGTTTTTAAACAGAAAACTCTTCGTTGAAGTAGAATCTCGTTGCCAGAATAAAGGCTTCTGTAATAAGAGAATACAGTAATTATTCTCCTAGTCCATCCCCCAAAAGACCTATGTCCATTTTCTTAGGTAATTGTGCACTGGGAAAAGAGAAACATTCAAATAATTCAAGTACTCTTGGACATGAGAACTGAATCTTCATTGATACTTGGAGACCTGATATATCATCACACAACCTCTATTGGAGAAGGAATATATAGGGACCAGGTAATAAATGGGGCTCTATTCTAGTCAGGCTTAGAATCTTTACTAAGTTCAAGGACCCACCTAATTGGGCACTTTCTTACTTCCCAAATATATAATTTAAATAGACATACCTGGGCAGTGGCATAAATTCCATATTAATTTTTTGTCTCCCTCAAGAGTAAGACATTTTAGACTGAGGGGGTCTCTGAAACATCCTCCACCAGCTTCTCCCATCCAGCCAGCTGAGATAGTAAATTAGATAGGTATAGACACAGATATATGCCCATATAAATGCATACCTAAAACAACCAGGGGGTATGCAGTGATGAGCATCACCTGTATATGTATGTATGTACTTAAGCTGCTTCTCGGGTGGCACAGTGGAAAAGAATCTGCCTGCAAATGAAGAAGATGCAAGAGTTGTGGGTTCAATCCCTGGGTCAGGAAGTCCTTCCGGAGGAGGAAATGGCAACCCACTCCAGTATTCTTGCTTGGAAAATTCCATGGACAGAGGAATCTGGCAAGCTACAGTCCATGGGGTTACAAAGAGTTGGACATGACTGAGCACACATGTAATTAAAGCACCCAAAAGCGAGTTGTAGTAGTAATACAAATAATAAATAAAATAGACATTAAAAATATTAAAGTAGATTGTTTCATAATGATAAAAGGATTAATCCATCAGCAAAATAGACAATGGACTACTCAGCCATAAAAAGAATGAAACTTTAGTACTTACAGCAACATGGATGGTCTTAGGGGACATTATGCTAGGTGAAATAAGGCAGACAAAGATAAAATTGTATGATATCACATACACGTAGAATCTAAAAAAATACAACAAACTTGTGAATAAAACAAAAAGAAACAGACTCACAAATACAGAGAAAAAATTAATCATTACCACTGGGGAGAGGGAAGTTGGGGAGGGGCAATATAAGGGTAGAGGGGAAAAAAGGGTTATTATTGGATTACATGTGTGAAACGAAAATTTTAAAGCACTATAGCACTTTAGAGAATCTTACATTCAATAAAAGTATTTTAAAATAAGTGTATATAAGTAAATAAATAATTGCAATTAGTCTGAATGAATATTTATCCAAAGGGGATATAAGAAAGGCTAATAAACATATAGAAAGGTGCTTAACATAATTAGTTGTCAGAGAAATGCAAATCGAAAACACAATGTGAGACTACCTCCTACCCGCTATGAAGGTATAATTCAAAAACGGGAAAGTAATATGTGTTGGTTAGGATGTAGAAAAACAGTAACCATCATCTACTGCAAGTGAGAATGTAATGAATCTGAAGGTTTCTCAAACAGTCAAATATGGAGTTACATATCATTCAGCAATTCCACTCCTAACCATAGATTAGAAATTAACATTCATAGCAGTGTCATCTATTTTGCTGAAAAAGTGGAAACAACTCAAATATGCATAAACTCATGAATGGTTAAACAAAATGTGGTTCATCTAGACAATGAAATATTACTTGATCATTAAAAGGAATGAAGTATTGATACATGCTACCACATAAATGAACCTTCAAAATGTTATGCTAACTGAAAGAAGTTACAAAATATCACCCAATATATGATTCCTCCTATATTAAATGTCTGAAATAGTCAAACCTAAATATACACAGAAAGTGCACTAGTGGTTGCTCAAGGCTTGGGGAGATGGGTGATTAGAGGGCAAATAGTTAAAGGGTACATTTTTTTTTACTGTGCTAAGAGGCATAAAAAAATTACCATTTTAATAATTTAAAATGTACAATATAGTGGTGCTAACTATATGCATAAGGTTGTGCAACAGATCTCTAAACCTTTCTATCTTGCAAGACTGAAACTCTATATCCATTGATATATATTAAGAAAAAAACCGTCTACCTCAGATAAAAACCAGGCTATTTTCTAAGAGTTTGACTACGTTCGACATATCATAAATGGTTTATTTTACAAGAGATGGAAATGTTCTAAAACTGACTATGGTGATTTTTGCACATATAATTCTTGAATATTCACATCAAATTATATATTTTGACTGGAACATTTTCATCTTACATGAGGCAAAGAGGATAATTCTACCAGCAAGAGAGGTTAAGCAAGGTACTAAGAGTATCTCCAAATCCTTCCAAATAGCACCATCTTATTTTTCAGAGTTTTATTTTTGTCCTTATATCTTTCACTTAAGAAACTTGGTGAGGCTATGCAATCAATCTGTATTGTAATTCAATAACACACAGAAATATAAATTATACACGATTTTTTCCTGTGCTAATCTGAAGCCTTTGAGTTAAAATCTTTTGAGGATTAACGGTAATGGTACCATGAGCTCGGAATTTAAAATGCTGAACTTACATAATTTTCTTTCTTTAAGGTCTTCATTACAGTTAGAAGCAGCCAGTTCACAACACTGTACCTGTGTTTTCTGAACTTTTCATCAAGATCTATCACAGAAACTATGTGGTCCATCAAAGTTAGCAGATAAAGAGAAAACTGGCACTCAAATAATTAGACTAAAAAGCATTCATGTTACTAGAGCTAGTCAGTGAATATAGTAAAGTTGCAGGATATAAAATCAACACATAGAAATCTCTTGCACTCCTATACACTAACAATAAGAAAATGGAAAGAGAAATTAAGGAAACAGTTCAATTCACCATCGAAACAAAAAGAATAAAATACTTAGGAATATATCTACCTAAAGAAACAAAAGACCTATATATAGAAAACTATAAAACACTGATGAAAGAAATCAAAGAGGACACAAATAGATGGAGAAATATATCGTGTTCATGGATTGGAAGAATCAATATAGTAAAAATGAGTATAAAACCCAGAGCAATCTATAGATTCAGTGCAATTCTTATCAAGCTACCAGCCATCCTTTTCAGAAAACTAGAACAAATAATTTTATAATTTGTATGAAAATACAAAAAACCTTGAATAGCCAAAGTAATCTTGAGAAAGAAAAATGGAACTGGAGGAATCAACCTGCCTGACTTTAGTCTCTACTACAAAGCCACAGTCATCAAGACAGTAAGGTACTTGCACAAAGAAATATAGATCAATGGAACAAAATAGAAAGCCCAGAGATAAATCCATGCCCCTATGGACAACTTATATTTGACAAAGGAAGCAAGAATATACAATGGAGAAAAGACAACCTCTTTAACAAGTGGTGCTGGGAAAGCTGGTCAACCACTTGTAAAAGAATGAAACTAGAACACTTTCTAAACCATACACAAAAATAAACTCAAAATGGATCAAAGATCTAAATGTAAGACCAGAAACTATAAAACTCCTAACGGAAAACATAGGCAAAACACTCTCCAACATAAACCAAAGCAGGATCCTCTATGATCCACCTCCCAGAATATCGGAAATGAAAGCAAAAATAAACAAATGGGACCTAATTAAAATTAAAGGCTTCTGCACAACAAAGGAAACTAAAAGAAAGGTCAAAAAGCAGCCTTCAGAATGGGAGAAAATAATAGCAAATGAAGCAATGGACAAATAATTAATCTCAAAAATACACAAGCAACTCCTGCAGCTCAATTCTAGAAAAATAAATGACCCAATCAAAAAGTGGGCCAAAGAACTAAACAGACATTTCTCCTAAGAAGACATAAAAATGGCTAAAAAACACATGAAGAGATGCTCAACATCATCCATTATCAGACAAATGCAATTCAAAACCACAATGAGGTACCATTTCACACCATTCAGAATGGCTGCCATCCAAAAGTCTACAAGCAATAAATGCTGGAGAGGATGTGGAGAAAAGGGAACCCTCTTACACTGTTGGTGGGAATGTAAACTAGTACAGCCACTATGGAGAACAGTGTGGAGGTTCCTTAATAAACTGGAAATAGAACTGCCATATGATCCGGCAATCCCACTGCTGGGCATACACACCGAGGAAACCAGAATTGAAAGAGACACATGTACCCCAATGTTCATCGCAGCACTGTTTACAATAGCCAGGACATGGAAGCAACCTAGATGCCCATCAACTGACGAATGGATAAGAAAGCTGTGGTACATATACACAATGGAATATTACTCAGCATTAAAAAGAATACATTTGAATCAGTTCTAATGAGGTGGATGAAACTGGAGCCTATTATCCAGAGTGAAGTAAGCCAGAAGGAAAAACAACAATAGAGTATGCTAACGCATATATATGGAATTTATAAAGATGGTAGTGATAACCCTGTATGGGAGACAGCAAAAGAGACACAGATGTACAGAACAGTCTTTTGGACTCTATGGGAGAGGACAAGGGTGAGATGATATGGGAGAACGGCATTGAAACATTTAAATTATCATATGTGAAATTAATCACCAGCCAAGGTTTGATGCATGATACAGGGTGCTCAGGGCTGGTGCACCAGAGTGATCCAGAGGGATGGAATCCGGACGGAGGTGAGAGGGGGCTTCTGGAAGGGGAATACATGTATACCCATGGTGGATTCATGTCAATGTATGGCAAAACGAACACAATAATGTAAAGAAATAAATCTTTCTTGAATTTGTTACAATAAAAAAGTAATAATAATAAAAAATTTAAATCTGTCAAAAAGAACTCTGAATCACTATATTTTACACCTGTAACACATAATATTGTACAGCAACCATACTGTAATAAAAATGCAATATATCAAAGAAAAAGCATTTATGTTAGAATACAACAAAACTTCTAAGCATAGATATCAACTTAAAATATGAGACCTTTTTGAGATTAAAAAGAAAGTTTAATTTTTCTGATTTGTTTAGCTAACAATGCCATGTGTCATTCATTTGTCTTTCAGACAATCTCCAGACAAAACAACATTAATCAGCCTCAGGATTGGGGAATGGACTTCTTTCGAACACCAGAAAACTGAGATTAGAAATATTGCTCAAGGAAAGTCTACCTTCTTCCTTTAGGAAAGTGTATTCCTTTTCTGATACTGCACTTGATCCAAGAACAGAGAGAGCACAAGGTTAATAAAACTTTCCTTAAACAGAAGTGTTTCACTTGTTGGTGGGAGTTATTTCTGTTGGTGACTCAAGACTTGAATCAAAAGGGGCAGTTTGATGGCAAGAATTGATCTTACCTTGCACAATCCATGTCACCAGCATCAGTATTTCTTTTGTTAAGGACTCTGGAGACCAAGATAAGTTATGCTGAATATTGCTGCATCTGCTTCTACCCTCAGCTGCCACTTCACATCTGATAAGAACTTATACCTTTAAAAAATCATATTGGAAAATTTACCTTTTACTCCATGAGTGTATGATTTTGTTTGCCACCAATCCATAACACACCCGGTACCCTGATTCTAAAATTTCACATATTATCCATTGAAGTGTTCACTCAGAACTTTGTGCATGTTAACTTTAATTTGATTTTCATAAAATCCTTTCACAATGAGGTCAAGCAAACATTTATAATTGCTTGCCTTTTGTAAACAGCCAAGTGTCACTCTTTGCCAGCTGTTAACCTCAGGCCAGACCAGTATAATTAGTTTTGGTAATTACTTCTAGTTCTTCAGGAATAATTCTATCCTTACTTCACTCTAGAATTAAATTGATGGATTCTTCTTGTGTGAGAACTTATGACCTTTAAGCCCACCTACTCTCACTATATTCCATAAATAATGAAATATAATTTTTCAAGTCTTCCTTCTCTATAGAAAAACATAATAATCAAAATGCTCCAAAGCACACTTAATTCAAAGACACTCAAGAATATTACTCACATTGAGGTCATTAGTTTTAAATATTTCTGGTTTAATAAGTTTTTACTTGTCTGCTGGGACAGTTGCTCTCTCCCACACATGTGAACATTAGTTTAAGCAATGCATGGATAGTGATGGATGGCCCTTAGAGCCTCATGTTTCGTCAAGGTCTTTCAGTGTCAATGAACATGTGTTCATGCAAGAATCAAAAATGTCAATTTAAACTTCAAGTAGTCTCTCAAATCAGAAAGTTCATAATCAGCATATAATGATAAATTCATTAATATTATTTTTCTCATTATTCTTGGAATGGCATACAAAAGTACTTAATAATATTGATTTTGGTGTCAGATATAACAGAGTCTTCTAGTCTCTTCCATTTATTAGCTGTAATGCCTTGGGCTAATTATTCAGTCTTTAAGCTCCTAATTTTTTATTTGTATAATTGGAATAATGCCTCATATCATTTTTATTGATGAAAGAAGGTAATAAATATAATAACAATCTATAATACCAAAAGCATCCAAAAAGCAATTCAAAAACAGTTATGAGCATCCCTTACAGAAAAGAGGTGGTGTAATTGAAGGATGGTTTGTTTTGTTTTGCAGTGCTTGGAAGAATTAACTCCAGGAGTCTCAAGTTGGTAATACTATAATGATGCAATCTATATGACAAATTTATAGAAAAGATGGTATAGAGCATAAAAGACAATCACTTTAATGTCAAAGGACTCTGAAAGTAGAGTCCTACTTTCCTTTTTTTTTCAAGAACTTGTATTTTCCTAGTAATAAGTGTTCTTAAACGTTTAATTGCAAGTGTATATGTATGTACACACATACATTTGTGTACAAAAATTGTGGGCTACTTTAAAATTAAAATATTAATATCAATTTCCTAAAATACATTTTAATTTAGAAAGTTTCAGATATTCAGGGAAAATTATGCCTTCTCAATAAGCATTATCACTAAGTTTTAGAAGGATTGAAGAACTAAGTTCAAATAACCATGAGTACAGCAAATGATTCTCATTAATTTGAGAAAGGAAGCTGTATATTCTCTAAAAAAGTCAAATTTTGGAGGGGAACTAAGATGGTGGAGGAATAGGACGGGGAGAACACTCTCTCCCCAATAAATATACCAAAAGAACTTTTAAAGGCCAAGCAAACTCCAAAAAACAGGAACTGAATGCTGGCAGAGGACATCGGGCATCTGGAGGGGCGACCCATTGCCGACGTGAGGAGGTAGGACAAAAGAAAGAAAAGAAAAAAAAAGTAGAGGGAGAGACAAAGAGCTGGGGACGGTTCCGTCCCGGAAGGGGAGTCTGGAATAAAGAGGAAAAAAAAAAAGAGGAGAAAGGTTTCCGAATACCAGGGAGCAATTCTCTCTGGCAGATCTGCGGTGGATCTTGGAGAGCAATATAGCTGAGAGCAAAAGCAGATTAATAGCTAAGCCCTGCAAGGTTCGTCTCTGGCTACAAGGCACAGCCAGCGGCAGGGCGCCCCACCCCCCACGGGCCGAAGCGGACTGCTCCTGCTCAGGGAGGGGAGGGCCACGGGCTCAGGGAATGGAGCAGCCCGAGGGACCTAACCTCCCAGGAAAAGCACCCCCCTCCCCCTAGGCCTGTGCACAAAACAGAAGGCGGTGAGTAGTCAACAGAGAGGCTGGGCAGCTGCGGGCTGCGTACCAGCCCAGCCCCCGCCTGAGAGCAGTGGGCATAACCCAGCCCCGGGGAGGCTAACCAAGACCTCTGAGGATTCTGGATGGATCCGTGCTGTACACACCTTAGAAGGAGTGCTCAGCTGCACGCCGAGAAAACCGAGCGGCCGGGCCAGGGGAGAGGAGAAGCCCCACTCCCCAACTGTGCTGGGCAGACGACAGAGAGCCTGAGCAGAGGGGGCGGGGGAAGCCCTCTCACCAGGAGCAGGGCAAACTCCAAAGAGCTGAATAGACACTTAAAAGACCAGCAGACAGAAGACGCTTAAGCTAGCAGAGTCAACAGCTTTGGTACTGACTGACAGGAGTAGCAGTTTAAACCCCTGCCAGTAGCACAGACTGCCTAGAAAGGAGACTGTAGACTGTGAGAAGGACAAGCCTGACCAAGAAG
>ML663438.1:345873-386529 GCA_007570785.1 Antilocapra americana | reverse complement strand
CTAGCATTACAGATGGTTGTTTACCATCTGAGCCACCACAGAAACTGTGTGTGTGTGTATCACATCTTCTTTATCCATTCAATAGACACTTAGGTTGCTTCCATGTTTTGGGTAGACAGTGTTGCTATAAACAATGAGATGCATGTATCATTTGTCTTTTCCGGATTTATGCTCAAGAGTGGGATTGTTGGATCATGTGTTAACTCTATTTTTAGCTTTTAAGGAACTTCCATACTGCTGTCCCCAATGGTTTCACTAGTTGACACCCCCATCAGTGTAAGAGGATTCCCTTTTCTCCACACCCTCTCCAACATTTGTTATTTGTGTACTTCTGATGATAACCATTCTGACCACTGTGATGTGACCTCACTGTAGCTTTTCATTTCTCTAGTAAGCAGCAGTATTGAGCATCTTTTCATGTTCCTGCTGGCCATCTGCATGTCTTCTTTGGAGAAATATCTATGTAGGTCTTATGCTTGTTTTTTGATGGTGTTGTTTGGGGTTTTTTGATATGGAGTTGTATGAGCTGTCTGCGTATTCTGGAAATTAAACCATTGTTGGTTGCATCCTTTGCAAATATTTTTTCCCAGTCTGTAGACTATCTTTTTGTTTTGCTTATGGTTTCCTTTGCTTTGCAAATGTTTACAAGTTTGATTAGGTCCTATTTGTTTATTTTTCCTTCTATTTCTTTTGCCTTTAGAGACTGACCAAAGAAAACATTACTATGATTGATGTCAGAGCAATGTTTTGCCTGTGTTCTCTTCTAAGAGTATTATGGTGTCATGTTATATTTAGGTCTTTAAGCCATTTTGAATTTATTTTTATGTATGGTGTTAGAGAGCATTCTAACTTCATTGATTTACATAAAATTTCCAGTTTTCCCTAAACCACTTGATGAAGAGACTCTTTTTTTTCTCCAGAGTGTATTCTTGCCTCCTTTGTTAAAAATTAATTTACTGCAGGTGAGTGGGTTTATTTATGGTCTCTCTATCACATTCCATTGATCCACATATCGGTTTTTGTGCCAATATCACTCTATTTTGATTACTGTAGCTTTACAGTATTGCCAGAAGTCTGGAAGGATTACACATCCAGCTTTGTTCTTTTTCCTCAAGATTGCTTTGGCGATTCTGGGTATTTTGCGGTTCCATATAAATTTTAGGATTATTTGTTCTATTTTTGTGGAAAATTTGTCATGAGTAATTTAATAGGGATTGCAATAAATCTGTAGATTGCTTTAGGTCGTATGCTATTTTAACTATATTAATTCTTACAATTTAAGAGCATGGGAGGCTTTCCTGGTGAACCAGTGGTAAAGAATCCACCTGATGATGCTGGAGAAATGGATTTGATCACTGGTCCAGGAAGATCCCGCATGTCATGGAGCAACAAAGCCCATGTGCCATGACTACTGAGGCTGTGCTCTTGGGAGCCACATTTACTGAGCCCATGTGCTTGCAACTACTGAAGACTGCACACCCTAGAGCCTGTGCTCCAAAACAAGAGAAGTCACCACAATGAAAAACCACTGTACCTCAACTAGAGAGTAGCCCATCATGTCATTTTTGTATTTTATTTTGTTAATGTGATGTATCACATTGATTTATTTGCATATCCTGAGCAATCCTTTTGACCTTGGGATGAATCCAACTTGATCTTAGTGTATGATCCTTTTTATTTGTTGTTGGATTTTGTAAGTTTCTTTTTTGGTAGAGTCTTTGTCTAGTTTTGTTATTAGGGTGATGGTGACTTCATAGAATGACTTTGGGAGTATTCATTTCTCTTCAGACTTTTGGAGAAGTTTAAAAAGGACAGGCATAAGTTCTTTGCATGTTTAGTTAAATTCCCCAGCGAAGCTATTGAGTACTGGATTTTTGTTTTCAGGGAGATTTATTATTATTATTACAGATTCTGTTTCAGTTTTGGTGTTCACTCTGTTCAAATTATCTGTTTATTCTTGATTCAGTTTTGCAGGTTGTAGGTTTATAGAAACTTGTGTACTTCTTTAGGTTTTCCATTTTGTTGCCATAGAACTGTTCATAATATATTATGATATGTTTTGTATTTCTGTGATATCAGTTGCTATTTATCCTCTTTCATTTTTATCTTGTTCGCTTGGGTCCCCTCTCTTTTATTCTAGGTGAGCCTGATCAGGGATTTGTCTATTCTGTTTATCATTTCAAAACCCCAACTTTTGGTTTTATTGATTTTTTAAAATTTTTTAAAAATCTCTATTTTATTTATTTCTTCTGATCACTATTATTTCCTTTCTTCTGCTGACTTTATGTTTTATTTGTTATTCTTTTTCTAATTGTTTTAGGTGATATATAAGGTTGTTTGCTTGGGATTTATCTTGTTTTTGATGAAGGTTTACATTGCCATGGACTTTACTCTTATGGCTGTTTTTGCTACATCCCATATATTTCCTATGGTTGTGTTTTCATTTGTCTCCAGGTTTTTTTTATCCTCTTTGATTTCATCCCTGATTCTCTGGTCTTTAAGTAACATGTTGTTTAATCTCCATGTAATTGCTTTTTCCCCCTTGCTTTTCATACTGTGGTTGATTGCAAGTTTCTTGCTTTTATGGTCAAAAAAGATGCTTGAAATGTCTATCCTCTTAAATTTGTTGATGGTTGTTTTGTGTTCTGTTATTGTTCTATGTGCACTTGAAAAACATGTATCTTTTTGTTTCTTTGCTTTTGGATGTAGATATAGATATCAATTGAGATACAGATATAGATATCAATTAAGTCTAACTTTTCTATTTGGTCACTTGGGATCACTGTTGCCTTATTGATTTTCTGTTTGGAAGATCTATCCATTGATTTCAATGAAGGGTTAAAATTTTCTACTATTATTGTATTCCCATCATTTTCTCCCCTATGTCTGTTAATATCTGCTTTATGTATAAGGTGCTACTTTACTGGGAGCATATATGTTAATGAGTGTGACATCCACCTCTTGTATTGATCCTTTTATCATTTTGTAGTGTTCTTCTTTGTCTTTCTTTGAGGCCTTTGTTCTAAAGTCCATTTTTGTCTGATATTTTGTAAGCTTTTCCTGCTTTCTTGCCATTTCCATTTGCAAGATATACCTTTATCCGTTCTCTTACTTTCAGTCTGTCCGTCCTTCATCTTAAAGTGGGTATTATGCAGTCAGCATAATGTAGGTTCTTATTTCATTACCCAATCTGCCATTCCATGTTTTCTGATTGAAGCATGTAGTCCAGTGACATTTAAAGTAATTATTGGTTAAGTATGTGTTTGTTACCATTTTAAATCTGGTTTTTCCATTGATTTTCTACTTCTTCTTTATATCTTTCTTCTCCTTTTTGTTTTTCCTTTTGTGGACTGATGGTTTTCTTTTGTGTTTGAGTTCCTTTCATTATAATTATGTGAATTTATTGTAGGTTTTTGATCTGTAGTTACTTTGATTTTCAAGTATGTTAACCCATAACTATATCTCCATGCTATCAACTGACAGTCATATGAGGTCAAATGCATTCTAAAAAATGTACATTTTCTTACTGCCCTCCCCAAATTATGTAATTTGATGTCCTACTTTACACCTTCATGTTTACCCTTTCACTGTTCATTGCAGTTGTAATTGCTTTCACAGAATTTTTTTGGATTGTGCATACGCTGGATTATTAAGTGATCTTTGATCCTTTCATATTGTGATTTTTCTCTTTCCTGTAGATTCTTGCTTCTTTTCTATTCAGAAAAGACCTTTCACTATTTCTTTAGGATAGGTTTAGTATTGCTGTATTCTTTTAGTTTTTGCTTGTCTGAGAAATTCTTTATTTCTCCTATTCTAAATTATAACCTTGCTAGATATAGTGCCCTAGGTTGCAGGTTTTGTTCCTTTAATGACTTTGAATATATCTTGCCACTCCCTTCTGACCTCCCTTCTGAGCTGATGGAGATTCCCTTGTAACTTACTCTGTTTTTCTCTTGCTGCCTCTAGAATTCTCTCTTTTTCTTTAGTTTTTGACATTTTAATTATGTTATGTCTCTGTGTAGGACCCTTTGAGTTCATCCTGTTTAGGACCCTTTGTGCTCCCTATACCTGGATATTTATTTCCTTCTTTAGGTTTGGGAAGTTTTCAGTCATAATTTCTTCAAATTTATTTTCAATCCCCTTTTCTCTATCTTCTCCTTCTGGAATCTCTATTATGTGTAGATTGGTGTGCTTTATAATGATAAAGAATCTGCCTGCAATGCAGGAGGCCTGTGTTCATTAGTTCCTTGGGTCAGGGAAGATCCCTGAAAAGGGAATGGCAACCCACTCCAGTATGCTTGCCTGGAAAATCCCATGGACAGAGGAGCCTGGTGGGCTATATTCCATGGAGTTTCAAAGAGTCAGACACAACTGAGTGACTAACACACACTTACATATTTTTCCATGGGTCTCATATATTGCCTTCATATTTTTTTCTTTTTTCATTTGTCTGTCTGCTATTCTGATTGGGTGCTTTCTGTGATTCTGTCTTCCAGATTACATATTCATTCTTCTGCATTATTTAGTTTGCTATTTATTGCCTTTGCTCAATTTTCATCCTGGCAAATGAGTCATCTACTTTTGATTGGCTTCTCTTTATAGATTCTAGTTCCTTGTTACAATGATCTGAATTTCTCTTGATACTCGTATTTCCTTCAGCATTCTTAATACCTCCTTTTTGAACTCAAGATCTGGTAGAATGGAGAGGTCTCTTTCATTGCTTGTTCTTTCAGAGGATTTCTTTCGTTCTTTTAATTGTGAGTAGTTTCTCTACTTTTCCACTTTGCTCATATTCCTCTGACTCTATGAAAGTGAAAGTGAAAGTCGTTCAGTTGTGTCCGACTCTTTGCTACCCCTTGGACTATACAGTCCATGGAATTCTCCAGGCCAGAATACTGGAGTGGATAGCCTTTCCCTTCTCCAAGGGATCTTCCCAACCCAGGGGTCTAACCCAGGTCTAGCGTGTTGCAGGCAGATTCTTTACCAGCTGAGCCATCAGGGAAGCCCAATAATACTGGAATGGGTAGCGTATCCATTCTCCAGGGGATCTTCCCAACCCAGGAATTGAACCGGGATCTCCACATTATAGGTGGGCTCTATCTATGGATTTAGGAAAAACTGTTATTTATTGTAGTCTTGAAGGGCTGCTTTTATATGAGGGTGACCAGAGCCTTCCCTGAATGTTGAATGAGGACTACTCTTTGCTTTGTGGTTGTCACAGTTCTTTCAGAGGCAGGGTCTGTTCCCCAGTTGTTGGAATAGAAGACCCCAGATCAAGTTCTATGCTGCAATGAGAAGTAAGCAGGACTGGAGTTCTCCTTCTGGGAAATGAGCTGCTGCATGTTTTCCCCTAGAAACTTCCCACCAAGATGTGTGACTGATATGCCACCTGCTACATGGTGTTCATGCCCATAAAGATCACTGTTTCTGGTGCTAGCCTCAGGGGCTGCCTCATCTGTAGGGTGCTGGTAACTGGCTTGATCAACCCTTACAAAGCCACTGGGGTAAAAACCTGCTAAAGGTATGCCTCAGTGCCCACTCTGGGAGTACCATTAATCTGCTCATATTTCACCTTTTGTATGTGTGTGTGTGTGTGACGCGTGCACGCGCACACACACACACACACACACACACACACACACACACACACAATGGAATACTGCTCAGCCACAGGAAAGATGAAATCTTTCCATTTGCAACAACATGGGTGGACCTTGAGTGTATTATTATAGATGAAATAAGTCAGAGAAAGATAAATACCATCAGTTCAGTTCAGTTGCTCAGTCATGTCTGACTCTTTGTGACCCCATGGACTGCAGCACCCCAGGATTCCCTGTCCATCACCAACATGCAGAGCCTACTCAAACTCATGTCCGTTGCATCAGTGATGCCATCCGACCATCTCATCCTCTGTTGTCCCCTTCTCCTTCCACCTTCAGTCTTTCCCAGCATCAGGGTATTTTCCAATTATTTGATTCTTCGCATAAGGTAGCCAAAGTATTGGAGTTTCAGCTTCAGCATCAGTCCTTCCAATGAATATTCAGGACTGATTTCCTTTAGGATTAATTGGTTGGATCTTCTTGCTGTCCAAGGGACTTTCAAGAGTCTTCTCTTAACACCATAGTTCAAAAGCATTAATTCCTCAGCACTCACTTTCTTTATAGTCCAACTCTCACATCCATACACGACTACTGGAAAAAAACATAGCTTTGACTAAATGGACCTTTATTGGTAAAGTAATGTCTCTGCTTTTTAATATGTTATCTAGGTTGATGGGCTTCCTTGGTGGCTCAGAGGGTAAAGAGTCTGCCTGCAATGTGGGAGACCCAGGTTCGACCCCTGGGTTGGAAAGATCCTCTGGAGAAAGAAATTGCAACCCATTCTAGTATTCTTGCCTGGAGAATCCCCATGGACAGAGGAGCCTGGTGGGCTACATTCCATAGGGTCGCAAAGAGTTGGACACGATTCAGCGACTTCACTTTCTAGGTTGGTCATAGCTTTTCTTCCAAGAAGCAAGTGTCTTTTAATCTCAACACCTGCAGTGATTTTGGAGCCCCACAAAATAAAGTCTCTCACTGTTTCCATTGTTTTCCCATCTATTTGCCATGAAGTGATGGGACCGGATGCCATGCTCTTAGTTTTCTGAATGTTGAGTTTTAAGTTAACTTTTTCACTCTCCTTTTTCACTTTCACCAAGAGGCTCTTTAGTTCTTCTTCACTTTCTGCCATGAGGGTGGTGTCATCTGCATATCTGAGGTTATTGATATTTCTCCCAACAGTCTTGATTCCAGCCTGCGCTTCCTCCACCCCAGCATTTCGCATGATGTACTCTTCATATAAGTTAAATAAGCAGGGTGACAATATACAGCCTTGACATACTCCTTTCCCAATATGGAACCCGTCTGCTGTTCCATGTCCAGTTCTAACTGTTGTTTCTTGATCTGCCTACAGATTTCTCATGAGGCAGGAATGCCATATGATTTCACTAATATGTAGAATATAAAAAAGTCAAGAAAAAATACAAAATAAATGAACAAACCAAACCAAACCAAACATGTAGATACAGATAGAAGAATACTGGTTTTGAGAGGGGAGCAGGTAGAGGGAAGTGCAAAATGGGTAAACTGGATCAATTATATGGTAACAGATGGAAACAAAATTTCTGGTGGTGAGCATGCTGTAGAGTACACAGAAGTAGAAACATAATGTTGGTCACATGCTGCTGCTGCTGCTAAGTCACTTCAGTCATGTCCGACTCTGTGTGACCCCACAGATGGCAGCCCACCAAGCTCTGCTGTCCCTGAGATTCTCCAGGAAAGAACACTGAAATGGATTGCCATTTCCTTCTCCAATGCATGAAAGTGAAAAGTAAAAGTGAAGTTGCTCAATCGTGTCCAACTCATAGCGACCCCATGGACTGCAGCCTACCAGGCTCCTCTGTCTATGGGATTTTCAGGCAAGAGTACTGGAGTGGGTTGCCATTGCCTTCTCCAAAAGTATAAATTGAAGGTAACTTTCTCAATCTGTTAAGGTGCGTGTATGAAGAACCCATAGTTAACATCATAGATAAACAAGTAAACTTTCATGATCTCATTAAGGCAAAACCTTTTTTGAAATGACACAAAAAGCACAAGTAATCACAGAGAAGATAAGTGAATTATACTTCTACTATATTAAACATTTTTCTGTTCAATGTACCCTAATAATAAAATGAAATGCTAACCCACAAAATAGGAGAAGATGTTTGCATTTTAGATATGATTTCAACATGCAACTTAAGGTTTTTCATTAAATTTATTGTTTTTATGTGTTCTAATATTTTTTCTCTGCTTGTTCCTTTACATCTTTTAATTCTGATACTTCTATTATGCATAAGCTGGTATGATTAATAGTGTCCCAATTTGCTGAATTTTTATTCATTTTTCTTTCTTTCTCCCTCTCTGTCCTTTGAAGAGGTTGATAATTTCTGTCAATCTATGATTAGAGTCACTGACTTTTTCCTTTACCAGTTCAAATTTTTCATTTTAGTTTTTTATTTACAACACATAAAATTGCATTTGGTTTTTTAAAAAATAATCTTTATCTTTTATTGATATTCTCTATTTGATGAGACATTGTCATCCAAACTTTCTTTAGTTCTTTACCTGTGATTTCCTTTGGTCCTTTGAATATATTTATAATGGCTGCTTTGAAGTCACTGTCTATTCAGTTCCTCATCTGATCCCTGTCATGTGAACTTTTTGTTGCTGCTTTTTCCATTTTCCTATGGCTTACATTTTCATGTTACTTTGCATGCTATGTCATTTTTGGAAAACAGGACATGTTAAATCTTGTAGAAAATTTGAATAGTCATCCCCTCCCTGGATCCTGTTAATTTCATCTTTTAAAATGACATCTATTTCCCCTATGTTGTGGAGTTTCTAATGTTATTCCTTAGAGGGTTCAGCCTTGGGCATGTCCAAGCCATCTGAATATGACAGTGTTTTCTTGTAGGGCTTTCTTAGACTATCTCTTTCTTGCTTACTATATTAATTTGTCCTATCACACTCATCTGTTAGACTCTACTAAAATATTGTCTGTTGATTGTTCTACAAGAGTTAGTTTTATGTATCAGCTTGACTAGGTCATGGAATACCCAGATATCTTGGTCAAACAATATTATGGGTGTTTCTATAAGGATTTTTTAAATAAGATTAACATATAAATTGATATACTGAGTAAAGTAGCTGGCCTTCCTTAACGTGAGTGTACCTCACCCAATCAGTTGAAGGTCTGAATAGAAGTAAAAGGCTGATTCTCCCTCAAGGTAAAGAGAATTCTTTCTGGCTCACTCTAACCAAACTAAGATATCAGCTTTTTCCAAGCTTTGAACTTGAACTAAAATATCAGCATTTCCTGGATCTCAAGCTTGCTGCATTTGAACTGGAACTACACCATCAGCTATCCAACTTGCCAATTTAACCTTGCAGTTCTTGGGACTTGTCAGCCTGCATAATTGTGTGAGCTAATTTTTCATAATAAATCTCTTTTACATATATACACTCCATAGTTTTGTTTCTATGAAGATCCCTGACCAACACACCCACTATTATTTTCAACAATGCCCTGGGGCATAAGATGTTAAATAATTCAATCCAATTGAAATTGAGTCCCTTTGCAAAGGTATTTTTTTGTGGTCAATTTTTAAAAATTTTATTGACTCCAAGAAGACTTTCCTTAGGGTCAACCCCCCCACCGAGTTTTACTGATAGATTTCTTGGCCTACAGTTAATTTTGTTGCCCTCATAGAGTGATCAACAGAAGATCTAAATAGACTTTTCTCCAAAGAAGATACAAATGGTTAAAAAGCACATGAAAAGATGTAATATTGCTCATTATTAGAGAAATGTAAATCAAAACTACAATGATATATCACCTCATACTGGTCAGAATGGCCATCATGAAAAATTCTACAAACAATAAATGCTGGAGAGGGTGTGGAGAAAAGGAAACCCTCTTACACTGTTGATGGGAATGTAAATTGATACAACCACTATGGAGAACAGTATGGAGGTTCCTTAAAAAACTAAAACTATAATTACCATATGATCCAGAAATTCCATTCCTGGACATATACTCAGAGAAAGCCATAATTCAAGAAGATACATGTACCTAAATCTTCATTGCAGCACTATTTACAATAGCCAGGGTATGGAAGCAATCTAAATGTCTAGCAACAGAGGAATGGATAAAGAAGATGTGGTACTTATGTACAATGGAATATTACCCAGCCATCAAAAGGAATAAAATTGTGTCATTTGCAGAGATGCGGCTGGACCTAAAGACTATCATACAGAATGAAGTCAGTCAGAAAGAGAAAAACAAATATATATTAATGCATACATGCAGAATCTAGAAGAATGGTATAGATGATCTTATTTGCAAGGCAGAAATAGAGACGCTGATGTAAAGAACAAATGTATGAATAACATGGGGGAAAAGAGGGTGGGATGAAGTGGGAGATTGGGATTGACATATATACACTACTATGTATAATATAGATAACTAATTAGAACCTACTGTGTAGCACAGGGAACTCTAGTCAGTGCTCTGTGGTGACCTAAATTGGAAGGAAATACAAAAAAGAGGGGATATATGTGTATATGGTTGATTCCCTTTGCTATACAATAGAAACTGACACAGCAAACAACTATGTTCCAATTAGTAAAATAAAAATAAATAAATAAAATATATTAGTCGATTATTTTCTGGATCCCATTGTTTCTCATGAGAACAAAAACCATTCATATCATTATTTTCTTGTGTATAATACTCCAACTTACTCTGGCTACTTTCATTACTTTTTATTTACATTTGGTCTTCTGTAGTTTGGTGACAAAGTGTCTATTTATTTAATCATATTTCTTATCCTGCTTGTATTTTGCTGAGCTTTGTGGATCTGTAAGTTCATATTTTCCACTACATTTGGGGAATTTGTATCCACTGCATCATCAAACACCTACTCTTCTCATTTTCTTTCTCTCTTTTCTCATAAATACTCATATATATATATATATATTACACCACTTAAAATATCACCATGTTTCATTAAAGTTCAGTTCATTTTTTGTTCAGCATTTAAAAAAATAAATTGGATAATTTCCATTTATATATATGAAAGTACATTGATACCCTCTCCTTATACTCCATCCAACTCATCCAGGATAAGTTTAATTATAGATACTAGAATTTTCAGTTTTATACTTCCAATTTAGGCCATTTTTTAGTTTTCATTTCTATATTTCTTCATCTGTTCAATCAAAATGACCTTATTTTAAAAATCTGTGTACATATTTATAATAGCTATTTTAAGTGTGATCATTTAAATTCCTGCTTCATGTAAACTTTTATTTTGACTATTATTTTGTGAATGGGTCACTTCTTCACACACCTATTAATTTTTTATAGTATTCTGCATATTTTAGATTTTGTATGTTGAGGGTCCGAATTTGGGTTTCTTCCTTAAGAGACTACTGGGATTTATTCCAGCAATCAATTAATATACTTGTGGATCAGTATAGAAAAGTTTTTATAAGGATTCATTTTAATCTTTATTAGAAGAGGTCTCTAGTGAATTTGCTTCTCTAGGGTTTTAGCAATCCAACTCCTAAAGTGTTTTCTAGGACAATCATTGAATGCTACCAGTATCACTGAGGTCTCTAAAATCAAGCATGACAGAACTTCTATGCCTTCTAGCACAGCATGATTTAGGGAATAGCACTGTACTCCTTATTGCAAAATTCCAGCTTAAATTGAAGTAGGTAAAACCACTAGGCCATTCAAGTATGACCTAAATAAAAAGCCTTATGATTATATGTGGAGGTGACAAATAAATCCAAGGGATGAAATCTGGTAGACAGAGTACCTGAAGAACTATGGATAGAGTTGCATAACACTGTACAGGAGGGAGTGATTAAAACTATCCCCAAGAAAAAGCAATGTTAAAAGGCAAAATGGGTCTCTGAAGAGACTTTACAAATAGCTGAGGAAAGAAGAGAAGCAAAAGGCAAGGGAAAAAGGGAAAAATACATCCATCTGAATGCAGAGTTCCAGAGAATACCAAAGAGTTCCAGAGAGATAAGAAAGACTTCTTAAGTGAACGATGCAAAGAAATATAGGAAAACAATAGAATGGGAAAGATCCAGATAACCACAATGATGTGGTCACTCATCTAGGGCCAGAAAACCTGGAGTGTGAAATCAAATGGATCTTAGGAAGCATTATTACAAACAAAGCTAGTGGAGGTGATGGAATTCTAGATGAGCTATTTCAAATCCTAAAAGATGATGCTGTTAAAGTGATGTACTCAATATGTCAACAAATTTGGAAAACTCAGAAGTGGCCACAGGACTGGAAAAGGTCAGTTTTCATTCCAATCCTTAAGAAGGAAAATGCCAAAAAAAAATGTTCAAACTACTGTACAACTGCACGCATTTCACATGCTAGGAAGGTTATGCTCAAAATCCTACAGGCTAGGCTTTAGCAATGCATGAACCCAGAACTTCTAGATGTAAAATCTGGATTTAGAAAAGGCAGAGAAACCAGAGATCAAACAGCCAACGTTCATTGGATCATAGAAAAAGCAAGGGAATTCAAGAAAAACATCTACTTCTGCTTCATTGACTACCCGAAAGCCTTTGACTGTGAGGATCACAACAAACTGTGGACAATTCTTAAAGAGATGGGAATACCAGATCACCTTACCTGTCTCCTGAAAAACTTTTAATCAAGACAAGAATTTATAGTTAGAATTGGACATGGAACAATTGAGTGGTTCAAATCTGAGAAAGGAGTTCATCAAGTTTGTATATTGTCACCCTGGTTATTTAACTTATATGCAGAGTACATCCCAGGAAATGCCAGGCTGGATGAAGCACGAGCAGGAATCAAGATTGCTGGGAGAAATATCAATAACCTCAGGTATGCAAATGAAACCACTCTAATGGCAGAAAGTGAAGAGGAACTAAAGAGCCTCTTGAGGGTGAAAGAGAAGAGTGAAAAAAGCTGGCTTAAAACTCAGCACTCAAAAAACTAAGTTCATGGTATCTGGTCCCATAACTTCATGGCAAATGGGGGAAAAACTGGAAACAGTGACAGACTTTATTTTCTTGGACTTCAAAATCACTGCAGCCATGAAATCAAAAGATGCTTGCTCCTTAGAAGGAAAGCTATGACAAACCTAGACAGAGTATTAACAAGGAGAGGCATCACTTTGCTGACAAAGGTCCATATAGTCAAAGCTATGGTTTTCCAGTAGTCATGCATGGATGTGAGAGTTGGGCCATAAAGAAGACTGAGTGCCAAAGAATTGATGCTTTCAAATTGTGGTGCTGGAGAAGACTTTTGAGAGTCCCATGGACAGCAAGGAGACCAAATCAGGAAACCTTAGAGGAAATTAGTCCTGAATAGTCATTGAAAGGACTGATGTTAAAGCTGAAGCTCCAATACTTTGGCCACCTGACGTGAAAAGTCAGCCCATTGGAAAAGACCCTGATTCTGGGAAAGACTGAGAGCAAGAGAAGCAAAGAGTCAGAAAATACTTAGTCACTGAACAACAACAAATTTACATTTTCTATAAATTTAAACAATTAAGGACACCTTTCTTTTTTATTATTTGAAACAATGAGACCAAATGCAACAAAGCTAAAAAAAAACTGTAAAATATTTTCAAATCTTAAATAAACTGGTAGATGTTCCATATTTTTTTAAGTTGACACCTATTTGGGGATTTTAGGTTAATTACACTTGATTAACATATGTTTAATATAAAGAAATAACTTTTGGAAATAATAATGAAATTCACTCTTACGCTTTCTTCATTTTCACTATTATGACTAATGAGGAAAAAATAAATTAGTAGAATAGATTGATTAAATAGCTTCATATATATTCCCCTTTCTTTTGAATCCCAAGCTCACATTTATAGCATTAGAAAGTGCTTTCATCTTCTCAGTCCAAAAGGGATTTTCAAATTATGAATGAAATAGCTTAACGTCTGCTCAAGGACAGCTATCTCAAAAATGTAAAAGGTTCAGCGGAGTGGCAAGAAAGTTTTATATGAGGATGCTTTGAAATTATAGTAAAATACTAAATTTTTAGTAATGTATGTTTAATTCTTTAAATAGGATGCCTTCACGATGGAGTTGGATGTTTATCAGAAATTATGATCACTCTCATATTGTGTTGGAGGATTTAGTTTTGTATAGAAGTGCTTGAGCTATTATTATGGCAAAAATTAATAAAAGCAAATGTTATATATTTCTTACCCAGATCATGAACAGAGTGCTATTTTTAAAAATCCTTAATAAAAAGTACTTTAAATGGTAGAAATATGTTTAGATCTATGAACTCTATAGGAACTTAGCCTGCTGGGATTATACACACGCATTGTCTTTCTGTTTTTTTTTTTTTAACCAAGATATAGGATTAGAAGCCAAGAAAGTTAATTTCAGAAATATTAACTTACCAAGATTTTAGATTGCCCAGCATTTAATATTATAATGATCCATTTTAATTGCATAGATCAGTGCATACAGAAAACTTCAGAGAAAAGGAGAATGAATCAAATACATTTCAGCATCTTTCTGTACTAGGAAGACCTGCTACCCAAGTAACCACACATACCCAAGGCTAGTTTATCATTTCTCCCTCTCCTGTGGCATATGTAGGGCTGATGATTGGCACAGAAATTATCTACTGGAACTTTTTTGAAAATCCCCTCCTTTTGTTCTCATCAGGGAAATTGTACACATGTCATTTGTATGTTAAAATATCATCCTCAAGCTTCCTGATAAAATGGAGTCTGAATCAGGAGGCAATTTTGCTTTGCTTTAACATCAGCTAATTTTTCTGGCTCAGACAGTAAAGAATCTGCCTGCAATGCAAGATATCTGGGTTCGATCCTTGGAGAAGCAAAGCAACCAACTCCAGTGATCTTACCTGGAGAATTCCATGAACAGAGGAGCCAGGCCGGTCACAGGCCATATGGTCACAGAGTTAGACACAATTGAGCAACTAACACACACACACCCAGTTTTCCTTTGGACTGATCCTCATTACCTGTTTCTGATGACTTTCACTTGTCAGTCTGCTTCAGTATATGCTACAAGTGTAGGAAGTGAAATTACCTATTATCTTGATTGCCTTAGTATACTAAAAACATTGCACACTCTTTTCAGGGTCCTAGAAGACCATGCAAAGCCAATGGCTTGTCTAAGTGTTAACACAACAGAATTTACCACCACTCTATGCATCCTTGCCAAGATTTGCACGGAACTACCTGACTGTAAAGAATCCGCCTGCCAATGGAGGAGACATAAGAGACACAGGTTCGATTCCTGGATCGGGAAGATCTCCTGGAAGAGGAAATGGCAACCCACCTCAGTATTCTTGCCTGGAGAATCCCATGGAAAGAGGAACTTGGTGGGCTATGGTTCACATAGGGTCACAGAGTCGGACATGACTGAAGCGACTTAGCACTCAGTATCTGATCCAGTACCTATCCTATTTTATAGAATAGGTCTAACTGCGGATGAGTCTGTCTCATTCTGCCATGGGAAAGAATGCCTAATTTTGGCAAAGTGAAAGCAGGGTGATATTAAACTATGAAACTATTATCTAACTCATGACCATCTGAAAACCTATAAAATGCAAACATTCTAGAAAAGACTTCCCTTTATTTGCACTTCCTCATTAAAATTTAAAAATTGCTTTCCACAGAATTCTATCTCAATTATAGTCAACAGCTCCTAGAAATGGAGATTTTGTATCACTGAAATAAGAAAATATATAAATGAAAGGATAGGTAAATAGTTTAGGCTTATGTCATAATATAACATGAACTACTTAATAATTTAGAATTTATATTTGCTGGATCTTCAAGATTAATATTTCTACCTTCCATGTGACCCAAAGTTCAACTAGCACCTTTGTTATCAGTAACAGAAATAGTCTCATAGTTTTCTATAATTTTGTCAGTACTTACGCACTTTGGCTTTTCCTCAGTGATTACTCCTTTAAGTGATATTTCATTCCATTTGGAGTCTATTTAATTAGTTTTTCACAATGGTCTATGAAATTGCATTTAACACCTCTACTCAAGTCTTTAATTTCTCTCTCACTCAGTTCTGTATGTCCTTTTTGAGGTTTAGTTATATACTTTGGAAGTCAAAAGCACATAACTATAGTTGCCAAATATTATTTTAATATGTATAATTCAGTTCTTCCCCCTAATTTAATTATTCCTTAGTCTGGTGATAAGGTCAAAGCCATTTATATAGTTCTCATTAACTATTTATATATCTATATATAGCAATTATATGTTGCATACATCATTTATTATATATAATATATAATTATTATTGTATACATATATACAATCAATTCTCATTATTCATATTTGCAAATTTATGCACTCACTAAAATTTATGTGTCAACCCAAAGTCAATACCTGCTGTGATTTCATGGTCATTTATGGACATGTTTAGAGCAGTTAAAAAAGAAAAAAGAAAAAAATTGAATCAACCAAAGTGCACATATCCAGCCAAGATATAACAAGACCCACACTCTGCCTTCTTATTTCAGCTCTGATACTATAAACAGGTGTCTTCTTTGTGATGTATTTAGAATCACCTCTTTCTTATTTTGTGCTTTTTATTTTCTGGTTGGTTGTCTTATTGTTTAAAATGGCCCCCAAGCATGGTGGTGAAGTGCTATCTAATGTTATTAAGTGCAAGAGGCTGTGATGTTCCTTATGGATAAAATATGTATGTGAGATAATGTTTGTTTAAATATGAGTCACCAAGCTGTTTGTTGTGAGTTCAATGTTAATGAATCAACAATAGATATTAGATAAGTTATTTAATATAAACACACAGAAACACATAAGAAAAGGTTTACTTATAAATTGGTTAACAAAGTATGTTCTGACCAGAGGTTTGCAGGAACCTAAGTATACATTGTACCTAGGAATAATGGTTTAGTATTCTCTAATTCAATGTTTGCATACACCTTACAGAATATAGCTAACATGAATAATGAGAAGTGACTGTATGTATATGCAGCAAAAACAGGACAAGTACCTGTATCTTGTTTCATATCAGTTGCTATGAATTCAACAGCATGAAACAAAGCAGATCCATTTTCTCCCTACAGATTGAAAAAAAGAATAAATGGCTTTAGAAATCTGAACTTTCCTTACAGCTACTCCCACTCTTTCTGACATCCAGTGAATAGAATTTATGTTTAGAATCATTAAGTGAATACAAACTGTTTTAGTCCTGAGGTAGAGAAGACTACAGTTTTGAGTTAAAGAGGTTTAAGGGCTCAAGCTTGGGTGTGGCATCCATGATACACATGGGAAGAGGACTGTGGTTGAAGGGGATTTGTGCCCAATTTACCCACAACAATCCACATGATCTAATGGGTTAATGCCTGGAGATTCAAAGGGGAAAGATTCCCATGGTCAAAAGTGACAACCATACAGTGGAGCTTCATGCAGTTAAACAGATAGCTAATAAAAGCTTGGACAAATAGCATGGGAAGACTGCAATAATTTGAACAAGAGAGACAGTTCTTTTTCTAAATTTTGAACTTGTATTATTTTACATATCCTTCAAGCCTGGCAGGACTTGTGTGTGACACTCAGTTCAGTCAGTTCAGTCGCTCAGTCGTGTCCGACTCTTCACAACCCCATGAATTGCAACACGCCAGGCCTCCCTGTCCATCACCAACTCCTGGAGTCCACCCAAACCCATGTCCACCGAGTCGGTGATGCCATCCAGCCATCTCATCCTCCATCATCCCCTTCTCCTCCTGCCCCCAATCCTTCCCAGCATCAGGGTCTTTTTCAATGAGTCAACTCTTTGCATGAGGTGGCCAAAGTATTGGAGTTTCAGCTTCAACATCAGTCCTTCCAATGTGACACTAGTGAGTTCTAAATTTACCTGATTCAGAAAAACATGTATGTGTGTGTGTGTGTGTGTGTGTGTGTGTGTGTAGTTCTGGAAAATTGCAGAGTAAAATTATACTCATGTATATTTGTATATCCGTTTGCCATTTGCTCCGTTTGTTTTTTGCTCTTTGTTTTTAAAGTTTATTTTAGCCATTTTTCCTTTGGTATCATCAACTTTAAAAGCCAATAAACTGGATGCTTTTCTTATTGAAAGTAAAGAGAATGAGAACTAGCTGCCAAGGCTTGACAACTATCACAACTCTTGAATGAAATCTATACATTCTTAATGTTCCATGCAGATCAGTTTGAAATCCAACACTTTTAAGTAGATCTTATTCCCTCCAGGAAAATACATAATGTGAAGTATGTTTCTTGTGATATTTCCCCCTCACTTCAGTTAGGACCAGCCCATTTCTTGGGTAATTTTTCTCACGTATTTCTGCTCAGTTTCTCTAGTGACAAACAGATATTGCAGTTTTAGCTAATGAATTATTTCTACTGCTTGGGTGTGAATGATTAAAGTACAATTTCTTACATCTACACTACAACTTAAAAAAAAATTAACTCTGTGGTCTCTGCCAAGTCTACCAGATTTAGAATGATAATGCTTTTATTGTTTTCTGGCAAATATTTATTTAGTAACTACTAAATGCAAAGTATTATAGTATATATGATAGCTTATTTTCTATAGGAGGAACATTTTATTTCCATGAAATATTTTATTTTCTGTATGGGAAATATTTTCTATTAATTCAAATTATTTTATAAATATGAAAACATTATATTTAATATTTTGCTTTTAATTGAATAACCTCTATTATTTTATTTTTAAATAAATTATAAATAATTTTAACTAGGAAAAACATATCTTAAAATAGGAATATTGAAAAAAGCAGAGTAGCAATAATTATTGAAAAATTATAAATCATGCTTTGTGTGTATGTGCTCAGTAACTCATTTGTGTCCAACTCTTTGTGATCCCATGGACTATAGCCTGCCAGAATCCTCTGTGCATGGGATTTCCCAGACAAGAATACTGGAGTGGGTTGCCATTTCCTTCTCCAGGGGATCTTCTCATCCCAGGGATCAAACCCATATCTCTTGTATCTCCTGCATTGGTAGATGGTTTCTTTGCCACTGAGCCACCTTAGAAGCCCTAAGTCATGCTTTATTCTAGTACAAATCATTAAAACAATAAAATAAACTTATCCCTTGCTCCTTCAAAATCTTCAAGTTCCTAAATTACACACACACATACACCAGGAATGGATACTAAAGGAAACAAAATTTTAACAAAAACATGTGTTTTCTTTTACTTTAATATAGTCTTTCATGTGATAATACAAATTTTTGATGAATTGCTTTATCAAATCTCTTCTAAAATGGGTGGGCCTGTCTTTCCTTTACAGATTTTTTTTTACATGTTGGAGGGCAGAATCCTGAACACATAGAGTGATCATTTCCCCAGAGGTCTTTTTATTTCCTAAGTATTAATGAACTGCTTTTTTTTTAACATAGCTAATATTCTGGCATCAAACATAGACAATAAGACACAAATTGTTCAAAAGACAAGTTTTTCAGAATCTTTCCTCTTTGACTTTAAAACGAACCTTAAAATACCTTGAGGAATATTAGAAGTGATGTGTTATAATAGATTTTCTTAGTCTAATTATTTCATTCATTGTCAATTCATGTTATTCTATTTTAAAGTGTAATTTAATTATCTTTTAATGCCAGCAGTGGGTACTTAATGTCATGATAACCTTAAAACATCCAGTGTAGCCATTTTATTTTAATTCTTCTACTTACGGGAAGATAGGCAACAAGACATCCATCAAAATAGAGACAAGCCAAACCACAGGCTTAATTTTAATACCAATTCTCCAGAGATTCATTTCTCTTGGTAACTTGAGATAAACTCACTGTGCTTTTCTGTTGGGAAACAAGCACGTTTTATACTAAGCAATCCATCAAGCTGACCAATGACAATATTATGATAAAATTTTAATTCTTTGTTGATGAAGGGCAATTATTTTTAAATATTTCACATAAACAAATTTTGAGGTACCTACAAAATATATTAAATGTATGAAGCATTAACAATGTGACAGATAAACTTAGCCCCTGCAAGCTAGGTCTAAACATTTTACACTCTCTCTAACATCAAAAGCAAATTTTTATTTATGTAAACAATCACATAGAAAAGGGGAAATAAGCCACTTTCTATGAAGTATCAATAAACCAATATTTCATTACTACTATTTATATTTTAAGAAGAGTTTTAGAAATAAATGACTCTTGAATGAGTACAGCTGGGAAATGCTCAAATAATCTAAAACAATTTATTTCTCATATATATAAATGGCATGAAAGGAAAAAAGTAGATGTTTGTGGTGACTTACAATGTACTCTATACAAAATATTTGCTTTATACTGCTTTCTTCTTGTCATTTTCCCTTTTATTAATTCAAATTTATTTATTTGGAGTGGTCTGAAAGGGACTGTGACATATCCATAAAGGATGAAAGTTAATTTCAAAATATATTTAAGTGAAATTATGAAAGTATTTTATCAATGTTTCTTCATAATTGTTCTCTAAATTTTTAGTTGTATGAGTAAGAAATGAATGTTCATTTGCATAAACTTACATGTAAATTTATATATCACTTGATCAGCACAAAATATTTTTCAAAAATAAGCATGGAATCTATAGCCAATAATAGTCCATTCTGAATATATTTATTTATACAGAATATATACATAAAATACACACTAATGTACATAATACATACAAATTCATATGTATATATAATATTTTAATATATGTAAGTATAATATATAACTAAATATGGTCTTACTCATATAACATATAGCCTAAATAAATACCTTAATATGCTCAATTGTATTGAAACCATAGCTACTGATAAAACTAGCAATTATTTCATCAAATTCATCTCATATTTACTTTGTGACATTGCTAGAGCAATTTAGGCCACACAGAACAGTTGGAATTCAATTTGTGCAAGGCACCTCTTTGAGCAAATTTGTTCTCTGTAGCATTCTCAGGAGTAGGTAAATGCTGGTGCATGGGATAAGATGCAAAACTAATTATTTTACCCATCAGAATGCAGAAAAGTTTCCTTGGCTTCTCAGAATTACATTTTAAAGGCGCCCAAAGGATTTTCCTTTGAGAAATCAAAAGAATTCTCTGAAAGACTTTCCAATCACTAATGTCTCTGAACCTGGCAGTGTTATCAGACATCCCTACATAAATTTCACATACTTCTACTTAAATGTATTTGATCATTGGGAAATGTTGTTTAACCAATATATCAATTTAAATCTTCAGAACAACCTCTGCAAATTATTTAAAATATTATAGATAAACTGGTCAAATGTCATAAAATATATAAAATTTCTATACTGACAGTCAAACCATTAAGCTGTTTAATAATGAAACAGGTTTTGGGGGGCGATAACAAAACAGTAATCACCTTGTCACTTGTATTCAAGCACAACCTGAATGTTTGTCTGCTAGGGATCCATTGATTGGATAGTAAATGCATTCACTGCAATTATATAATTATTTAGTAAGGCAGATTATAAACAGGACTTACTCTCTTGGATTAAAAAATATATTCTGAGCGTTAAAATAGGTACTAGTCTGCATTATAGTGGTAAATAGGCACACCAGAGTCACTATTATTGTCCCTATTTCGGGAAGCAACTTCTCTCTACCGCTTTCCACAGCTTATCTCATATATCAAAAAAATCAAAAGGATTTACTTGAAAAAGATATCCATTCCTATTTCTTGCAAGTTTCTCTCTTGGTAATATGAACCACCACCCATGTCTTCCTGTCCTTTTTTTTTTCCCCATGATCCGCATGCCTTTTGAGAGAGTTTTTATTAAGATGAGCCTTGATTATGAGACTAGGTCATTTCTTTTCTCAGGAGTGTTTTGCTAGTTATTTTTCCCTGTGAAGAAAAGATACATGTTAGAGGTGTTAAGATTTGAAAAGATAAACAAAAGAGATTTACTTGAGGCCCCTAAATATGGCAGCCACATGCTAAAACATTATTTGAGCTAGAAAATTTTGGCCACTATATTTGAGCAGATAAAAATAGTGACAAACTGAAGGCAAAAATCAATGATAGTGAGCAGCTGTTGGAGCCCAAACATGAACTGATAATTAAGAAAGAACAATGAGTGATATACTTATTGCCTTTTATAATATATACTTAATTTTATCTATAGCTTGATTTTTGTGTGTGGGTTGCCTTTTCTCTATAATAAGTTGAATACATTTTTTAATTTTGATTTAAATAGCACATGTTTGTAATTGACAAAAAAACAAAAAAAGAATATCATAATCTCCAAAACTTAAGACAGAGATTGTCTATGGAAAAGGAATATAAGGATTTCCCTGGTGGTTCAGTGCAAGAAACACAGGTTCAATCCCTTGTCTGGGAAAGATCCCACGTGCCATAGGCACTTAATCCCGTGCACCACAACTACTAAAGAGCTACTCTATAGCCCACGAGCCACAACCACTGAGCCCTTGTACTTCAACTACTGAAGCCCGTGCTCTAGAGTCCATGCTCCACAACAAGAGAAGCCACAGCAATGAGAAGCCCGCACATCACAACTAGGGAGTAACCCCTACTCACAGCAACTAGGGAAACCCCATGCAGCAACAAAGACTCAGCACAACCACAAATAAATAAATAAAATAAACAAATAAATAGCAAATGTCTGTAATTCATACAAAAGTGCAAGAATTAATCATGGGCCCATGAAGAGAAGAAAAAGAGGAATATGAGTATTAGAAAACTGGCACTGTAATCAGAACATGCAACCAAATCTTACAGTTATCTATAGGCAATGAACAAAAATCAGACAATAAACCTGGTGATAAGTGTATGTTCTTATCTCACTTATCATTTGCTTGCTGCTGATGAGGTGTTTTAAGGAGAATAGGCAGTGAAGTATTACACAACTGGAGGATTTGACGTGAGAATACAGAGCCATACTTTTTTATTTATAATAAAAGAAATACAAAAGGTTAAAATGGACAAGTAGGAGGTCGATAATTTTGATGATTTCTCTTTTCAATTTGAGGACCTCAGAAAATTCTTTGTTAGATGCTCTTAATCTAAGGCAGTGATTCCAAAAACTTGTTCCTGAATCAGCAGCAGCAGTATCACCTAGGAACTTGTCAGAATAGCAAATTCTCTTTGGTCACACATCTGCAGAAGAATGCCCTAGGGTGAGGCCTGTTCTAAGAAGCCCTCCAGGTGATTCTGATGCATGCTCAAGTTTGAGAAACTATGTTAAGGTGAACAAATAATGTTTCATAGGAGTTTAGCTATTCAGGGATCTGAGGCACAATAAGCTAATAATATCAAAACAAGGATTTTTAAACTTGAGGTATCAACTTGTTTCTTTATGACAGTTTCCAGATTATTCCAAAATCTACACACTGTATAAGTAGTGATGAAATTAACCTCATCCACAAAAGAATAAATCATCTTTTGATCACCTTCATCCATTTCCAAAGACTACACTCCAATCTCTGGCAACCACTGAGCTGCTTTCTATTTCTATTAGCTCAGATTTTATTTTATTTTTTTGATTCTGCATATAAGTGAGATCAAACAGCATGCCTTTCTCTGTTTGACTTATTTTATGTAGCATAATGTTAATAATACTGCTACTGTATATTGAAAGTTGCTAAGAGATTAGATCTTAAAAATTCTCAAGGCACACACAAAAAAGTAACTATGTGAGGTGATGAATGGGTTAACTTATTGTGGTAATCATAATGCAAAACATATATATGTATCAAACCATTACATTGCACCTTTAACCTTATACATCAGTTATACCTTGTAATCAATGTATTACATCTCAATAAAGCTGAGGGAAAAAGAGTGCACCCTCTGAGTGTATGAGGAAACCTCTGGGTTAACTGTGCAACTTGCTATCAACATAATTCCTAACAATTCTTGGCTATATAGTAACCAAGGCTGTATTCTAGATTTTATACTATATAAAGTACAGGTTTAAGTAGTTCATCTCCACCTAATTAGAACATGGAGTAATTCCCAAACATATAATTACTACTTGTGGGGAGCCAGCTTGAGAATGATAGTTGGCATCAGAGATCTCCATTCATTTTTCCCTTCTTCCTCTTTATTTTTTTTCTGTACCTATATATCTAACCTGATATGGGTGGAGGTAACTAAATACTTGTCATAGTACTACAGAAATCATGCACACAAAATTCACTGTCTGATAAAGAAGCATATACACTAATACATATTATTTTCTTACCATTATCTTTAGATAGTAATGCAACATGGATATTCCAATTCTATGTACAATATGTATTTATAATAAAACTAGCCTTCTCTTTGTGTCCATTTTTTCCAGAAGTGTCACATGCTTCTTTCAATCTTTTAAAGAAATTTGCCAAAAACATTTTTGATTATTTTTCCAAAATTAATTTGACAGCTTATTGGAAGTATGGTTGGGAAAAAAGGATAACACACAAGGAACACACCATACACCACAAATATCAGAGTAAAAAAAAAGTCTGCCTATCATAATTCTATTTGCATGTCATTGCAAAAAGAACAAAATATGTGATTCATTCTTACCCCTGCTTTCCTATCCTAATAAAAGACACTTTAGAAATCACTGGTTTCCTATTATGAAAAATAAAGTCCTTCAGAGAGGAGGTTCTTCAGAATGACCTGAAGGCTGATTTTCGGCAGGTCTCTGTTAATCATTACATCTTCAGTTCAGTTCAGTTCAATCACTCAGTCGTGTCCGACTCTTTGAAACTCCAGTTCAATCACTCAGTCGTGTCCGACTCTTTGAAACTCCATTGACTGCAGTACGTGAGGCCTCTCTGTCCATCACCAACTCCCGGAGTCCACCCAAACCCATGTCCATTGCGTTGGTGATGCCATCCAACCATCTCATCCTCTGTCGTCCCCTTCTCCTGTCTTCAATCTTTCCCAGCATCAGGGTCTTTTCCAGTGAGTCAGTTCTTTGCATCAGGTGGCCAAAGCATTGGAGTTTCAGCTTCAGCATCAATCTTTCCAAAGAATTTTCAGGACTGATTTCCTTTAGGATGGACTGGTTGGATCTCCTTGCAATCCAAGGGCCTCTCAAGAGTCTTCTCCAACACCACAGTTCAAAAGCATCAATTCTTCGGTGCTCAGCTTTCATGGCATAGTCATGACATCTTGACCTCTTCCAATTGTCATTCCTTTTTATTACTACTAAGATACTTTAGTGTATCAGCAAATTTTGACTTTTGTTTCTACTATTCTAACTCCAGAAGGACTTGTGTAGCTCAATTTCTTTGATTCTCAGTGCTGGATTAATGTTTTGGGCACTCCAGTTAAACTTTAGCCATAATGTAGACAATCAACTTGTATTTTTAGGGCATTCACTTTCCTTAATCCCTAGACTATAAAAAGAGGAAATGGAGTCTGTTCACTATTTATTACAAGTTGCTCTCCATGGAGCCTGCTTGATCTCAGAGCTTAGCATTATTGCCTTCCTACCATTCATTTTCTCTACTGTGTTATGAAATTAAAAGAAAGTAAAAACAAAAAACAAACAAATAAAAAAACCTCTTACATATTTCTTTATTATTCTCTGCATACATTGTTACTATTATTAAAAAATAATAATTTTTAAATTATTAACAGAAGAAATAATTAATAGAAGTAATGGGTAATAAATATACTTACACATGAATATGTATTTATTACATGTATATTTATTATGTATCAAATTTATATAACATATAAATATGAGTATGAATATATGTGTATCTTTGCCTTAAATCTCTAGCATAAGAAGGCAGATTCTACTTACTTTGGTTTCTATACTTTGTAGTGAAACTTTAACGAGCTCTATGATTGAAATGTTAATAGTATAAATGACTGATAAATAAAACTGAGTATGTTATCTATGCACAATAAAATAGGTTTCTGTCAGTTAACCAATGGGCTCACTAAACATGTGTTGAGGGCACCTGCAAAGCAGAGGTATCTCATATAGTATTTGGATATTATATGGCATTTGCCATATTTTAAAGTTCTACTTTAGCCATGAATTTAAAAGTTAGACACATTTGGATACTTGTAAATTTATTTTATGGTTTAATTGTTTAATACTTAATAGTGGCATGTTGGCAGAGGGAATGAGAGCAGTTGGCAAATGATAGTATTTTAGTGCTTATAGCTCCACCTCTGGACAAAAGGTAACCAGGAGATTATTCCTATCTAACTCACTAGTTAGTGAACTCATTTTCCAAAGAAAAATAACCAAGATACAATATTTTAAAGTTTGGGAATAAAAATGGAAATATATATAACATTAACCATACTGAATTTCTACTTCTCAAAAATCATGAGGTGAGGATGAAATGAAGGTATTTCTTTGTCTCATTACAGACAACTATTTTTAAAGGATTTACACCAGTATATGGATCCTATACTTAAACGTTTGTGCTGTTTTTGAAGTTCTCAGTTTGTGGATTTATTGGTTTATAGCTTTATTGTTATAAATTTATAAACAGAAAGCTCCTAGAGACTGAGGTCATTTATTTACCTCAGAAAAATCTCAAAAAATGAACAATAGTAAAAATAGCTAATGTTTACTGATTTATTTCTATGGGCTAGTCATGGTACTAAACATTTTTCTACACTATCTTATCTGATCTTCAAAGCAGTCATATATGCTCATGAAGAAACCAGTATGAAGAGTTCATACAGTCTTTACTGTAAAGAAGAATTTCAACTGAGGTTTTTACCCACACAGACTGGCCTCAGCACCTATGAATTTCAAGCAAGGGACTTCTTTCAAAGGCGATCTAGTTATACATTTTATATCCCACCTGTAAATATAAGTATACTTTGACTGTCATTTTATCTATCATCAATGTCATGTGGTAGATTCTTCCAGATACTATGTTCCTTTCCTCAGAGTGAAATGTGACCTTAGTCCAGAAAGAACTTTAAGAAATCACCTCTACCTTATCCTATAAAACCTAACTCAAAGGACACCTTATTGGAAAATTGCAGTTTTCAAAGATAGTCTCAATGAGAAATAAATTAACTTATATGCTCTCCTTAAAATTTAAAGGTGACACTCCTCCAGCAAGAAGTGGAGTGTGAGTTTCTCCCATGAACCTAGGTTGACTATTGTAACTGCCTTGATGAATCTAATTTGACAGGAATGATGATGCATGACTTGCAAAGCTAGGACATAAAATGATATGCTTCTCTCTAGTTCTCTGGTTACTCTTTCTTCTATTTCATCTTCTTCTTCTCTCTTTCTCTTCCTTCTTTCCTCCATTCCTCCCCTTTTCTCTCTCTCTCATCCTGACTTCCTTCCTTCTTTTCTTCCTTTCTTTCTCTCCTCCTCCCTTCTTCCCTCCATCCCTCTCTTCCTTTCTCATCTCTGTCTATATCCAGTCCTTCAGTATCCTGAACAAATACATAACAGTTTCATCTACACTGAAACCACAATGCTGCACAGCTTGTGTTGCTGCTGCTGCTAAGTTGCTTCAGTCGTGTCCAACTCTGTGCAGCCCCATAGATGGCAGCCCACCAGGCTCCCCCGTCCCTGGGATTCTCCAGGCAAGAATACTGGAGTGGGTTGATATTTCCTTCTCCAATGCATCAGTTCAGTACAGTTGCTCAGTCATGTCTGACTTTTTGCGGCCCCATGAACCCCAGCATGCCAGGCCTTTCTGTCCATCACCAACTCCTGGAGTCCACCCAAATCCATATCCATTGAGTAAGTGATGCCATCCTACCATCTCATCCTCTGTTGTCCCCTTCTCCTCCTGCCCTCAATCTTTCCCAGCATCAAGGTCTTTTCAAATGAGTCAGCTCTTCGCATCAGGTGGCCAGAACATTAGAGTTTCAGCTTCAACATCAGTCCTTTCAGTGAATATTAAGGAATGATTTCCTTTAGCATTCATTCATGCTAAGTCGCTTCAGTCATGTCTGACTCTATGTGACTCCATGGACAGCAGCCCACCAGACTCCCCTGTCCACAGGACTATCCAAGCAAGAATACTGGTGTGGGTTGCCATTTCCTACTCCAACCTTGTGTTGAGAAATCCCATAGGCATAGAGATAGCTGAAGAAAGCCAACTTTCCCAGTCCCAGCTGTTCTGGCCCTGCCAAGAGTGAAGAAGCCTCCAAAATGACTCTAGTCACAGCCAATGTCTGACTCCAACTTTCTGAGATATGCAGGATAAGAACTACTCAGTTTAGCTCCTCTTAAATTCCTAAAAGTTATTGCTGTAAACCGTTATGTTTAAGGGTAACTTTTTATAGAACATTACATAAATCAAATAACCTCCTTTGCAAATATGCCACTAATCCCTCTATTACTAGGTGGCTTTTTATCAATCAAAAAGTATTTTTCCCATACTGGCTTTCTAAAGAAGACAATGAAAGCTTGGAATGCATAATTAGGACCATTTTACCTGGTGGACATGTAATGCTAGTGGGAAAAAAAAGAACTGGTTGAAACTTTAGAACTTAGATAGGCTTTGGAGCTGTATGGACCTTGAACAAGCATAATGACTAATGGTCGTTATGGCACTGCATGGGGAAGTTCAGTGAGACAATTTTAGAAAAAGTTTAGACTCTGAAAACTACCAAGATACTCACAGAAGAAAGAGACTGGATAAGGGAAATGCATAGGAATTTGATACAGATTGCATTGAATCTGTAAATTTCTTTGGGTAGCAAAAAATGTCTGGACTGTTATTCAGCCATAAAAAAGAATTAAATAATGCCATTTGCAGCAACATAGATGGGCCTAGAGATTGTCATACTAAGTGAAGTCAGAGAGAGAAAGAAAAATATCACATGATATTGCTTATATGGAATCTTAAAAAATGGTATTTACAAATGAACTTATTTACAAAAAAGAAATAGTCACTGATATAAAAAGCAAACTTATGGTTACTAGGATGGAAAAGTGGTGGAGGGTAAATTGGGAGATTCAGATTGATATTTACATAATACTATGAATAAAATAGTTAATTGATAAGGACCTACTGTATAGCACAGGGAACCCTACTCATTACTCCATTATGACCTATATGGGAAAAGAATCTAAAAAAAGAATAGACCTATGTATATGTATAACAGATTCACTTTGCTGTACAGCAGAAACTAACACAATATTGTAAAACAGGTATAGGCAATAAAAGCCATTTTGAAAAAACTAATAAAAAAAGAAAGAACCATAAAAGCTTGAGTCTCTTGGTAATTTATAGTGCAAAACAATAGGATAACATTAACTGAGGGGACCATATACAGATGAGAATATTGATCTAGAGATATTAACTAAATTACTTGAAGTGATGCAGAATCTGACCTTGCCTTACCTTTCTGCATCCTGTTTCAAAGCCCCAGAACTATCTTTGAGAGACTAATTGAGTATGTTGTCTTTCCAAGTTAGCTCAGATTGGGAATAAGAGTTAAGGAGCAAGTCAAGCCAAAGTTTTGAGTGTGAATGTAACTTTAGAAGCCAAAGAAATAAATGCAATGCCAAATCTGAAAATAAGGGAGAAAATAACTCATGAAAGACTAAACCAACTAAACAAAATTCAGAAACTGGAGTAAAAGCAAGGCACAATCCAGAAAAAAAGAGTAATACTATAAATTCATGGATATTCTTATAGATAAATATGTACTACTGTGTTATACCTTTTAGCTGAAAGATAAGCTATCAAGACAGTCAACAACAACAAGAAAAATCTAGGAGAGCTGAGGCTGGAATCCAGCTTTCCTAAATTACAGGAAATTATTATGTGCTTAGTTGCTCAGAGATTATTATGGAGGCTGTTAAAACCCAAGATGAAGAGTGTGGATTTTTGTTTGCAAATATTTGTGGCCAATCTCTTTTTGTTTTATATTTTATATTTTTTATGGGCCCAGGTTATTTTCCATGCATAGCTCATCCTCAAGTAAGAAGGGACTTACTTATATAGACTTACATATAAAGAAATAATGAGATTAACCTAAGGAAAACAAAAAATAAAATTTGGGATATGAATTTACTATATGACTCAACAATTTCATTCCTGAGCATTTATCTCTCAGAAATGAAAATTTATATCTATAAAACTACATGATTATTTATATCAACTTCTTTATAAATGGACAAAAGTTATTAATAAAAATGATAAAAATGTTCTGCAATAGGTGAATGGTTTACAAGCTATGATATATACATATCATGAGATACTATTTAGCTTGAAAAATAAATGAACTATTGATACACAAGTTGGATGTATCTCAAGGCATTATGCTAAGTAAAAAAAAAGAAGACAACATCAAAAGGTCACATACTGTATGATTCATACATAGCATTCTAGAAGTGACAAAATTAGAGAGATGGAAAACAGATTAGTGGTTGTCTGGGGTTAGGAATTGGAAGGGAGCATAATAGGTGTGACTATAAAGGGATAGCCTGAGGGAGATCATTGGGGGTGATGGCCTTTCTCGGTAACTTGACTGTGTTGGTAATGTACATATTTATATATGTGCAAAAATGACACAGAACTCTACATTCATGTGCTAATGTCAACTTCCTGGTTTTGATTTTGCATTATATTGTGTAAGATGTAATCACTAGAGGAAATTAGAGAAAGAAATGGGACCTCTCTGTACTATTTTTGCAACTTCTTATGACTTTACAGTTATATCAAAATTAAAAAGTTTAAAAAATGTCTAGGAACACAGAGAACTTGTTAAAATCAATCAGCAATTTTAATGCTTTTTGTGTCAATAAGGTATGGGTAAGAAAATGTTCCATCAGGTTCCCTTTTAACAAACTCAGTTCTATTGCTCTGTTCATTGTCTAAATTTAAATACAAACACGTTAGCTTAATCTTTATAAAGGCTTTGTCTTTATGACAACAAAACCCTACTCTTTGAAAAACAATCACTACAATCAATTGAAGACCATGAAGATTATATGGTCTTCTCCTTGAACATACAAATGTGCATTCATTTGAACGTAATTTCCACCAGAATTTTGAACCTAAGTTTCAAAATCCAGCATACTTTAAATTTTCATTTGATCCCATGGGATACCACAGAAAAAAATCTCACTGACAGTTTGTAACATCTGTGAATATAATGTTACATTAATTTGCCTAACCTTCACTAACTGTTGCTTTAAACTTGGAGTCTTCTCTAACTAGGTATGTGTCAGAAGCATCAATTTGAGAAGAGCTTGTTCACTTTTTGCCTCTATTGATGAGAGAAGTTTTAAAAATCCTTATGAGTCAAAACCTTCTATGCTTTTAAGATTATTTTATTTGCCATCACTGTCTTTTCTCCCTGATTCAGCTGAGAAAATAAAAGTGCTCTTCAATCAATTTATCAATAAAAACACAGAGGTGACGTTGAAGCCAAAAGATGACCACAGTAATGTTTCAGCTAGGCATTCTCAAACACTGAGGCATCTGTTAGAGTCTTAACAGAGCATTGTAAACGTAGATAGTCCATTTCAACATTATATATTGTTATATGTAGATCAGCGTAAGGAGTAGATGGACATGTTCAGTTTTAATTATGTTACTACTATGAGGAAAAAGAAAAGAATATTTAAAGGTTATTGAATTAATAATACTTAATAGTTCAACTTCAGACTTTTCCCGTTATCAATTTTTTAATTTACTGTTTTCCCTCCTCTCCTTTAATCTATAATGTTGTTTCACCTTTCTAGTCTACAAACTACCCATAGACAACATATGTACATATATTAGAATAGTCATGTAGCTTAAATGAAATATAGTTTATCATTTCACTTCACAATAATTTTTAACATTGCAGAATATACATTTAACTGCACCTAACCAGTGGAGAAGGCAATGGCAGCCCACTCCAGGGTTCTTGCCTGGAGAATCCCAGGGACAGGGGAGCCTGGTGGGCTGCTGTCTATGGGGTCACACCGATTCGGACACAACTGCAGCGACTTAGCAGCAGCAGCAGCAACCAGTGAATATTATCCATTCTCTTTATTTTACCTACAGATGGACGCTTACTTTTCATAATGTCCTATTGCTACCATGAATAGGGTAATGAACAAATATATATGACCCTAAATTGACTGAAGCTTTAATCTCTTGGAGATATATATATATGAAGGGATTGAGGTAATATGTTGGATGACCATGTATTCCAGTTACTCAGAATAATTCCAGTTTGTGCAAAGTATTCTAAAATAGTCTTGAAGTGTCACAGTTTGTATGAAAATTACAAAATCATCCTAGACATAGAGTATGTGCATACTTAATTGAGTACTTCAAAAACTCTTTTCACATCATCTCTAAAATTTTGTACTCCTTCCTTCAGAACACGTGGGTTCTCATTTCCACACGTTACATCAAGATTTAGCATTAGCTGACTTTCAGATATTTGCATTGCTGATAGCTACAAGTGGTTTCTTTCTATTTCAACTTACTTTTCTTTTCTTATTGCCAATGAGACTTTTTTTCTATATATATATATTTTTCCTTACATTATTGTGTTGGCTTTGCCATACATTGACATGAATCCGCCATGGGTATATGTGTGTTCCCCTTTCAGAACATCCCTCCTATCTCCCTCCCGATTCCATCCCTCTGGGTCATCCTGGTGCACCAGCCCTGAGTACCCTGTATCATGCATCAAACCTGGGCTGGTGATTCATTTCATATATGATAATTTCCATGTTTCAATGCCATTCTCCCAAATCATCCCACCCTTGCCCTCTCCCATAGAGTCCAAAAGATTGTTCTATATAACTGCATCTCTTTGGCTGTCTCGCATACAGGGTTATCATTACCATCTTTCTAAATTTGATACATATGCGTTAGTATACTGTATTGTTGTTTTTCCTTCTGGCTTACTTCACTCTGGATAATAGGCTCCAGTTTTGTCCATCTCAGTAGAACTGATTCAAATGTATTCTTTTTAATGGCTGAGTAATATTCCATTGTGTATATGTACCACAGCTTTCTTATCCATTCCTCTCTTGATGGACATCTAGGTTGCTTCCATGTCCCGGCTATTGTAAACAATGCAGCAAAGAACATTGGGGTACATGTGTCTCTTTCCATTCTGGTTTCCTCAGTGTGTATGCCCAGCAGTGGGATTGCCGGATCATATGGCAGTTCTATTTCCAGTTTTTTAAGGAACCTCCACACTGTTCTCCATAGTGGCTGTACTAGTTTTCATTCCCACCAACAGTGTAAGACGGTTCCCTTTCCTCCACACCCTCTCCAGCATTTATTGCTTGTAGACTTTTGGATGGCAGCCATTCTGACTGGTGTAAAGTTGTACCACATTGTGGTTTTGTAAATCAAAACACATTTGATTTACATTTCTCTGATAATGAGTGATGTTGAGCATCTTTTCATGTGTTTGTTAGCCATTTTTATGTCTTATTTGGAGAAATGCCTGTTTAGTTCTTTGGCCCAGTTTTTGATTGGGCCATTTATTTTTCTGGAATGGAGCTGCAGGAGTTGCTTGTATATTTTTGAGATTAATTGTTTGTCCATTGATTCATTTGCTATTATTTTCTCCCATTGTGAAGGCTGCCTTTTCATCTTGCTTTTAGTTTCCTTTGCTGTGCAGAAGCTTTTAATTTTAATTAGGTCCCATTTGTTTATCTTTACTTTTATTTCCAGTATTCTGGGAGGTGGGTCATAGAGGATCCTGCTTTGGTTTATGTCGGAGAGTGTTTTGCCTATGTTTTCCCCTAGGAGTTTTATAGGTTCTGGTCTTACGTTTAGATCTTTAATCCATTTTGAGTTTATTTTTGTGTATGGTGTTAGAAAGTGTTCTAGTTTCATTCTTTTACAAGTGGTTGACCAGCTTTCCCAGCACCACTTGTTAAAGAGACTGTCTTTCCTCCATTGTATATTCTGGCCTCCTTTATCAAATATAAGGTGTCCATAGGTGCATGGATTTATCTCTGGGCTTTCTAGTTTGTTCCATTTACCTATATTTCTGTCTTTGTGCCAGTACCATACTGTCTTGATGACTGTGGCTTTGCAGTATAGCCTAAAGTCAGGCAGGTTGATTCTTCCAGTTCCATTTTTCTTCCTCAAGATTGCTTTGGCTATTTGAGGTTTTTTTTGTATTTCCATACAAACTGTGAAATTATTTGTTCTTGTTCCCTGAAAAGGAATGGCTGGTAGCGTGATAGAAATTGCACTGAATCTATAGATTGCTCTGGGTAGTATACTCATTTTCACTATATTGATTCCTCCAGTCCACGAACACAGTATATTTCTCCATCTATTTGTGTCCTCTTTGATTTCTTTCATCAGTGTTTTATAGGTTTCTATATATAGGTCTTTTGTTTCTTTAGGTAGACATATTCCATTTTTTTTTAATTTTCTTTACTTTATTGTGTTGGTTTTGCCATACAATGACATGAAACCGCCATGGGTTAACATATGCTCCCCCTCCAGAACCCCCCTCCTTCCTCCCTCCCGATTCCCTCCCCCTGGGACATCTCCGTGCACCAGCCCCGAGCATCAACTCTGGGCTGGCGATTGATTTCACATATGATAATTAACATGTTTCAATGCCATTCTCCCATATCATCCCACCCTTGCCCTCTTCCACAGAGTCCACGAGTCTGTTCTATACATCTGCGTTCCTTTTGCTGTCTCGCATGTAGGGTTCTCGTTACCATCTTTCTAAATTCCATATATATGCATTAGTATACTGTATTGTTGTTTTTCCTTCTGGCTTACTTCACTCTGGATAACAGGCTCCAGTTCTGTCCACCTGAGTAGAACTGATTCAAATGAATTTTTTTAATGCTGAGTAATATTCCATTGTGTATATGACATATTCCTAAGTATCATATTCTTTTTGTTTTGATGGCGAATGGAATTGTTTCCTTAATTTTTGTTTCTGTTTTCTCATTGTTAGTGTATAGGAATGTGAGGGATTTCTGTGTGTTGATTTTATATCCTGCAACATTACTATATTCATTGATTAGCTCTAGTATTTTTCTGGTAGAGTCTTTAGGGTTTTCTAAGTAGAGGATCATATTGTCTGCAAACAATGAGAGTTTTACTTCTTCTTTTGCAATCTGGATCCCTTTTATTTCTTTTTCTGCTCTGATTGCTGTGGCCAAGATTTCCCAAACTATGTTGAATAGTACTGGTGAGAGTGGGCACCCTTGTCTTGTTCCTGGCTTTAGGGGAAATGCTTTCAGTTTTTCGCCATTGAGGATAATGTTTGCTGTGGGTTTGTCATATATAGCTTTATTATGTTGAGGTATGTTCCTCCTATTCCTGCTTTTTGAACTTTTTTATCATATATAGATGTTGAATTTTGTCAAAGGCTTTCTCTGCATCTATTGAGATAATCATGTGATTTTTATTTTTCAATTTGTTAATGTGGTGTATTACATTGATTGATTTGTGGATTTTAAAGAATCCTTGCATCCCTGGGATAAAGCCTACTTGGTCATGATGTATGGTCTTTTTAATGTGTTGTTGGATTCTGTTTGCTAGAATTTTGTTAAGGATTTTTGCATCTATGTTCATCAGTGGTATTGGCCTGTAGTTTTCTTTTTTTGTGGCATCTTTGTCGGGTTTTGGTATTAGGGTGATGGTGGCCTCGTAGAATGAGTTTGAAAGTTTACCTTCCTCTGCAATTTTCTGGAAGAGTTTGACTAGAATAGGAGTTCGCTCTTCTCTAAATTTTTGGTAGAATTCGGCTGAGAAGCCATCTGGTCCTGGGCTTTTGTTTGTTGGAAAATTTCTGATTACAGTTTCAATTTCTGTGCTTGTGATGGGTCTTTTAAGATTATCTATCTTTCCTGGTTTAGTTTTGGAAAGTTGTACTTTTCTAAGAATTTGTCCATTTCTTCTAAGTTGTCCAGTTTATTTGCATATAGTTGCTGATAATAGTCTCTTATGATCCTTTGTATTTCTCTGTTGTCTGTTGTGATTTCTCCATTTTCATTTCTAATTTTGTTGATTTGATTTTTCTCCCTTTGTTTCTTGATGAGTCTTGCTAATGGTTTGTCAAATTTATTTATCTTCTCAAAGAACCAGCTTTTGGCTTTGTTGATTTTTGCTATGGTCTCTTTTGTTTCTTTTGCATTTATTTCTTCCCTTCTACTAACCCTGGGATTCTGCATTTCTTCCTTTTCTAGTTCCTTTAGGTGTAACGTTAGGTTATTTATTTGACTTTTTTCTTGTTTCTTGAGATAAGCCTGTATTGCTATGAACCTTCCCCTTAGCACTGCTTTTACAGTGTCCCATAGTTTTTGGGTTGTTGTGTTTTCATTTTCATTTGTTTCTATGCATATTTCAGTTTCTTTTTTGATTTCTTCTGTGATTTGTTGGTTATTCAGCAGCGTTTTGTTCAGCTTCCATATGTTGAAATTTTTAAAGGTTTTTCTCCTGTAATTGACATCTAGTCTTTCTGCATTGTGGTCAGAAATGATGCTTGGAATGATTTCAATTTTTTTGACTTTATCAAGCTAGATTTATGGCCCAGGTTGTGATCTATTCTGGAGAAGGTTCCGTGTGCACTTGAAAAAAAGGTGAAATTCATTGTTTTGGGGTGAAATGTCCTAAAGATATCAGTTAGGTCTAACTGGTCTATTGTATCACTTAAAGTTTGCATTTCCTTGGAATTTTCTGTTTAGTTGATCTATCCATCGGTGTGAGTGGGATATTAAAGTCTCCCACTATTATTGTGTTATTGTTAATTTCCCCTTTCATACTTGTTAGCAATTGCCTTACATATTGCAGTGCTCCTATTGCCAATGAGATTTGATTGCACTTGTATTTATTTACTTTTAAGCCTTTTAGGATTTTCCATTTGTGAGTTAACTACTTACTGCTTATACCCATTTTACACGGGAAGTTCTGTCTTTTTTTACAGCTTACATTATCTTTTCTTGAAACTTGTGTTTTTTCTTTCATTTTTATTGAGATAAAATTTACATACACAACTGTGTCAATTTGAGGTGTACTGCATAATGATTTGTCTTACACACACACGTGATGAGAAGGTTACCACAAATGAGCATTTCATGTAAGAGAAAAGGGGAAAAGTATTTTTCTCTGTGATGAGAAATTTCAGAATTTATTCTTTTAACAACTTTTGCATGTAACATGATTATACAGTAGTGTTAATTATATTTACCACATTGTACATGACACCTTTAGTACTTATTTAGTGCACCTTTGTCAGCTCTTCAAAGTCCAGAGTTCACACCCACTCATCACTTTCTCTCAACAAAAATATGTAGAATTTCTTGGGAATTTCCTGGCGGTACAATGGTTAAAACTAAGTGCTTTCACTGCCAGGTCTTTAGGTTGGGTATATGAAATCTTGTGTTAGGAGATTTGGGTCACAATTAACAACATCTCTACTAGAACCACATAGACTAGGGAAGTAGGGTTTTCATCAAGAATAGATTTTTGATAGACACTAGTCTGAAACAGTTGATCAGTGGAGTATTTTTGTAAAAATGGTTAAAGGGATTTCTTGAAGCCAAAATGTTTATAAGTGATTTTCCCTTTTCAAATTTTGATATACTCTGTCAATTTACCTTCCCCAAATGCTGTATCTATTTATATTTCTATCAATAATGTAATGGAGCATATGGTTCTCCATATATCTGAAAGCACTGCACATATTTAATCTCTTAAAATTATACTCATCTACTGGATAAAAGTGATACAGATTTGCTGTTTAACTTTTCATTTTTCTGATTACAAATGATCTTAAACATAGATATAATAAAATTTCTGCTTCAGTAGTCTTTTAATTTTACTATTTCTCTCTATGCTTCCAGTTCGTATTTTATAGATCAAGTTTTCTAAAGAGAGATGCAAATCAGATGCTTTTAAAAAATTTACTCTGTTCATTTTAGAAAATCAGTTTTAAAGATCTGTTCTTACTTTAAATCTCTCTGAAAAAAAAATCTCTCTTTTCAGTGCCCCTTGTTAGACGTTTTCCCTTGTATTACTCATCCTTGTTCAAATAGGGATTTATATAGTGTTAATATACACTGTCATAATTTGATTGTAGAATCTTACTCCCAGACCTAAAACTGAGAAATGTGTTTCCAGTATTGATTATTTATATAACTAAAGCAGTTCTGTGGGATAGTGGTGGGCTTGTTTCCTCAGGCAGATAGTTGGTCCACTGAATCTCTGAGTGATTGAATGTATAAAATTAAAATTATCTGGATGCACTGTAATCAGAAATCTGTCTCTCTTTTCTTTTTTCTCTAGTGCTTTACTTGTGGGAATTGTATCTCCCAGGATAAAAACCCACAATGATAAATACTTCCTCCTCTATTTCTTTTTAAAATTAGAAATGACAAAAAATATTCGTATCAATCTCATTTACTAGCAAACCTTATTCCCACAGTAATGTCCTATTTTGTAATGCTTTGTTGAACCTCTCTTGGATATTGTCATCTTCCTAATATGTGGCTGTTATACTTTTAACAAGGTTATAGCTAAGATAAATGTTGCCATGTTGATGCACCTTCCACATATATTTTCATATATATACAATATAAATATATTTTCAACATGTATATAGAGGCAAGTCTGAGTACTGTGGAAGAAATGAGAGGAGGACTCTCAAGGCATAATTCAGCTTCTCCTTTATTATACTTAATAATTCCTTCCTATCCCCAATTTTTTAAGGTTGATTCATCCAAACAAAAGCCCTATAAAATGAACTGGAATCAGGGTTCCCAGGAAGCAGTTTGTCAACTAAACATTACTCACTGGGCTTGTAGCTAGAAGAGTGCTTATTATTTTTCAAACTCTACCCTAAATATCCTATCAGAATATTTTGCATAATAGGTATTCAGATAATAATTTTTTCCCATATCTTTACATTCCTTGCAATATTTGAGTGCTAATAAAGTACTGCTATTATAGAAACCTACCCAGCTGTCTTATTCTTTAGTTCACATCTGCATAATAGGCAAAGAAAAACTGAGACCAGCCAAGAGGAGTACATAACATGTGTATATTATTTATATTTTAAATCACCCAGATCAGTGATTTAAAAAAATAGAAGCAGTGGAAAATAATTTTCTGGATGAAATATTATATAAAATCCCAATAAGTAATACAAATAAAAGAAGAAATACTGTCTTACAATTTGAGATGGGGGTGGGGGGAATGTTGATCTTATTTCCCAGCCTTTCACTCCATCCTCACCCAAAACCATTGAAATTTTCCGATTCAGATAATTTCATTCCTTTGAAATTACTTTTAAAATCATCATCTCCTTTTTTTTAAGTGAATTTTTTTTATTGGTTTTGCCATACAATGACATGATATCGCCATGGGTTTAAATATGCTCCCCCCCCAGAACCCCCCTCCCTCCCCCGTCCCTCCTCCCTCCCCCTTTGACAAAGGAGGCAAGAATATACAATGGAGAAAAGACAACCTCTTTAACAAGTGGTGCTGGGAAAACTGGACAGCCACTTGTAAAAGAATGAAACTAGAACACTTTCTAACACCATATGCAAAGATAAACTCAAAATGGATCAAAGATCTAAGCATAAGACCAGAAACTATAAAACTCCTAGAGGATAACATAGGCAAAACACTCTCTGACGTAAACCAAAGTGGGATCCTCTATGACCTGCCTCCCAGAATATTGGAAATAAAAGCACGAATAAACAAATGGGACCTAATTAAAATCATCATCTTCATAATAGACTTTTAACATTATTCCCTGTCACCAGTATCTCATTTCATTTACCTTGCAAAGTTTTACAGACTAATCTTCTGAGGTTGGAAATATTGACCCCTTGTCTTACTCATTCAATAGTCCTTCTATAAAACTGAACACAGAAATCTCAATGTCTCATCAAAGATTTTCAAAATGTAAGTTCCCAAATTCTTAGCTGTTGCTTATCTGTTGTTTGCTGAAAAGTGTTTCCATGTTTTTTTCTTTTCCCCATTGTACCCATGTTTTCACTCTTGCTGTATATTCTGATTGGAACACCATTCTCTCTGATGCACTTCACTTGCTACTTTTAAGTGTGTCTTTTAGATGTGTCATTTAAGACATATCTCAAATGTTATGGACTCTTTAAATTCTTTTCGAATTTCTTTCCTTTCCAAATTTAACATATTATCTTCTTCAAACTCCCTGTAGTGGATGTCTACTTTTTCCCTATCAATGCTTTCTTCTGCTTAGAGAACCCAAATTTATCATGAGAAGTCATTTCTCCACCTCTGACTTCACACAACTTTACACTACAGATGCCCAGAATTGTTCAATAAAGGCACGATGCTGCTAAGCCACTTCAGTCGTGTCCGACTCTGTGTGAGCCCACCAGGCTCCGCCATCCCTGGGATTCTCCAAGCAAGAACACTGGAGTGGGTTGCCATTTCCTTCTCCAATGCATGAAAGTGAAAGTGAAGACACTCAGTCGGTTTGGACTCTTCAAGTCTCCATGGACTGTAGCCTACCAGGCTCGTCTGTCCATGTGATTTTCCAGGCAAGAGTACTGGAGTGGGTTGCCATTGCCTTCTCGGAAAGGCATGATACAACCCCGATTATAGTAACTATCCCTTAGATAGGAATGGGCTTTCCCAGTGGCTTTCAGTAAAGAATCTGCCTGCAATGCAGGAGACATGGGTTCAATCCCTGGGTCAGGAAGATCTCCTGGAGAAGGGAATGACAACCCATTCCAGCATTCTTGCCTGAAGAATTCCATGGACAGAAGAGCTTGGTGGGCTACGTGCATGGAGTTTCAAAGTCAGACATGACTGAGTGACTCACACACACACACACACACACAGATAGGTACAGAAATGAATCTGTCTTAATAAGATTAAGTTTAGGAATAAAGTATTATGGAGTTTCAAAGTCAGACACGACTGAGTGACTCACACACACACACACACACACACACACACACACACACACACACACAGATAGGTACAGAAATGAATCTGTCTTAATAAGATTAAGTTTAGGAATAAAGTATTAGAAAGAGAGATTCTGTTTTTCTGCTATCATTTCTGAGAAAAGAGAATATTACCTTGATCCTACTAGTGGACATATTTTTACTTGAAGAAGCAGAGAGCCTAA
>ML663438.1:247931-333421 GCA_007570785.1 Antilocapra americana | reverse complement strand
TTCCGGAGGGGAAGCATATGTAAACCCATGGTGATATCATGACATTGTATGGCAAAAACAAGTAAAAAAAAAAACTGGCAAATAAAATTTCCCAATATTATAAACTGATAAATTAATTTAAAAAATTTATTAGTTTTGCTTTCAATGTTCATAAAATGTTAGTTAAATGTAAAGGGGAATTAGCAGTGTTGTTCTTTGCTCATTAATTCTGGGGACCTAAGAAGAAGGTCTAAGAGGGTTTCAATAGGATCAATTTATAGTACAGTATATTGCACCAGCCAGAGCCAAATTCAAATATGCTTGCAGAACATTAATATTGACCCAAAAAACTTTTCATACTTCCCCTTTTGCAAAATTACAATACTAAGAATTTTTATTTTCCAAGGCCAAGATTCCAGAGGTCAAAGTTATAAAAAAAAAAATATATACTTAAAACAAGTAGTAATCACTTGATAAGTTGATTTTAATTTACAGTAGTTTACAAGACAAACTAGAGTATATCATATTTTCTCTGATGGGACTATTGCCCTTAGAAGTGGTTCTGCTTGGGAATTAAATGAGTACTTTGTCTTATCTAATGCAGATCTGAGCATTTTAGAACTTTCTTAGGCACATTTAGGAATTTTAATCACCATTTGTTTTCTTCTCATTTTTTAGGAAATGGGAGCCCACTCCAGTGTTATTGCCTGGATAATCCTATGGATAGGTCACAAAGAGTTGGACACAAATGAACAACTAAGCACGTTACATTTTTTATTAATGAAACAAATGTGTTCTATCAATCACAAAAGGAAGTCACTTTTAAATCCAACATTAAGAAGCAATCTTAGTTTACAATATAAAAGTATAATATATAAAATCACAGAAGTCTGGATGAGTGATATTTTATTCCTGATCATGTGCATTCCCTCATATGCACATCAGTTCAGTTCAGTTCAGTTGCTCAGTCATGTCCGACTCTTTGCGACCTCATGAACTGCAGCACGCCAGGCCTCCCTGTCCATCACCAACTCCCAGAGTCCACCCAAATCCATGGCCATTGAGTCAGTGATGCCATCCAACCATCTCATCCTCTGACCCTTTCTTCTCCTGCCCTCAATCTTTCCTAGTATCAGAGTCTTTTCCAGTGAGTCAACTCTTCACATGAGGTGGCCAAAATATTGGAGTTTCAGCTTCAACATCAGTCCTTCCAATGAACACCCAGGACTGATTTTCTTTAGGATGGACTGGTTGGATTTCCTTGCAGTCCAAGGGACTCTCAACAGTATTCTCCAACACCACAGTTCGAAAGCATCAATTCTTCTGTGCTCAGCTTTCTTTATAGTCCAACTCTCACATCCATACATGACTACTGGAAAAACCATAGCTTTGACTAGATGGACCTTTGTTGGAAAAATAATGTCTCTGCTTTTTAATATTCTATCTAGGTTGGTCACAACTTTCCTTCCAAGGAGTAAGTGTCTTTTAATTTCATGACTGCAGTCAATATCTGCAGTGATTTTGGAGCCCCGAAAAATAAAGTCTCTCACTGTTTTCACTGTTTCCCCATCTATTTGCCATGAAGTGATAGAGACTGGATGCCATGATCTTAGTTTTCTGAATGCTGAGCTTTAAGCCAACTTTTTCACTCTCCTCTTTCACTTTCATCAAGAGGCACTTTAGTCCTTCTTCACTTTCTGCCATGAGGGTGGTGTCATCTGCATATCTGGGGTTATTGATATTTCTCCCAGCAAACTTGATTCCAGCTTGTACTTCCTCTGGCCCAGTGTTTCTCATGATGTACACTGCATATTACACATTAATATGTAGAAATGTATACTGTGCATATATAATGTGCATATTAATAATATTGAATCTATTTATGAATAACATGCATGTCTTTGAGGTAAGAATGGTAAGCAAATATGTAAACTTAGAGTTAATTTACTTTTCATTTGTTTATTGAAATTATTTATTTTGATCATCAATTTACTTTGATCTCCCTTTTGAACATTTTATGTTTACTTAATATTTAAGATACATACATAGGAGATCATATAACTTAGGGTCTTTTCAACTTATAGAAACACTAAATGGTATCTTTGAAAGATTGAGGTGTGAAGAAAAGTTTTTAAAATTTTCTTCAGCATTTCCATTAACGAAGTCAAGTCCCAATTTTCTCACTTCTTACATATAAAAAATATTTTTTATGAGCAAAAGCATGATTTTAAAAATTTTCTTATCCATTCGTCAGTTGATGGGCATCTAGGTTGCTTCCATGTCCTGGCTATTGTAAACAATGCAGCAATGAACATTGGGGTACACGTGGCTCTTTCAATTCTGGTTTCCTCAGTGTATATGCCCAGCAGTGGGATTTCTGGGTCACATGGCAGGTCTATTTGCAGTTTTTTAAGGAACCTCCACACTGTTTTCCATAGTGGCTGTACTAGCTTGCATTCCCACCAACAGTGTAAGAGAGTTTCCTTTTCTCCACATCCTCTCCAGCATTTATTGCTTGTGGACTTTTGGATGGCACCCATTCTGACTGGTGTAAAGTGGTACCTCATTGTGGTTTTGATTTGCATTTCTCTGATAAGGAGTGGTGATGAGCATCTTTTCATGTGTTTGTTAGCCATTTTTATGTCTTCTTTGGAGAAATGTCTGTTAAGTTCTTTGGCCCACTTTTTGATTGGGTCGTTTATTTTTCTAGAATGGAGCTGCAGGAGTTGCTTGTATATTTTTGAGATTGCTTGTCCATTGCTTCACTGGCTATTATTTTCTCCCATTCTGAAGGCTGTCTTTTCACCTTGCTTATAGTTTCCTTTGTTGTGCATAAGCTTTTAATTTTAATTACGTCCCATTGGTTTATTCGTGCTTTTATTTCCAATATTCTGGGAGGTGGGTCATGGAGTATCCCGCTTTGGATTATAGCAGAGAGTGTTTTGCCTATGTTATCCTCTAGGAGTTTTATAGTTTCTGGTCTTATGCTTAGATCTTTGATCCATTTTGAGTTAATCTTTGTGTATGGTGTTAGAAAGTGTTCTAGTTTCATTCTTTTACAAGTGGCTGTCCAGTTTTCCCAGCACCACTTGTTAAAGAGGTTGTCTTTTTTCCATTGTATATTCTTGCCTCCTTTGTCAAAGATAAGGTGTCCATAGATGCGTGGATTTATCTCTGGGCTTTCTAGTTTGTTCCATTGACCTATATTTCTGTCTTTGTGCCAGTACCATACTGTCTTAATGACCGTGGATTTGTAGTACAGCCTAAAGTCAGGTAGGTTGATTCCTCCAGTTCCATTCTTCTTTCTCAAGATTGCTTTGGCTATACGAGGTTTTTTGTATTTCCATACAAATTGAGAAATTATTTGTTCTAATTCTTTGAAAAAGACCTCTGGTAGCTTGATAGGAATTGCATTGAATCTATAGATTGCTTTGGGTAGTATAGTCATTTTCACTATATTGATTCTTCCAATCCACGAACACAGCACATTTCTCCATCTGTTTGTGTCCTCTTTGATTTCTTTCATCAGTGTTTTATAGTTTTCTACATACAAGTCTTTTGTTTCTTTAGGTAGAAATACTCCTAAGTATTTTATTCTTTTTGTTTCGATGGTGAATGGAATTGTTTCCTTAATTTCTCTTTCTGATTTCTCATTGTTAGTGTATAGGAATGCCAGAGCTTTCTGTGTGTTGATTTTGTATCCTGAAACTTTGCTATATTCACTGATTAGCTCTAGCAATAGCCAGGACATGGAAGCAACCTAGATGCCCATCAACTGACAAATGGATAAGAAAGCTGTGGTACATATACACAATGGAATTTTACTCAGCATTAAAAAAAATTCATTTGAATCAGTTTTACTCAGATGGACGGAACTGGAGCCCATTATCCAGAGTGAAGTATGCCAGAAGCAAAAACAACAATACAGTATATTAACGCATATATATTTGGAATTTAGAAAGACGGTAACGAGAACCCAGCATGCGAGACAGCAAAAGGAACGCAGATGTATAGAATAGACTCATGGACTCTGTGGATGAGGGTAATTGTCGGATGATATGGGAGAATGGCACTGAAACATGTTAATTATCATATGTGTAATCAATCGCCAGCCCAGGATTGATGCTCGGGGCTGGTGCATTGTGATTTCCTGGGGGGAGGGCGGAGGGATGGAGGAGGGAGGGGGGTTCTGGAAGGGGAGCATATGTATACCCATGGTTATATCATGTCATTGTATGGCAAAACTAATAAAAAAAAATTTTCTTCCAAGGCAAACATTCTCACTTCTTTCTTCTTTCCTCTATTTCTGGGAAGATTCTTACAAAATTAAATTTTCAAGAATAATAATATGATGCATATTTATTTCCTAGGTAACAAGTAGTATATATTTATAAAGAAGGTGGCAGCCTTTGAAAGCAACAAAAATTAGATATGAAAATAATTCCACAACTATGAAAAAGTTATCTTCTAGTGAGGATATGGAGCAATAGGAACTCTCATTCATTTCTGGTAGTAAGGTCAAACAGTACGGCAATTTGGGAAGAGAGTTTGAAGGTTTCTTTTTTACAAAACTAAACATACTCTTGCCATATAACTCAGCAATTGCATCCCTTGGCATTTATCCCAAAGAGCAAAAAACTGCACATGGATGTTTAGAGCAGATTTATTCAGAATAGCCAAAACTTGGAAGCAATCAAGGTGTATGTCTGTAGGTGAATGGATAAATAAATTGTACACAACCAGATAATGGAGTATTATTCAGCACTAAAAAGAAGTGAGCTATCAAGCCAAGAAAAGGCATTGAAAAACCTTAAATTCATACAACTAAATAGAAGAAGCCAATATAAAAGGCTACATATTATATGATTTCAACTATATGATATTCCAGATAAGGTGAAACCATGGAAACAATAAGAACAGTGGTTGCCAGTGGTTGCAGGGAAAGATGAATAGGCAGGACATAGAACATTTTAAGGGCAGTGTATATGTTCTGTATAATATTATAGTGGTGGATATAGGTCATTATACATTTCTGTAATGTATACATTAACTTAACTTTATTTATGCATTATACATATAAACTATGTAGTAATTTCCTTTTGATATTAAATTCTATTTTCTTTTATCTTCAGTGATTTTGTAGTAGATTATTATGTCTTTTTAATCGTTTTTTCAAAATGGCATGGTGCTCTCAACCTGTAAGATTGTTTATAAATTCATAAAATTGTCATATACAAATGGGCCTAATTGGGGAGAAAAGCAATCTAAATTTACAATGGCCAGAAATGAAAAGGTATCTGAAATATCACAGAAGAGCTGGAACAGAAACAGAGACAGATCCAGAACATTCTGCCTGAGAGAGAAATTCCAGAACATCTTCAAATATTCTTCTTTTGTTCAAGGATATTGATACACAAAAAGAATGTGATTAAAGGAAGCTCCTGTCTAAAATAACATACATGTTTGAAATTTGAGAAAATTCTAATAAAACGTACTTTCTAGGTAAGTACATATATATGTGTTTGTATATAAAACATTACATCAACTGTGTATTTTCATTAATTTTCTTGTTTAAAATTTCCTTAAATTTCAGCTATAAAACAAATATATCTATATTTCTTGAAGGTCTCAAACATATAGTGCATCTTCAATCAATAGAGACTTCTATAAAAAACAAAAAGACATCGAGGCCAGCACTGTCCAATTGAATTTTCTATCATGTATAATCTAGAAGAGCTAAAATAAGACTGTCACTTCCAAATGCTGACAAGGATTTAGAGCACCTTGACTCCCATATATTGTTGATGGGAGTATAAAATGGTAAACCAATTTAAAAGTCAGTCTTGCAGTTTATCATAAGGTTAACCATACACTTACACTATGATCAAGCAATTCCATTCCTAGATATTGACCCAAGAGAAATGAAAACATGTGTCAACAAAAAGACACGTTTAAGAATCTTAAAGGTATTTAATTTTCAATAGCTATATTACTTTTTTTAAACACAGATATGACTGCTTTCTCAAAAACCTATTGCTTTTCAGTTGAATAAAAAGAAAAATAAAAGTTTACATGTTTATTATTTTATTGACAATGAGGATTGTAAATATCTGTTTTCGCATAACAGTATGTCTAATGAAATCAAGGTTCCTTCACACTAATTGTATAAGAAATAAGGAATCTGTGTATGACTGGCTGCCACTGATTTCTCTCTTATTATATGATGACTATTTACCTAGAAATTTATAGCTGTATTGATGTCTTAAGTTCGTTATCAGTAACACAGAAAATTTGCAAAAGGGAAATCCAGCAATTAAAAAATAACCAAGAAACAAAAAGCAAACTAGTAAAATATTAAGATTCATGTGAGTTAGTATAATTTTATGCTTTTATTTATCAATAAAGCTTAATTCATTAGAAGTTATATTTTTAAAAGTCCTTTGAACAATAACATTTAGTATTCAAAATAGAATTATATATTTTTACTTTAATTTTCACTTGACTAATTTAAAGTATGATGAATATTCATCCATAAGCCAAGTTCTATCTGACTGTCATTATGGCACTTGAGTTGAAAATAGTCCTTTTCAAGGAAGATGATGTGTTAGACTTTGAGCTTGTTGACTTTGAAGTTAATACAATCTTATGAAAAGTGGATAAATTTAAGGTAGGAAGAGAAGTCCATATGATATTACAATAGCTCCAGGTCCAATTTTCTAATGATTCATTTCCAATTGAAGTTCAATGTAATACCATAAGCAGTTATTAGCTATATGCAACATAATCACCTGTATGCAAAATATGAAAAAGCAAAAAATATGACACTGAAAGATGAACACCCCCAAGTCAGAAGGTGTCCAATATGCTACTGGGGAAGAGCAAAGAAATAACTCTAGAAGAAATGAAGAGGCTGAGACAAAGTGGAAACAATGTCCAGTTGTGGATGTGTCTGGTGATGAAAGTGAAGTCCAAAGTTGTAAACCACAATATTGTATAGGAACCTGGAATGTTAGGTCCATGAATCAAGGGAAATTGGAAGTGGTCAAACAGGACATGGCAGGAGTGAACATCAACATTTTAGGAATAAGTGAACTAAAATAGACAGGAATAATTCAGATGACCACTCTATCTACTACTGTGGGCAAGAATTGTTTAAACAAAATGGAGTTGCCCTCATAGCCAACCAAGAGTCTGAAATGCAGTACTTAATTGCAATCTCAAAAAGACAGAATGATCTTGGTTTCCAAGGCAAACCATTCAACATCACAGTAATGATGTTATTAAGTCTATGACCAACCAATAATGCTGAAGAATCTGAAGCTGACTGCTTCTATGAGAAGCTACAAGACTTTGTAGAATTAACACCAGCAAAAGATGTCCTTTTTGTCATAGGGAATTGGATTGCAAAAATAGGAAGCCAAGACATATCTAGCGTAATGGGCAAATTTGGCCCTGGAGTACAAAATGAAGCAGAGCAATGACTAACAGTTTTGTCAAGAGAACACACTGGTCATAGAAAACACCCTCCTCCAACAACACAAGAGATGACTCTACACATGGACATCGCCAGATGGTCAATACTGAAATCAGATTGATTATATTCTTTGCAGCTGAAAATGGAGAAGCTCTATATAGTCAGCAAAAATAAGACTGGAAGTTGACTGTGGCTCAGATCATTAACTCCTTACTAAAAAATTCAGGGAAGCAATGGAGAACAGAAATAGAAAACAGATCTAGGGACATGGTGGGATGTGAGGAGGGAGAGGGTGAGATATATGGAGAGAGTAACATGAAAATTTATAATACCATATGTAAAATAGATAGCCAATGGGTATTTGCTGTACAAATCAGAGAATTCAAACAGAGGCTCTATGACAATCTAGAAGGGCGGGATGGGGAGAGAGATGAAAGGAGGGTTTTGGGAGAGACAGGAAATGTGTGTACCTATGGCTGATTCTACTTGATTTATGACAGAAAATCATAAAATTCTGCAAAGCAAATATCCTTCGATTAAATGAAAATAAAGTGGCAGAAATAAAAGGTCAGTAAAAGTAAGGAACTAACAGAAGCAGAAGATATGAAGATGTGATAAGAATACACAGAAGAACTATAAAAAAGTCTTAATGACCCAGATAACCACAATGGTGTGATCACTCACCTAAAGTCAGACATTCTGGAGTGTGAAGCCAAGTGGGCCTCTGGAAGCATTACTACAAACAAAGTGGAGGTGATGGAATTTCAGTTACTTCACATCTGAAAAGATGATGGTGTTACAGTGTTTCACTCAATATGCCAGCAAATTTGGAAAATTCAGCAGTGGCCACAGGACTGGAAAAGGTCAGTTTTCATTCCAATCCCAAAGAAGGGCAATACAAAGAATATTCAAACTACCTTAAAATTGCACTCATTTCTCATGCTTACCTAGGTAATGCTCAAAATTCTTCAAGCTAGGCTTCAATATTACGTGAACCAAGAGCTTCCAGATGTAAAAGTTGGATTTAGAAAAGGCAGATGAACCAAAGATTAAATTGCCAACATCTGTTGGACCATAGAAAAAGCAAGGGAATTCCAGAAAAACATCGACACCTGTTTCATTGACTGTGCAAAAGCGTTTGACTGTGTGGATAACAACAACTGTGGAAAATTCTTAAAGAAATGGGAGTATCAGAACACCTTATCTGTCTCCTGAGAAATCTGTATGCAGGTCAAGAAGCAACAATTAGAGCTGGACATGGAAAAACAAACTGGTTCAAAATTGGGAAGGGAGTATATCAAGGCTGTATATTGTCACCTTGTTTATTTAACTTATATGCCAAGTACATCATGTGAGATGCAGACTGGATGAAGTACAAACTGGAATCAAGATTGCCAGGAGAAATATCAATAACCTTAGATATGCAGATGACAGTACCCTTATGGCAGAAAGCAAAAAGGAACTAAAGAGCCTCTTAGTGAAGGTGAAAGAGAAGAGAGTGAAAAGTCTGGCTTAAAACTCAACATTCAAAAAGCTAAGATTATGAAATCTGTTCCATCACTTCATGACAAATAGATGGGGAAATAATGGAAAGAGTGACAGACTTTATTTTCTTGGGCTCTAAAATCACTTCAGACAGTGATTGCAGCCATGAAATTAAAAGACCCTTTCTCCTTGGAAGAAAAGCTAAGACAAATCTAGATGGAGTATTAAAAAGCAGAGACATAACATTGTCAATAAAGGTCCATGTTGTCAAAGCTATGGGGGTTTTTTAGTAGTCATGTACAGATGTGAGAGTTGGACCATAAAGAAGGCTGAGTGCCAAAGAATTGATGCTTTCTGACTGTGGTGCTGGAAAAGACTCTTGAGAGTCCCTTGGACAGCAAGGAGACCAAACCAGTCAATACTAAAGGAAATCAACCCTGAATATTCATTGGAAGGATTGATGCTGAATCTAAAGCTCAAATACTCTGGCCACCTGATGCAAGGAGTTGACTCACTGGAAAAGACCCTGATGCTGGGAAAGATGGAGGGCAGGAAGAGAGGAAGTGACAGAAGATGAAATGGTTGGATGGTATCGTCAACTCAATGGACATGAGTTTGAGCAAGCCCTGGTAATTGGTGATGGACAGGGAAGCCTGGCATGCTGCAGTCCATGGGGTCACAAAGAGTTGGACACAACTGAGTGACTGAACAACAAATGCAAAATATTGTGCTAAGTACTATGAGATATAATAAACATTTTCACAATGTTCTAAAAGTAGAGTTTATGTTTGGAGATGCATTTTAAATAAAAAGTAATAATAAATTCAAAATTTCTGATTCTTAATTTAGTGATCTTCCCCTATGCTAAGATATGTGTGATTGGAAATTGTTGGTTTGATATAATAAGCACTATAAAAGTAAAATTATCATGTTTAATCATTGGAGGTTATGGGGAAGAAGTTAATTCCTATCTAGAGACAGAGAACTCATTAATAAGAGTAATTTTTAAGTAATACAAATACAAAAATGTAGTGTCAATGTGAGAAAAAAGAGGTAGTGATATATCTTATTACAAGTCAGCAATTTTTGAAGGTCCAAATAAATCTCTACTTGGACATTAGTCACAGCAAAAGGGAGATATATATCTAGAGTTCAAGAAACTTTGATTACCTTATAGAAGGTGTGGTTTGACAACTATGTAATGTTTACTCACAATTTTTGGATGTGATAAATATTTACATAGTCTATTTTGCATCTTTTGGCAAATAGATCACACAGTTCTATATCAAGTAAATAGAACCACGGGTTGTCTTTGAAATAAATACCTTATAAATAGATTCTTAGACTATCTATATATGTAGTGTTTGTGTTTCTGAAACTGAATTAGGGGCCTGCAATTTAATAATTCTAAATTATTTTTTCACCAACGTGTTTCTTACTTCTAAAGATATTGAATGAAATGTTATGTTTCTAATTGCTTGATCAACCTTGAATCCATGAAATTAATTGATTCCTAAAATATGTCAAAACTGTTGGTCTCATTATTTGAAAAAAGATAAATTTTCAAATATGAGACTGTACATAAGGGATTTTAAAATTAGATGTTAAAACAATATATATATGAAACAAAAATTATCACTGGGTGTAAAGAGATAAATTTCCATTGCACATATGGAAACAATATCACATTTCTGTTAGGAGGAATGGCCTGATATGCTAGTTGCTCTACATTTATCCCAATCCCAGTATGCTCATAAAACACTAATTAATGATGAGAATGTCTTTGGGGTATTTTGTAACTACATCAATTCTCTGGCATGTCTGACTTGTGCATTCTGTCAATCAACTATTATTGTTTTTACTGCCTACACAAAATGAACATATATTGGCATTTCAATTTTTAACCAGTATGTCTAGTCTGCCACTGACTATGAAGAAATGTTTCCTGAGCTCATGAATCACTATAAATTTTCTAATGCCACTTTCTAAAGTCATCTCAATGTTACATCATTCTAAGGTGACCTAACGACAAACATTAATATGGGAAAATTAACATAAAATAGCAATTTAATTTCTAGGATTGGAAATTTTAAGTATCAGTAAAGTGGTTTTATATAAAGAAAAACCACTCTGGATGACATGAAGCAGGCAGTATGTAGCTTAATTTGTACTGATAAAGTCTTTCCATATGTTGGGAAATGATGCTAGTATACATTTATTTCTATCTTCTACCAGTTCTGACTATAGCTGCATGATTCTAGCTGGGCCTCTATGATTATTTTTAGACAGGAATCAAGTTTCCATGCTGATACAGAGAGGTATAATTATACTTAAATAAAATTGTGTCTTGGGGAAATAAGTAGAATTATTCTCCAGAGGTTAGCACTAGGCATAGTGGTATAAGATGATGGTAGAAATTAGAGGGAGATAGATTATATCTCATTCTATCTACAAGTAGTTAATCAATTTGAATTAAAATGAAATGTATTGCTGTCTGGCATGGTGACTAACCATCACTGGACATATTCAAACAGAAGTTGAATCATAACCCATTTCACTCTGTTTTATCTCTATCACCCTGCATACTACCTATTACTGAGTAAAGGTCCAAAAATATTTTTAAATCAAAGAATAGACAACTAACAAAATGAGTCATTAACAGTGAATGAACAAATTTGTAGAAGGGAATCCTATAAGGAGAAGAAAATGGCAAGAGGCAAGTTTGTACACATTTCATACAGTCGTCACAATCATGAGGTATACCAGTCAACATATAGGTTTTAGAGGCCTAGTTATAAAATCCAGAAACAAGACTGCAGGTTCCAAAGCAGTGATGTCTATTCTGAGAGTTTCATCAAGTTAGTCCTACACTAAGTTTAAAATATGGGAAATGAGAGAGGAGAAATAGAGTTGTATGACAAAGATAGAAATGTAACTGTCACAAAGGTGACAAAAATTAGATAACTTGCCCCAGAGACTAACATTATTTTTACAGTCTTTGTCAGCAGCAAGATATCCAAGATGATGCTGAGAAATAAAGTTTAAAGCAATATTAGAACAATGGCAGAGAAGGCAGTAGGGAATTTTCTCCTAAATATAGATTACTCTGTTGGGTCTGGTTGAAAAGTGCTTTTTTCCCTCATATAGAAAATTAATTCTAACAGAAAACTAAAGTTTGAACACTATAAATTGTCCAATTCTTGTTGAGATATTTATTCATCAGAGGGAAAGACTTCAGCTTGGGACTTAAATAGGAAGGAACCTTACTACTGCCTGAAATGAACGTTATATAAGCTGTCACTCCCAAATTGCAGATGTAGATAGACCTAAAACATAACTGGGTAAGAAATCAACTTGCAATAAACAACATCACTTAATCAGTCTAACACTCAAATGCTTCCTACCGAAAGACACCTAGCAGCAAATCTGTTCATTACAGCACTAAGGGTTTTGATAAAGAATACTCACTCAACAAATAAAATTAGACTTCTTTTTCAAACTATAATGAAATAAAGACGCATGTCACATATTTAGTAAACATTGACATTTCCAATGTTTTGGATTCCAATGCTCCAATATAGCATTCTGAGGACACTATATTGCATTTAAATTTTTCTATAGCCAGACTAATCTCTAGTTCTTTGCTTATTAAAATTTCTAGAATCCCTAGTGCTTTGATCTATGTGGTAAAGAATTAATTGTAATGATTTTCACACTATGGTCCTCTACTGAAAATCATGGTATATTACTTAATGGTTGCAATAATACTGTGACATCATTAGTTCTCATTTATGCATGTAGAAACAGTAAAAGAATGACTGCTTAAGATCAAATTGATAAATGGAAAGAACTTCCACTTCTGATGAAGAAGGATTAGCAAAGACCAATTTTATTTGCTGCCTGACACATACACAAAATGTGCAAAAGAGTCACCAATTTACAAGGTACTGTTCATTAGGCAAGGAAGGACAATGATCTCACTGAGATGGAAATCAAATGCAGTGAGCCCTAAGATTGCCCCAGATTACTTCTTTAAGTTTTCTAGGCACTTTGCAAAGGCAGAACACAGGCAGAGCTGAGTAACCTACCCAAGAAGAACAGATGGAGATGACAGTATGAGAACATGGCAGTTACAGTTCATAGGACAGAGTAAGAGAGAAGCAAGAGATTCACAGAGTCAATTCCAGAGATGTGCATGGATTCAGTTGAGTCAAAAATTCTCAAATGAATGATCAAATATTCACCTGAGTACTGATTAGCATATGCATGTGAGGAAACTCTTAGACAATAAGGAAAGTAGCACCCAAAGTACTGGAAGTAATAGGACCTGGTACACACAGAACAGGGGATGCTGCTTCTTCCTATAAGTAACATAAGGGAATCTCACAATTCATGAATACTAGGTGCACAGAAAGGTCTTGTCTCAGTGTCAGCATATTAGTCTGCTAGGGCTCCCATAAAAAAATATGACAGACTTGGTGGGTTAACCAACAGATGTTTACACACTATTGTATATAAAATAGATAACTAATAAGGACCTACTGTATAACACAGGGAACTCTATACAATACTCTGTAATGGCCTAAATGGGAAAAGAATCTAAAAAAGAGTGGATATATGTATATGTAAAACTGATTCACTTTGCTGTACACCTTAAATTAATGCTACATTGTAAATCAACCATATTCCAATAACAATTTTTAAAAACCAAAACCAACCAAACAAAATAAAACATATTTATTTTCTCATGGTTCTGGAGGCAAGAACTCCATGATCAAAATGATAGGGAGGGGGATATATGTATACCTATGGCTGATTCATGTTGAGGTTTGACAGAAAACAGCAAAATTCTGTAAAGAAATTATCCTCCAATAAAAAATTAATTAATTAAGCAAAAGACAAATATCAAGAAACAAACAAACAAAAAATGATAGTAAATTCAGTTCTTGGTGAAAGCTCACTTCCATGCTTGTAGATTGGCACTACTCACTGTGCCCTAACATGGCTTTTTCTCTAGCAAGAGAGAGAAATAGAAGGAGAGAAACACACAACACAGAGAGAAAGAGAAAGATGATGATGACTTTTCCTCTTCTTATAAGGACACCAACCCTATCAAATTAGGACCCCATCCTTATGGCCTTATTTAACCTCAATTATCTCCTTAAAGGTCCTGGCTCCAAATATCATTGAGGGTCAGGAATTCAGCATATGAATAGAAGGGAGGACACAATTCAGTCCATAACAGCAGGAAATCCTTAACCATAAACTGATTGATGCTCTGGACCTGATTAGACATCTTAAAGACAAATCTGAAATAACCAAAATGTTCCCAAGTAGCTAAACTGAGCCCTAAAAGAAAGTTCAAGAATATGCTCAGAGATACAAAAAGCCCAGGGTCCAATAAGATAAAATTCACAAAATCTGGCATCCATCAAGCATACAAAGAAACAGGGAGACAAAACTCACAACCAAGAGATAAATTAATCAAAAACAATTCACTGAAGAGGGCATCAGTGAAAATCATAGAGTAGGAGTGTAGAAGTAATGGTCCCTCCACAAAAACACCAAAAATGAACTAAAATTCATCTTAAACAATTTAGTTGGAATTCTGCAAAACAATCAAAACTCTATAGCAACCAGGAAAATTCTCAGTCAAGAAATAGGTGATTGAAATATGACAGAAGAGTCCTATTGTATTTCAACTTGCTCTTATACCATGACCTGACCCAGCTTGGTGACAGTCTTGATGATGAGTTTATGGTCCTGAATTCTAGAGGCAGCAGAATAAAACTCGATGTCAATGAATTATATTGTCTGTTTGATCTCTCTGGGACCTCCCTGCAGTACTGAAGAGACTTGCCCTTATTAACCTGACCTGGAAATTTCTCGTGGTGCAAAAATGGTGTTGAATGGTAGATGAACAAGCCACTGCCATCTAGGATAAAAGATTATGTTTGTGTCAAACAGCAGACATAATGAAAAACTAGGAGGACAAGCTGGAGAGTGAAATGCTTTGGAAAGTAAGAGTTTGAAAAGTTCTTATATTTATCATGGCCTTATAGAAAGCCACATATATGCCCAGAATAAGATGCACATTCAAAAAGATCTGAGAAGACTTTAAGATTTCATCTCTGCTTGATCATTAGGCTCACTAAAAATAGGAAGTGAAGGTTAAGCTACTGTTACAAATGGCCTGGTTAAGCAATCAAGCAGTGCCTCAACACAGAGACAGTCAGCAAATTCCAGAAAGTATTTTATTTTACGTTTTGCTCCAGGTATTTATGGAAATTCACCAAACCACTTGATGACATTAAGCTAAAAGAAAAAGAGATTTAAGAGACTATACACAAAGGGAAGACATTCCTAACAAAAATAGTTTGGATAAATCAGTAAATGAAAAATAACTAAAACCTACAAAAAAACAGCAACAACAAAAACACCTAGAGGGAAAGAATATGATCTCCAGAATTACTATGTTAAAATACCAGACATTCCAGATTTTAACCAAAAAGAAAAAAAGGATGAAAATAAACAAGAAAATTTGGAATAAACACAGAGAAAAAAAAATTAATCAATAGGAATTGCCTCTGAGAACAATTTGACTTAATACACAAAGAGTTAAAAACAACTGTCTTACATATGATCAAAGACATAAAGGTGACCATAAAAAATATAAATTGAGGAAATGAAGGGAAAAAGTCTCAGCAAATATAATATCAATAAAGAGACAGAAATTATTTTTTTAAAATGAACCAAATAAAAATTCTAAAGTTGCAAGTACAATAACTGAAATGAAATTTTCACTAGAGATTTTCAACAGCAGACTGAGCAGACAAAAGACTCAGTGAACATAAATATAGGTCACTGAAAAACAGCTAGTCTGAGGATCAGGTTGTGGGAGTTTCAGAGGGAGAGGAAAAAGAGGCAAAAAGAATTTTTGAAGAAAGAATGGTCAAAACTTCCCAAATTGGATAAAGATCGAAATATACACATCCAAGGACTTCAATATCTCCAATACAAAAAACACAGACATTCACACTGAGACAGATTATACACATCATTGTTAAACCACTGAAAGTCAAAGGAACAAAAAGAGAGGGAATCTTGAAAGTAGCAAAAGAGAAATTATTTGTCACATACAAGGTATCTTCACTCAGATAAATAGCTAATTTCTCATCAGAAATCACAGAAGCAAGAAGGCAGTGGGAAAGTAAATTTAAAGCACTGCAAGAAATAAACCTGCTAACCAAGAATTCTATCTCTGGCAAAGCCACTTTTTAAAAATAAAGGCAAAATTAAGACATCCCCATATTTTTAAAAAATAAGGGAGTTCAGCACTAGTAATCCTGCCCTACAAGAAACAATAATGAGTGCCTTTCTTTTTTTCCTGTTTTATGCAAAAGACAAATGTCTAAAAATAATTATAAATTACTCAAAAATAGGTATGGAAAGAACCATTTAGGAGTAAAATTTTGAATACTATTGAAGGTAATTTGGTATTAATTAAAGTTAGATTATTATACAATTCCCAGGTGGCAGAGTGGTAAAGAATCCACCTGCCAATGCAGGAGACACAAGAGATGCAGTTTCAATCTCTGGATAGGGAAGATCCCCTGGAGGAGGAAATGGCAACCCACTCCAGTATGCTTGCTGGGAAAACCTCATGGACAGAGGAATTTAGTGGGCTAAAGCCCATGGGGTCATAAAAAGTCAGACACAACTGAGCAACTAAGCACACACACACTGATTTTATACACTTAGGTGTTACCTGACCACTAACAAAAAAAAATACACAGAAAAAAAAAGATATGAGAAGGCAATGTGAATGTAACATTAAGAAAAGTATAAAACACAAAAGAAGGTAGTAATAGAGAAATTGAGGAAAAAAAATCATATATATAATGCATAGAAAACAAATAGCAAATGATATAAGTAAATTCTTTCTAATTCTTAAAAGAAAATGAATTAAATTCTCAAGGTAAAATGCATGCATGTTGGGGGGAGGGCAGAGAAGCAAAATGGTTAAAATACATGATCCAACTATTTACTGTCCACAAAAGATGCACATGGACAGATAAATGGATAAACACAATGTGATATACACACATTATGGAATAGTATTCAGTCAAAGAAGAGAAGTCTGTTTTTTGAAACATGGATGATTCTTGAAGTCATTATGCTAAGTGAAATAAATCAGGATGAGAAAGGCAAATACTATATATTCTTAATTATATGCAGTATTTAAAAAGTCAAACTCACAGAAATAAAGAATACAATTGTGGTTTCAAGGGGCTTGGGGAGTGGTGTGGAACAAATGGGAAGACGTTGGTGAAAGTGTATAAACTACCACCTATAAAATAAGTAAGTCTTGGAGACCTAATATACAGCAAAGACAATAGTACAATATTAAAATTGTATGAAAATCTTCAAGAGAGTATATCTTAAATATTATCACCACACACATGCATGCATGCAGGCACACACACACACACACACACACACACACACAAATCATCATTATGTAGGGGTATTATTGTGTTAATCAGTTTGTAATATATCCATCTCAAATTATCATACTATATACTTAAACTTATATATTAAACAATAATATCTCAGTAAGCTTAGGGAGAAAAATAATAGGAATTAAAGAAATAAAATTGAGAGTTTCCAAATTAATTCATATCTATAGTTAACTGATTTGTGGAAAGGATGTCAAAAGGATTCAATGGAGAAAAACAGTTTTTTCAACAGTGTTCCTGTGACAACTAAAATTTCACATGCAAATGTGTGAGGCAACAATCTCATACCATATTAAAAAATGGACTCAAATGGAAGAACACTGAAATGTAACTAAAAACTGTAATACTGTTAGAAGACATGGGTATAATTTTTGATTTGGCGATGGATTCTTAGAATGCCACCAGAAGCATAAGGAACAAAAACAGGTAAACTGAACTTGACAAAAAATTAAAAAAAAACTTTTCAGGTATAAAGAAATTTAAAACTCAACAACAAAAAGGCAAACAATCTAATTTTAAAAAGCTTAAAGAATTGAATTGATATTTCTCTAAGATACATGAGTAAATTTTTCTCTAAGATAATATTTTTTCAATGTCCCTACTACTCAAAGTAATCAACAGATTTGGCATTTTTCACAGAACTAGAACAAATAATTCTTAAATTTAAATGAAACAACAAAGACCCTAAATATCCAAAGCAATCTTGAGAAAGAAGAACAAAGATGGAGGTAGCATGCTCTCTGATTTCAAACTATACTACAGCATTATAGTAATTGAAATAGTTTGTTCCTGGCACAAAATCAAACACATTGATCAGTGGAATAGAAGAGAGAGCCCAGAAACGAATTTATGCTTAAGTTGGCAATTATCTATGACAAATTTGTCAAGAATATACAAAAGGGAAAAAAACTGCCTAAAATATAAATGAATGGCTAATGCAAAATAATGAGACTGGACCATGTTTTTACACTATATGCACAAAAAATCCCTCAAAATGGATAGAATACTTAAATGTAATACTAAAACCACAAAACAACTGGAAGAAAACACAAATAGTGTGCTCTTTTACATCAGTCTTAGCAATAGCTTTTTTGAACTTGTCTCCTCATGCAAAGGCAACAAAAGCAAAAATAAACAAATGGAACTCCATCAAATTAAAAATATTTTGCACAACAAAGGAAACTATCAACAAAATGAAAAAAAAAGACAACCCATGGAATGGTAGAAGAAATTTGCAATTATATATTCAATAAGGGATTAATATCAAAAATATATAGAACCCAATATCAAAAAAACAGACAGTCCTGTTAGCAAATGAGAAAGATTTGAATAGACATTTCTTCAGAAAGAGACATATAATGGCCAAAAGACATATGAAACGATGTTAAACATCTCTAATTATATGGAAATGCAAACCAAATCACAATGAGATATTACCTCACACCTGTCAAACAGCTATCCTCAAAAAGATATCAAACAACAAGTGTTGGGTAGGATGTGGAGAAAAGTGAACCCTTGTAAAGTGTTGAAGGAAATGTATATTGGTCCAATCACTATGGAAAATTATATAGAGATTTATTTATTTTTTAAAAAGACATAGAATTACCATAAGATACAACAATTTCACTCCTAGGTATTTTTCTGAAGAAAATAAAAAAACACTAATTCAAAAGATATGAGGTGTTTGACAAACAGCTGAAGGAGATCGAGGTACAAACTTCTAGTTATAAAATAAATAAGTCAGGGGATGTAATATATGGTATAAGAAATATAGTTGATAATACTGAAATCATTTTGCATGGTGACAGATGGTTACTAAACTTATAGTTGTGATCATTTCATAATGGATTTGATTGTAGAGCCAATATGTTGTATGCCTGAAACTGTCTAAATATTGTACATCAATTATACTTCAATTAAGAAAAAGACCAAACTGATATACTCATAGAATGAAATAGTGTTTAACCATAAACAGCAATGAAGTACTTATATATACTGAAATGTGGGTGAATCTAAAAATCTTTATTTCTTTTTCTTGGGGATGGTCTTGATTCCTGTCTCCTGTACAATGTCACGTACCTCCATCCATAGTTCATCAGGCACTCTATCAGATCTAGTCCCATAAATCTATTTCTCACTTCCATTGTATAGTCATGAGGGATTTGATTTCAGTCATACCTGAATGGTCTATTGGTTTTCTCTACTTTCTTCAATTTAAGTCTGAATTTGGAAATAAGGAGTATATGATCCAAGTCACAGTCAGCTCCTGGTCTTGTTTTTGCTGACTGTATAGAGCTCTTCCATCTTTGGCTGCAAAGAATATAATCAATATGATTTTCGTGTCGACCATCTGGTGATGTCCTTGTGTAGCTCTGAAAAGAAAGGAAGTGATAAGCAAAGTAGAAAAAGAAAGATATACCCATTTGAATGAAGAGTTCCAAAGAATAGCAAGGAGAGATAAGAAAGCCTTCCTCAGCGATCAATGAAAGGAAATCAAGGAACACAATAGAATGGGAAAGACTAGAGATCTCAAGAAAATTAGAGATACCAAGGGAATATTTCATGCAAAGATGAGCTCAATAAAGCACAGAAATGGTAGAGACCTAACAGAAGCAGAAGATATTAAGAAGAGGTGGCAAGAATGCACAAAAGAACTGTAAAAAATAGATCTTCACAACCCAGATAATCACAATGATGTGATCACTCACCTAGAGCCAGACATCCGAGAATGTGAAGTCAAGTGGGCCTTAGAAAGCATCACTACAAACAAAGCTAGTGGAGCTGATGGATTTCCAGTGGAGCTATTTCAACTCCTAAAAGATGATGCTGTGAAAGCACTGCACTCAATATGCCAGCAAATTTGGAAAACTCAGCAGTGACCACAGGACTGGAAAAGGTCAGTTTTCATTCCAAGCACAAAGAAAGGAAATGCCAAAGAATGCTCAAACTACCACACAACTGCATTCATCTCACACACTAGTATAGTAATGCTCAAAATTCTCCAAACCAGGCTTCAGCAATACATGAACTGTGAACTTCCAGATGTTCAAGCTGATTTTAGAAATGGCAGAGGAACCAGGGATCAAATTTCCAACATCTGCTGGATCATTGAAAAAGCAAGAGTGTTCCAGAAAAACATCTACTTCTGCTTTATTGATTATGCTAAAGCCTTTGACTGTGTGGATCACAATAAACTGGAAAATTCTGAAAGAGATGAGAATACCAGACCACCTGACCTGCCTCTTGAGAAATCTGTATGCAGGTCAGGAAGCAACAGTTAGAACTGTACATGGAACAACACACTGGTTCCAAATAGGAAATGGGGTACATCAAGGCTGTATACTGTCACCGTGTTTATTTAACTTATATGCAGAGTACATCATGAGAAATGTTGGGCTGGAAGAAGCACAAGCTGGAATCAAGACTGCCAGGAGAAATATCAATAACCACAGATATGCAGATGACACCACCCTTATGGAAGAAAATGAAGAAGAACTAATGAGAAAAAGTTGGCTTAAAGCTTGACATTCAGAAAACTAAGATCATGGCATCTGGTCCCATCACTTCATGGAAATAAATGGGGAAACAGTTGCTGACTTTATTTTTCTGGGTTCCAAAATCACTGCAGATGGTGACTGCAGCCATGAAATTAAAAGACGCTTACTCCTTGGAAGGAAAGTTATGACCAACCTAGACAGCATATTAAAAAGTAGAAACATTACTTTGCCAACAAAGGTCCATATAGTCAAGGCTATGGTTTTTCCAGTAATCATATACGAATGTGAGAGTTGGACGGTGAAGAAAGCTGAGCACCGAAGAATTAATGCTTTTGAACTGTGGTGTTGGAGAAGACTCTTGAGAGTCCCTTGGACTGCAAGGAGATCCAACCAGTCCATCTTAAACAAGATCAGTCCTGAGTGTTCATTGGAAGGACTGATGTTGAAGCTTAAACTCCAATACTTTGGCCACCTGTTGCAAAGAGCTGACTCATTGGAAAAGACCCTGATGCTGGGAAAGATTGAGGGCAGGAGAAGGGGATGACAGAGGATGAGATGGTTGGATGGCATCACCGACTTGATGGACGTGGGTTTGGGTAGACTCCAGGAGTTGGTGATGGACAGGGATGCCTGGCGTGCTGTGGTTCATGGGGTCGCAAAGAGTTGGACACAACTGAGTGACTAAACTGAACTGAAAAATCCTTATGCTTTGTGAATGAAGCTAGACAAAACTGTCATGTATTATATGATTCCACTTCTATGGATTATCCAGAATACATAAATCTATAGAGAAGTAGGAGATGAGTGGTGCCAGGTGCTTGGGGGAGGGGGAATGAGTAGTGATTACCTAATAAATAAATGGTTTTGGGGGTTTGATGAAAATATGTTGGAACCAAACACAGGTGTCAGTTGCAAAATATTGTGTAACTATTAAATGCCATTGAAATGTACATTTTAACATGGCTAATTTTCAGTTATGTGAATTTCACCTCAATAAAAATAAATTATTGTAATAGATGTCAGGTTTAGCAGACCAAGGTATTAAAATATTTATTTTAACAGCATTCAATATGCCCAAATAGATAAAGCAAGTTATACAAGATACAAAAATGTATCAAATCATACCAATAGAGATGAAGAAAAAAATGTATTAGATATTTTGTATGTGATCAACAACCGATTAGATATTGCAAATGAAAAGATTACTAACCTGGCAGGCTTAGCAACAGAAAATATCTGAAGTGTGACCCAAAGAGAAAACAGAATCAAATATATGAACAGAGAAATTAGTGAACTGTGGGACAATACAATGCAGTCATTATATATAATTAGAGTCCCTGAAGGAAAAGGAGGCGTGCAGAATAAATAACCATATAAGTGACTAATAAAAATTCTCCAAATTCAGGAAGCTGTATGAATCATAAGTACAAGAAAAAATATACAATGACATTTCATAATTAAATTGTTCAAATCCAGTGATACAGAGGAAATCATAAAAGCTGCAAGAAAAGAAAGGCTTGTTATGAATAGAAGAACAAAAATAAGAATGACATCAGATTTCCTGTTAGAAACAATGCAAGTGAGAAGACAGTGGAGCATTATCTTTAAAGAAGTGACTGAAGACTCTTTTAACATAAAATTCTATTTGCATGAACAATCCTTCAAAAATAGAGGTGAATAAAAAGTTCCCAGGCATATAAAAGCTAAAGAATTTATCATAGGCATTCTTATATGATAAGAGATTTTAAAGTCAGACATTCTGGCAGAAGGAAAATGATGCCAGATAAAAATATGGATATAAGTAAGGGAACGAAGAACACCAAAAATGGTAATGATATGGGTAAATATACGTATATATATATATATATATATATATATATATACACACACATACATATATATATAATTTTTCTTTTATTTATATCCCTTTTAAATAAAGATACTGAAGTTTTATTCTTATGCTTTTTTTAAAAATGTAATTTTAGGTAACCATAAAGTTGAGGCAAGGGTAGTTTGGAATTTTTTTAATTAATTAATTTATTTTTCCTTTATATTATCGTGTTGGTTTTGCCATACGTTGACATGAACCCGCCATGGGTATACATGTGTTCCCCTTTCAGAACGCCCCTCCCACCTCCCTCCCAATTCCATCCCTCTGGGTCATCCCGGTGCACCAGCCCTGAGCACCCTGTATCATGCATTGAACCTGGGCTGGCAATTCATTTCACATATAATAATTTACATGTTTCAGTGCCATTCTCCCATATCATCCCACCCTTGCCCTCTCCCATAGAGTCCAAAAGACTGTTCTATAGATCTGCATCTCTTTTGCTGTCTCACATACAGGGTTATCGTTATCTTTCTAAATGCCATATATATGCGTTAGTTTACTGTATTGTTGTTTTTCCTTCTGGCTTACTTCACTCTGTATAATAGGTTCCAGTTTCATCCACCTCAGTAGAACTGATTCAAATGTATTTTTTATGGCTGAGTAATATTCCATTGTGTATATGTACCACACTGCTAACAGTATATTGTGAGGTTTATAATATACCTATAGTTAACACATATAGTAATAATAGCACAAAGGTTAATAGGAAAGAAATGGCTGCTGTAGATAAATATTATCACATTAATGTAAATTCTGATAATTAAAATATAATAAATGGCAAAGCTCACCTAAATGCATGTGATATGAATATCAACCTGTTTTCTTTCCAATTTATTAGAATTAACTTTGTCTTCAGAGCCATCATATATCCCTTAACATCAAATTTTTCTCTCTGATTAACTGTGGTCTACAATTCCCATGTTGTCACATTTCTAACTAGGCAATCAATAGAAACTATAGTTTAGTTTCTTCTTCTCTGCCTTAATGGAGTAATGTTAAAGAACAATTTTCCATCCCATTGTCTATTACTAATCAATCAATGAAAAAATAAAATCTGTTCCCATAAATGCCAGATTCAGTCCGCAATGTATAGGGAGAAAAGGCAATAACTGAATTCATCCACTAAAACAGTAGAATTTCAAGTAATTTAACTCAGGAAGCTTTGCCTTTTATTCAAATGGATTACTTTTTAGTGACAGAATGGTTTGGTTAATACCCGGAGAAGTTGTGACAGCTATTACTGCTCTTCATAAAGCTATTCATACATCTCTTCTTTTAATCTATCACTTTTTTACAGCACACGCTGAATGTTTCTGACACTGGAATGGCAGAACAAGGAATGCAAAAAAGCATTATTTTTAGTATACCTTTCACTTCCATTTTACACTACTATACAAAACATTTCCTTTATAGGCCTGAAGGAACAACAATGCTTTAAAATCATGCCCCAAAATAGAAACTTACGTGTCAAATTATAGTATCACTTTTTGCCTGTGCTTACTAGTCTATTTCTGGGCCTTTTTATTATTATTATTATTGGTTGGTCTGGCCTACCTTTTCTGTTAGGTTTCCATTTACTTTCAGAATTAAAAAGATACAGGCAATAGAAATATGCTGAAGTACCTATACTTAACTGTCATTCTGGAAAGATTAATACCATTTATTGATTCTGTTTTCTAATTCAGTCTTGACAGCTTTAAGGATGTGACAACTGATTGATTTCCAGAAATTTTTCATTTATTGTCCATGTGCTTGGTCATAAATGCTTTTGCTCTCTGCTAATAATAGAGAGGTATATTTATAGTATTAATAAATATCTGTTTAGAGGTTTAGTCAGTTTTCAGCCAAGGGAATATTTTATATATTAGTTATGCTATAGTCACCATGAACACTTGTGAAATGAAGACTGTTACTAATTGGTTTTGTTGTTTAGTCGCAAAGTCATGTCTGACTCTTTTGCGACCCTGTGGACTGTACCAGCCAGGTTCCTCTGTCCATGATATTTCCCAGGCAAGAATACTATGGTGGGTTGCCATTTCCTACTCCAGTAGTAACGTGTTTTTTTTTTTTTTTACATTTCACAAAATTCACTTTTTTATTTATTTTTTTCCTGAACCCCCCTCCTACCTCACTCCCCATCCCATCCCTCTGGGTCATCATAGTGCACGAGCCCCAAGCACCCTGTATCATGCATCGAACCTGGGCTGGCGATTCATTTCACATATGATAATTTACATGTTTCAATGCCATTCTCACAAATCATCCCACCCTCGCCCTCACCCACAGAGTTCAAAAGACTGTTCTATACATTTGTGTCTCTTTCGCTGTCTCACATACAGGGTTATAGTTCATTCTAAACTCCATATATATGCATTACTATACTGTATTGGTATTTTTCTTTCTGGCTTACTTCACTCTGTATAATAGGTTCCAGTTTCATCCACCTCATTAGAACTGATTCAAATGTATTCTTTTTAACGGCTGAGTAATATTCTATTGGGTATATGTACCACATCTTTCTTATCTATTCATTTGCTGATGGACATCTAAGTTGCTTCCATGTCCTGACTATTATAAACAGTGCTGCGATGAACATTGGAGTACATGTGTCTCTTTCAATTCTGGTTTCCTCAGTGCGTATGCCCAGCAGTGGGATTGCTGGGTCATATGGCAGTTCTATTTCCAGGTTTTTAAGGATTCTCCACACTGTTCTCCATAGTGGCTATACTAGTTTGTATTCCCACTAAAAGTGTAAGAGGGTTCCCTTCTCCCCACATCCTCTCCAGCATTTATTGCCTGTAGAATTCTGTATGGCAGCCATTCTGACTGGTATGAAATGGTACCTCATTTTGGTTTCGATTTGCATTTCTCTGGTAGTGAGTCATGTTGAGCATCTTTTCATGTGTTTGTTAGCCATCTGTATGTCTTCTTTGGAGAAATGTCTGTTTAGTTTTTTGGCCCACTTTTTGATTGGGTCATTTATTTTTCTGGAATTGAGCTGCAGGAGTTGCTTGTATATTTTTGAGAGTTAATTCTTTGTCAGTTACTGTGATTTATGTCAGAGAGTGTTTTGCCTATGTTTTCCTCTAGGAGCTTTATAGTTTCTGGTCTTACGTTTAGATCTTTAACCCATTTGAGTTTATTTTTGTGTATGGTGTTATAAAGTATTCTAGTTTCATTCCTTTACAAGTGGTTGACCAGTTTTCCCAGCACCACTTGTTAAAAAGATTATCTTTTCTCCTATAGTAACATATTGATAGGAGCAGTTATGACAACTATATTGAAAGATGTTGAAGTTTATATCTTAGTGCTAGTGAAAAATACTGGATAAATGAAATTTCTTCACAGTCCTATATTTTATGCACTATTTGCATTCTTCATTGCAGTTTATCTGTTGAATATTGTTGATAATTCATTGCATCCTATTTGTGTGTCATCATATATCAATTCAGATGCTAACAAGTCTTCTCTCTTTTGCCCTTTTCATAGCTCAGAGGCTTAAATGTGAACTGCTATGAAATCTATGTTGAAGCTTTCAGCTTTCTTTTTATTCTATTTAATAAAACATTGGTTTAAACTAGGACATCCAGTTAAAATTCAGTAAGAAACAAACTTAAAAAGAATAACTATAACCTATAGTTGATTTATACACTTTTATACACTGGATTCTCCTCTCAAAACATTAAATTCTAAGACATATATATATTTATGTATATATGCATATAATTTTATACATATAAAATATTCTATGATACAACTCTCTTATATTTTTTAAATAAATTTCAAGGTAAAAATTTCAATATATTATTGTCATTCTTTACTATATCCACACAGAATACTTATTTTACACAGTTTGAGCATGATGTACAGTAAGAAATAGTTTACACACACATACACATTCTGAAAATTAAAAAAAAAATGTTTCATAAAGTGATACCCTTACTATGGACAAAGAAATTTGATATTGCCTTCTATTCTACTCTACTTCTTAATTTTCCATTCCCTACTGTATTTTTAAATATGCTTGCTACAACCCACTAGATTTCACACAGAATACATTACCAGGTCCTATAGTTGAAAAGCTCATTTTACAGATACTTTTCAAAACAAGCCAGATTAATAAAAGTAACTAGAAAGTGAAATTTATTTGGGCAAATATTTTCTTTGCCTTTGATACAGGAAATTCTACACACTGTCACCAATTAAATCATTCATAAAATTACACCTTCATATTTATGGGCCAATGCTACTGACTACCATATCCATGCTATAGTGAAATATGGTCAGAAATAGATATTTCATTAAAATGGACTCAATTTCTCAGTGATTTTCAAGTAAAGCAAGTAGATGATGATGTAACTTCTATCACAACTCTGTTTATGTTACCTAATGTCACTAATAAGAAAATTTCACTACAACAATTTAGTCTGATGAGGTTTTCAAATTTTTCTATATATGAGATCATGGGATTCTGTGTCTAAGAATAATATACTGTGAGTTAGTAGTCGGGTCAAGATTTAGAGAAAAACTTGTGTACTCAATGTTTCAGAAAAGGCAATAAACAGAGTTTAATTGTTAAAGAATACTTATATTTTGACTGGATCTGCACCTCTTATAGATTACTACATTATTTGTTAACTATCTATTAATCCCTTTTTAATTAACAGTACAAAATTTCAATCTTTACAAAACATGTTTTATGTACTTCGCATTGTTAGAAATTTTATATAAATTTTAATTGAAAAATCTCCCTATATAACTTCTGTATCATTCAGACTCTTGCTTCATTCTACGTCCTTTTTTGTCTTAAGGAAAATGACAAACTTAATTATTGAGGATTAGGAAGAGATGTGGAGTCAGCTTATAGTGGGCCAATATAAATTCTTAATAACAAACTTACCTAAAGTTTGGTATGGGAAAATATGGATACAAATGCTATTTTAGGACTATTGGACAATTTATTAATTCATACATTCATCCTAATTGATTCAACTGAATGCATATTATCACTAATGCATTCTTTATCACTTACTACATCTTTGATTTGTGATGTTTTGAAAACACACACAAAATTGATTTCTTACCATGTCACATCACCAATTCTTGTCTGGTTTGTGATATACCATTCATCACTTTTGTTCAGAATTACTGCCTTTACAAGTTTTGTTAATGGTTCTCAAATCTAGTGTTTTAATTTCTTTTCATGAAACACGTCTGTCTTCTTTGCCTAATATGAAATTAAAATTTTATGTGCAAAAATTATTGTATTCTCCCAAAGAAAAGTTCCAATGAGTCAGAAAGTTTTAGAGTCATAAATTTCTCAGAATGCATGATAAAACATTGTACTTGGTGTTATGATGAATCGAGGTTGAGTGAGACATCGCTGTTACCTTCAAGGTACTTATATAGTCTACAACAGCTATGGGTTCAAGTGCAAACTCTGTCATTTCCTAGCTATGTGACCACAGCTATGTTTTTTAAACTATAGGCTGTGACTCAGTTATACATGGAGAAATCAAGTTAGTGTGTCAAAATCAACCTAAAGATAAATGGGCAGAAACAGAGCAAGGTAAAACATGAAAAAATCCAAGTGCACTGCATATAGCAGAAGCAAATTTTCTTCATGAAACTTTCATTTCATATATATTTGTGTGTTTATGTATGTATGTATAGGAGTGCATTTGCATTTGAGGTTGTAAAATAAAATGTATTACACTCAACATCACAGCCAGAAGTTTAAAAACAACGTGAAAAACACTGATTTGAACTATTTATTTTCTCTCTCAGAGCATCACATTTCTCATCTATAAACTGGAAATAAAAATAACAGCAAATAATATGCATGTGCCTACTGTGTTAAATCCTTTCTATAGAGTAACTTATTTAATTCTCTAAGAATAGAAATTATACACATTTTACATATGACTTAGATAATCTTCCAGGGATAAAATTAAAAATTGATGGGACAAAGATTGGAAATCAGGTGGCTTTCCCAAGTGGAGGACCTAATTTATAAAACTAAAGGGTGTGTGCATGCCTAATTTATAAAACTAAAGGGTGTGTGCATGCAAAGTCACTTCAATTGTGTTCAGTTTTTGCAACTCCGTGGACTGTAGTACACCAAGCTCCTCTGTCTATTGGGTATTCCAGGCAAGAATATTGGAGTGGGTTGCTATTCCTTTCACCAGCGGATCACCCATCCAGGTCCCTTATGTCTCCTGCATTGGCAGGCGGGTTCTTCTCCACTAAACAGTATTTGGGAAGCCCAAAAATAAAGGGTAAATGAAACAAAAAATGTAAGACACTATAAAATTGTAAAATGTTATCTAGACAAAAATTTTTATACATTAAAGTCCTAGTATAAACTGAATAACATGATTTGACCCTAAGAATGATATCAATATTTATATATATTAATTTAAAACAATTTTCTATATAACCTTAAAAGTTTAATCTTTAATTTCTTTGAGTAGACTAAACTTATTGATAGTGGGCTTCCCTGGTGGCTAAGACTGTAAAGAATCTTCCTGCAATGCAGGAGCCCTGGGTTCAATCCCTGGGTCCGGAAGATCCCCTGGATAAGAGAATAGCTACCCACTCCAGTATTCTTGCCTGGAAAATTAATAAAGGTAAAAGTTTACATTTTAATTTCTCTGAACAGACTAAACTTATTGATAATATAATTTCAATTATTTTGGAATTTGTGTGCATATCTATAATTTTCATTATCATATCCTGCATGTAAAGTAGTCTAGGTAACAGTTCATAGCATTCACTGATCTTTTAAATTATATTTATCTTTCAAAAGCTTGTTTCTTCTATAGAGCATAGGCAAATATTACTAATGAAATTTCAAAATAGGTACTGAATCTCCACATATTAATTATCTTTTTAAGTCTCAGAGAATTAATATAGTGTGTTTTGAAAAATCATATAATATTAATTTCTTTATTCAATATCATTTTGACAAGTAATTGTATTTTCAGTTCATTTCAGTTTACTTGCTTAGTCGTGTCCAAATCTTTGCGACCCCATGAATTGCAGCACGCCAGGCCTCCCTGTCCATCACCAACTCCCGGAGTCTATCCAAACCCATGTCCACCAAGTCGGTGATGCCATCCAACCATCTCATCCTCTGTCGTCCCCTTCTCCTCCTGCCCCCAATCCTTCCCAGCATCAGGGTCTTTTCAAATGAGTCATCTCTTTGCGTCAGGTGGCCAAAGTACTGGAGTTTCAGCTTCAACATCAGTCCTTCCAATGAATAGCCAGGACTGATCTCCTTTAGGACGGACTGGGTGGATCTCCTTGCAGTCCAAGGGACTCTCAACAGTCTTCTCCAACACCACAGTTCAAAAGCATCAATTCTTCAGCGCTCAGCTTTCTTCACAGTCCAACTCTCACATCTATATATGACTGCTGGAAAAACCATAGCCTGGACTAGACAGACCTTTGTTGGCAAAGTAATGTCTCTGCTTTTCAATATACTGTCTAGAATGGTCATAACTTTCCTTCCAAGGAATAAGCATCTTTTAATTTCATGGCTGCAATCACCATCTGCAGTGATTTTGGAGCCCAGGAAAATAAAGTCTGACATTGTTTCCACTGTTTCCCCATCTATTTGTCATGAAGTGATGCGACCAGATGCCATTATCTTAGTTTTCTGAATGTTGAGCTTTAAGCCAACTTTTTCACTCTCTTCTTTCACTTTCATCAAGAGGTTTTTTAGTTCCTGTTCACTTTCTGCCATAAGGGTGGTGTCGTCTACATATCTGAGGTTATTGATATTTCTCCTGGCAATCTTGATTCCAGCTTGTGCTTCTTCCAGCCCAAAGTGTCTCATGATGTATTTTAGATATATTTAAATAGTCTGTATTTATCTCACTCATATTGAATGTATGTCAAAAGTGAGACAAATTCTTTTCAGTCCTAAACTGGTTTACAATAACAAGAAATCACAAGTGGATTCAGAAGTTAAAATTTAATGATATGTTTTAAATTTATACAAATAAGTTTAAGAGAGAAATCGATACCAATTTCTTTAGGGTGAAAAAATATAGAGACCTAAAAATCTTTCATGCCTCCCAAACAGGTTATAATGATACTGTTCAAAATTATAATTTCATAATCACAACTATTACAATAAGATTCTATTTTATACACACACATGCACACACATAATATAGAAGGTTTTCTTTTAAGTGACTTATCATTTCAATTCTTCTGCATGCAAACTTTAAGCATATAATCATGGGTTCTTATCAGTCTTTACACTTGCCATATTTCATACCATATCTTTGTGGGAAGTTCCCTTTGAAGTTTGTCTATTTTCTATATATGACATACATAAGGAAAGATATAATATGAAATACATCTGCAAATAATATATTTAACATCCATTTTAGTATCAATATATCCTATACCGGTGTAAAACTTTCAGATGAAGATTTTTTTTGAGTTTTCAGTGTAATGACAACATTCATTGAAAAGAATTCTCACAATATGCTCCACTTATTTCTGTAGTTTAAAAAATAGCATCACCTTATTCCATGCTTTGAATTAAAAAATAAGAAGACCAATCCTCATTAGGAGACACTTTTAAGGAATTCAATGAACCATTTAAAGACAAGATTTAAAGATTATAAGGTAAAGAGGGAGGAAATGCAGACCACTACTCTTTGCTAGATGCAGAACATTCTCAGCTACAATAATTTTTCCATAACATTTCCAACATCTCACAAGGGAATTTTACACATTTTCAACGGTTTCCCACAGTATTGTCAACAAACCATCTACACCAAGTTCATCTGCAGCATTTATTAAGCTCCACTTACATCCAACTATATCAAATTCTGTGAAGGTTAGTGCAGGGCATCCCATTATTATACTCTTCTGCATTTAAATTTCTTTGCAGCATTCTACAAACTGTGGATTTTACCAATGAACAGAATTAGAACCCTGAGGAGACTTATTGAGAGCATGGTTCTGCCTTCTAGAGAGAGTTTTGAAATTTTTCAGTTAAGTTTTGATTGGAGTAATGATTGGGGCACACTGCTGGCATTGAGTCACTAGATCCAGAGACACTACATGCCCTGCAATGTGAACAGTCCTTTATAATGCATAACTGACCTGCATCCTGCATGAATTTGGAGTATTGTACTTAACAAATTTATGAAAGTGAAAAATATGTTAATAGACATCTGATCAGAAAACCTAATTCTCTTTTTCATATATAAAGAAAAATTTTACATGAACTTAATGAACTGAAGTTTCCTAGAATCACTACTGTAGAAGTGGAAAGAAGGCTGTGCAATTTTCTAATTTTGGTTAGAATTCTATCAGTTTGATATTTCAGAAAATCACATCCCTCTTAGTGATGCTGCTCATGTATTTGAGTTACCAGTACAGCACAGTTCTCAGTTTGCATTCATAACTATAACATGTATGATGATTCCCTCTACAAGTGAAACCGTGTAACTGCTTCCTTAACGCTTCTTGTGTAATCAGGCCTGAGCATCAACATACTGAAGCATATATCATTTGCAATTAAGTTACTTTCCTCTTATTCATCATTAGTATTATAGCTAATGCTTTTTAAGTTATAATTTTTAATTTAAAATGAGAAAACATATAAGATGCTTTCCCAGAAAAGGTTATATTGATTTGATAAAGAGGAATATTGAGAAATGATTGTTCCAAACAGGTCAGAATTTTTTTTTGCAAGATGAGTTTCACAGTGTCGACTAAAAAAGATGTACAACTTGAGAGTTGTGAGTTAACTTTTATTTGGGGCAAAATGAGGACTGCAGCCTGGGAGGAAGCATCTCAGATGGCTCTGAGAGACTTCTCCAAAGCTGCAATGGGGGAAAGTCAATATATAAGGTTTTGGTGAAGGGGGAGTTCAATATCATGAAGCACTCAATTTACAAAAGGTTGCTTGTTAATCATGAGGGTCTGATGTCACCATGAAGGGGTTTAGTGCTTCTCTAGATATGAGGAGATGCAAGGATCTTGATCATAAAATCTGTTCCTAAAAACATCCAACTATCTAAAGACCTGTCCCACCAGATTCCCTGGAGCACAGAGTGCCTTACTCCACCCTGAACTCCCTCAGGGGTTGTTGAAGGTCAGCAGCTATAGCAGCATAGGGTTCAATCTCAGTAGAGGCAGATGGCAACTGCCTTGTCATTGGCAATTGGAGAGATAAGAAAAACTTCCTCAGTGATCAATGCAAAGAAATCGATGAAAAACATAGAATGGGAAACACTAGAGATCTCTTCAAGAAAATTAGAGATACCATGGGAAATTTTCATGCAAAGATGAGCACAATAAAGGACAAAAATGGTGTGGATCTAATAGAAGCAGAAGATATGAAGAAGAGGTGGCAAGAATACACAGAAGAACTATCCAAAAAAGATCTTCATGACCCAGATAGCAACAATGGTGTGATCACTCACCTAGAGCCAGACACCTTGGACTGTGAAGTCAAGTGAACCTTAGGAAGCATCACTATGAACAAAGATAGTGGAGGTGATGGAATTCCAGATGAGCTATTTCAAATTGTAAAAGATGACACTGTGAAAATGCCAGCAAATCTGGAAAACTCAGCAGTGGCCACAGGAGTAGAAAAGGTCAGTTTTTGCCAGGAGCCATCAGGATGCCCCCTTGCTGACAAGGTCAGGAGACTAAGAAGGAAACTGCAAATCGGATTTTCCTTCAGGGCACCCCAGGGCAAAGCCCCTCCTGGTATTTTTCTTGGGAAGTTCTGTTTATGCTTGGAACATTAGCTCATCTCAGTAGGTTAGAAAGAATTCATCCTGAGATAATTCCCTCAGACCTTATCAACCAGAGGATCAGGGAAGGTGGATTCCCTTCCCTGAGGACAAAGGAGGAAGAAAAGGGACATTTAAATAGATTACTATACCTCCTACTCCTTACTGGGGAGTTTACCAGGAGTTCTCTGGGGGTCATGGCAAGGACACCACCTGAAGGGCTCGTACTCTGGTCACCTTTCCACCTCCTACTCCCCCAACCACTCCACAGTGGAAGCTCCCTTCTTTGAAGAGAACAGGGGGAATGGGACTTAGGAATGCTCATAACTGTAGCCAGTATAGTTGGAGACATTGATTGCTTTAGGACAGTGTAGACATAGGAATTCATTATAGTAGTTATATAAGGTTAATAGGGTTTTAATGCTAAAGCAGTGCTGCTAGACTGTCTCATTGTCCTCTTTCCTTGTAAGAACCAGAGTGTCAGAACAGAATGAGACAGGTAGTGGTTGAGGTTACTAGAATAAAAACAGTTTCAAGCTTAGCCCTTCCCTCAAGCCTCTACATAGCTGCACCTGATAAGAGAAAAATGTAACCTTCCTGCTTAGATTGATGTACTTATCATGATTGAATGAAGTATCCTGAAGACAATAAAATGATAAACATACTATTGTTAAATCTGATTACACAGAAATCTGACTTCTACAAGGGGAATGTTTCATGATAGATTGGGGAATGAGCTCAGTGATAAGGTTGTTGATGGAAGATAGAAAACAAAAGATTGCATAGAATGATATGCAATGTAATGGGTATGTTTTCTTGGGTATAAAACTGTAAACCAACCGAAATAAAGTGAGAGACTGCTTCATCTACACATTGACTCAGCTCAGTACTTCGCTGACGTCACTCATCCCTCAAGATCCCTGGACCCACTGGGGCTGGACCCTGGCAAGTTTTCATTCCAATCTCAAAGAAAGGCAATGCTAAAGAATGCTCAAACTATGAACTTCCAGATGTTCAAGCTGGTTTTAGAAAAGGCAGAGAAACCAGAGATCCAATTGCTAACATCTGTTGGATCATCAAAAAAGCAATAGAGTTCCAGAAAAACATCTACTTTTGCTTTATCGGCTATGCCAAAACCTTTGACTGTGTGGAACACAAGTGGAAAATTCTTTAAAAGATGGGAATACCAGACCAAATGACCTGCCTCTCGAGAAATCTGTATGCAGGTCAATAAGCAACAGTTAGAACAGGACATGGAAAAATACACTGGTTCCAAATTGGGAAAGAAGTACATCAATGTTGTATATTGTCACCCTGCTTATTTAATTTGTATGCAGAGTAAATCATGCGAAATGCTGAGCTGGATGAAGCACAATCTAGAATCAAGATATCTGGGGAAAATATCAATAACCTCAGATATATATGCAGATGACACCATCCTTATGGCAGAAAGTGAAGAAGAGCTAAAGAGCCTCTTGATGAAAGTGAAAGCAGAGAATTAAAAAGTTGGCTTAAAACTCAATATTCAGAAAACTAAGATCACGGCATGTGGTCAAACACTTCATGGCAAACAAATGGAGCAACAATGGAAACAGTGTCAGACTTTATTTTAGGGGGCTCCAAAATCACTGCAGATGGTGATCGCAGCCATGAAATTAAAAGACGCTTACTCCTTGGAAGAAAGTTATGACCAAACTAGACAACATATTAAAAAGCAGAGATATTACTTTGCCAACAAAGGTCCATCTAGTCAAGGCTATGGTTTTTCCAGTAGTCATGTATGGATGTAAGAGTTGGATTATAAGGAAAGCTGAGTGCTGAAGCAACAGTTAGAACTGGACATGGAACAACAGACTGGTTCCAAATAGGAAATGGAGTACATCAAGGCTGTATACTGTCATCCTGCTTATTTAACTTTTATGCAGAGTACATCATGAGAAACCCTGGGCTGGAAGAAGCACAAGCTGGAATCAAGATTGCCAGGAGAAATATCAATAACCTCAGATATGTAGACGACACCACCCTTATGGCAGAAAGTGAACAGGAACTGAAAAACCTCTTGATGAAAGTGAAAGAGGAGATTGAAAAAGAGGAGAGTGAAAAAGTTGGCTTAAAGCTCAACATTCAGAAAACTAAGATAATGGCATCTGGTTGCATCACTTCATGACAAATAGATGGGGAAACAGTGGAAACAATGTCAGACTTTATTTTCCTGGGCTCCAAAATCACTGCAGATGGTGACTGCAGCCATGAAATTAAGACGCTTACTCCTTGGAAGGAAAGTTATGACCAACCTAGACAGTATATTGAAAAGCAGAGACATTACTTTGCCAACAAAGGTCTGTCTAGTCCAGGCTATGTTTTTTCCAGCAGTCATATACAGATGAGAGAGTTGGACTGTGAAGAAAGCTGAGCGCTGAAGAATTGATGCTTTTGAACTGTGGTGTTGGAGAAGACTGTTGAGAGTCCCTTGGACTGCAAGGAGATCCACCCAGTCCGTCCTAAAGGAGATCAGTCCTGGCTATTCATTGGAAGGACTGATGTTGAAGCAGAAACTCCAGTACTTTGTCCACCTGATGGGAAGAGATGACTCATTGGAAAAGACCCTGATGCTGGGAAGGATTGGGGTCAAGAAGAGAAGGGTCTGACAGAGGATGAGATGGCTGGATGACATCACCAACTCGATGGACCTGAGTTTGGATAAACTCCGGGAGTTGGTGGTAGACAGTGAGACCTGGCGTGCTGCAATTCATGGGGTCTCAAAGAGTGGGACACTACTGAGCAATTGGACTAAACTGAACTGAGAGCTGAAGAATTGTTGTTTGTGAAATGTGGTGTTGGAGAAGTCTTTTGAGGGTCCCTTGGACTTCAAGGACATCCAACCAGTCCATCCTAAAAGAAATCAGTCCTGAATATTCATTAGAAGGACTGATGCTGAAGCTGAAACTCCAATACTTTGGCCACCTTATGAGAAGGACTGACTCATTGGAAAAGATTCTCATGCTGGGAAAGATTGAATACGGGAGAAGAAGAGGACAACATAGGATAAGATGGTTGGATGGGATCACTGACTAAACAGACATGAGTTTGAGTAGGCTCTGGGAGTTGGTGATGGACAGGGAATCCCAGCATGCTACAGTCCATGGGGTTGCAAAGATTTGGACATGACTGAGTGACTAAATTGAACTGAACTGAATCTTGAGAAGGCTTAAGAAACAGATAAAAAATGCTACAGAATTGTATAATTTCTACCTCTTCCTGTTGTGTTTTTATTTTTTACATTTAGGTAGAGATAAGGAAGCATTTAACTCCATGGATCACACCCTTGTTGTGGTGAAGGGGCTTTGTAACTCAACAGCCTACAAGCCATGCTGTACAGGGCCAACCATGACAGATGGGGTCATAGTATAGAGTTCTGACAAAATGTGGTCCACTTGAATAGAGAGTGGCACACCACTCCAGTCTTTTTTGCCTTGAGAATCTGCCAGACTGGATGAAAAGTCAAAGAGATGACACCAGAAGGTGAGCCCTCCAGGTCAGAAGGTATCCAATATGCTACTAGGGAAGAGTGGAGAAATAGCTCCAGAAAGAATGAAGAAGCTGACCCAAAGCAGAAGTGACACTTTAAAATCTCATGCTATAAAAACCATATTGCATAGTAACATGGAATGTGAGGTCCATAAACCAAGGTAAAGTGGACATGGTCAAACAGGAGGTAGCAAGGGTGACCATTGTCATCTTAAGAATCAGTGAACTACAATGGACGGGAATGTATAAATTTAATTCAGATTCTACTACTGTGTGTAAGAATCCCTTAGAAGAAATGGGATAGCCCTCATATCAACAACCTCAGACTTGCAGATGACACCACTCTAATGGCAGAAAGTGAAGAGGAATTAAAGAGCCTCTTGATGAAGATGAAAGAGAAGAGTGAAAAAGATGGCTTAAACCTCCACAAACACAGAACTAAGATCATGGCATCTGATCCCATCACTTTATGGCAAATAGGAGAAAAAGTGGAAACAGTCACAGTTTTTCTTTTGTGGGGCTCCAAAATTACTGCAGACAGTGACTGCAGCCATGAAATTAAAAGAAGCTTACTCCTTGGAAGGAAAGCTGTGACAAACCTAGACATTGTATTAAAAATACAGATATCACTTTGCTGACAAAGGTCCATATAGTAAGAGCTATGGTTTTTCCAGTAGTAATGTATGGATGTGAAAGCTGGACCATAAAGAAAGCTGAGCACCAAATAATTGATGCTTTTGAACTGTGGTGTTGGAGAAGACCCTTGAGAGTCCCTTGTACAGGAAGGAGATCAAACCAGTCAATCCTAAAAGAAATCAATCCTGAATGTTCACTGGAAGGACTGATGCTGATGTTGCAGCTCTAATACTTTGGCCACCTGATGCAGAGAGTCAACTCATTGGAAAAGACCCTGATGCAGAAGATGAATGAGGCGACAGAGGATGAGATGTTTAGATGGCATCACTAACTCAATGGACATGAGTTTGAACAAACAGTAAAGGGCAGGTAAGCCTGGCTTGCTGCAGTCCATGGGGTTCCAAAGAGTCAGACACAACTGAACAACTGAACAACAACAAAGGAAGCATTACAAAATATATGTAGGTAGTTCTCAGGCTATAAGAAAGTTAGCAAACAAGAACTTATAATAAATCAGGTGAGGAAAAATAAGGATTGATAAGAGATAGCAATAAACAAATAAAGATACATAAAATATTTAAGAAAGAAATTGATTAAATTTCTTAAACAAGTACCTATGAGAAGATTTGAAATAATGCTGAAATCCCTCAGCTTATGTTGGTGATAAGAATGCTACAAGGTTATCCTTTTTTTTAACAAATTTAAATGATGATTAATTGTCCAAAATAACATATAAAACAAAGAATTTGCCCTCAATTTAAATATCCAGACTAAAGTTTTCTCATTGGTGTGAAGTAGGACAGAATTTCTATCCACAGGTTGTTTTTTAGTGAGACCAGTGTAACACAAGCTTTCCAACTGGAGATGTAAAGAGAAAAAATATTGCAGCCTTTTTCTGGTGTTATGAAAATGTTCATATGATGCTCAACTGTAAAAACAAAGCTGGTCAAGTTTAAAAATAAATAAGAGAACAATAAAGTATAAATTGGAAAATTGTTTAGACATTCTTACGTGAAGAAAATTACCTTCCTGGAACTTCTTTCAATTTAGCTTACTCAGATATATAAGCATTCTCTGCTAATTGCAAATGCACATATTGTAATAGTCAATTCCCAAGTTCCACACTTAATTTATTTTGAATTTTCAATAATTTCTTATGGCTGTAATAGCATGCAGTTAGCATTTATGTTGACATCTACTTGACCATACATCTGCTGTTTTACATACCAAGAGACAGGTAATGTTGTCAAATAGTAAAAATTCTCTAAGCAAGTACACACACACATGTATCATATCCTTAATTATTCACTAATCATTGTGAAACATCCCTGTTCTTACATCCATTTTAAAGTACCATAGGGGATACATAAGAATCTATAAAAGTTCCTTGGGCTTTAAAATCAGTGCTTTCACACCAAGTAATGTGATATGTTTCCACTTCTAGATTCCATATCAAAGTTATAAGAAAAATCATGACACTCCAATCCAGGAAATTCTGGCATTTAATTTCAAGAAAGTTGAGAAGGACATAATTAGCAACCTAGAATGGATAGAGGCATGAAAATCGAATGTAACGGCTGATCCTGGATTTAATCCTAGATTGCAAATAAATCACATAAATTGTGTTATTGGGACAATTTGCTGAGATTTCTTAATAATGTTGTATCAACTTGAGGTTTTATGACACTGTTCACTGTAGTATGTTATATAATAGAACCTCCTAGAATTTAGGAGAGGCACACTAAAGTATTTAAGTATAAAGAAACTTGCTATTTGCAACATACTCTCAAGTGATTTACTAGTCAGATTTCTCCAGAGAACTATATATAAAGATATTTAAGAATTGGCTCATACCATCATACCATTATGGATCCTGAGAAGTCCCACAGTCTGCCATCTGCAACCTGGAGACCAGGCAAGCTGGTAGTCTAATTATAACCTTAGTCTGAAAGCTCATGAATCAAAGAAGATGGTAATGTAAATCCCAACCCAAGGGCAGGAGAAAACTGATGTCCCAGATCAAATAGGCAGTAGTGGTGGTGGTTTAGTCTCTAAGTTGTGTCCTACTCTTGTGACCCAATGGACTATAGCCCCCCAGGCTCCTCCATACTCGGAATTTCCCAGGTAATAAAACTGGGGTGGGTTGCCATTTCCTTCTCCAGGACATCATTCTGACCCAGGGATCAAATCCAGGTCTCCTGCATTGCAGATGGATTCCTTATAGACTGAGCCACCAAGGAAACCCTCAAACATTCAGACAGGAAGCAAAAAGGAGTGAATTCCTTTTCTCTCTGCCTTTTTGTTCTATTCAAACCCTCAATGGATTGGATGATGTCCACTCATATTGGAGAGAGCAATATAATTTACTGAGTCCACCAATTCAAATGTAAATTCATCTGGAAACACCTTCACAGACATACTCAGAAATAATGTTTAATCTAGACACTCCTTGGCTTAGTCAAATTGACATAAAATTAACCATCACAAACAGTTAGCAATAATAATAACCTTATTATATTATTGCTATTATTATATATAATAGTAATGTTAGTAGTATATGTAGCGAACAGTGTGGCATTTCACCCAGGCCCTGTCTTCAGGGTCAAGGCGTACTTCTCCCAGCTGCCAGGAATACAAGCTGCCAACTTCATAGCTGTGCAATTCAATGGGAATCATACTTCACAACAAGGAAATACTTTGTCCAAGATTAGACTCCCTCTCAAGAAGCATCCCTTGGCCAATGACTGATTATTGTGGTGATTAAAGTGGTATGGCCTCCCTCCCTCAACTTATGACAATTCTGAAGGCCCATCCAGTTCAAGAGATATTTATAATATCAAATGAGCTGCAACGCACTGTGAGTCACTTTATTCCTCTCTCCAGTCCTTCCTTCCCTGCTTCCTTGAAGGAGAATCTTACTAAAAGGATTATCTCCTTAAAGCATGCTCTAGCAATCTTCTACCCATAATCATTATTACCATAGTCTGTTTCCTGGGAATTATCTAAAACAATTTGTACCAAGCATGGTCTAAGGAAGCAAACTAAATGGGGATTGTAGGGCATGTTACTTGCCGGCCAACAGGCAAACAGATTCAAACACTACTAGTAGGTTGAAAATAGTTATTATGGCTATTTCTTGACATGCTGTAGAGGTCCAATTGTTAAAATTTTCACCAGTGTGGGATGTAAATGTGGTACTGGTAGGAAAGAATGCCCTGGCAGGTGAGCTATCTCTGCTGCTTAAGAGGTGTGAGAAAAAATTTCCATAAATATTACAGAATTGAGTGGCTGCTGCTGTGCACTAATGATTCCTGGAAGAGAGTTAAAAAAAAAAAAACAAGCTTAGAGAAGCTAATCATCAATTCAAGAAAAACTGTGAAAATCAGAGGGTATCTTTCACAGTATTGACTTTACTTTATCGTAGCCAAAGAACAGATAGAACAGATGACGAGGTTTTGAATTTAATTCTATGAGCGGTGGAGCTTCAGAGGTTGAATTCTCAGCTTCAGCAGATTTCCTGTGTCAACGTCAGAGTCCTATTATTAGGGTCCACTCTCCCTTGTTAGAAATGAATGCACAGCCCTCTATTAAGACCATGCAAAGACCTTAAATATTTGCCTCCCTAATGTACTTCACCTGCCATATCCTTTCCTAGAGATGAAGAGTCAAATGTCAGCATAACTTGTCCAGAAAGGTACTGGGATTTTGAAGAGAAGAAATTTATGTTGAATGAGCTGGCTAATGTATGCTGGAAGGAGCAAGGAAAATGGGTACAGACCAGATGTAGACTAGATGTGGAGGGTTAGTGATCAAAGGAATAGAATATAAGGTCAGTTAATGTGCAATTTGTAGATATGTAAACTCTCTCTCATGATATAGGAATTTAACACCCTAGCAAGGGTGTTCAGTGAAGGATTAACATGCTGCAAAGATGGCTCTTGGAATCTTGGAAAAAGCAAAGGGCCATACTAATCAAAGTAAAAACGCCTGAAGTTCTGTGACAGATAGTGGGACAAGGGATCCAAAGGCTCAGAGAAACAGATATACTAGATGAATATCATAATGCTGGAAAACCCACCAGATGATTAAGCTCCAAGGGAAAGTATCCATTTACCAAAGTGACAACTAATAAACTTGTAGGAGAGGCAAGATCATCTCTGAGAAATCCAGTGTTGGCTGTCCTCTAGAGCAAGAAAACTTTGTTGTAGAATTGGGCTGTCTTATGGTAATGATGAAGACAGGAATCCCAGCTATCAGAGGCTACATTGAAGTCCTTACCTATCACAAGTGGGCACAGTTATTGCAATGAATAGCAACATGAAAGTGGCTTCCAAGAAAGCTACAAAAAAATGTTTAAAAGGATATGACAGTCCTAGGGTGAAGACATACAGATACACAATCAAATGAAATCCAAGACAGATTATCAGGAGGCTGAGGGTAGCTATCCTTCTAGAGTCTGCACTTGCAGAAGCTGAACTAATCTTCAAATTTGGTATGCACTGCTGCGGGAGTGATGGTGTCCCAGTGCAAAATGATCCCACACTACCCTAATACATGTATTCATTTTGCAGTTTCCCCAGTTGTTACTTAATGGTACCTTTGACCATACAGTAAGTAGTTCACTATAGAAAGGAAGATACCAAGGGTGGCTGGAAATGGGATGATATCCAGCAACACAAAGTTTATCACTGAACTCTGTGTTAGTTATCTGTTGCTGCATAACTAAATCTGGAGGATCCACATTTTTCCCCTTAGGTTAATGACTTTATTATTTTTTTCAATTTTAATTTTTGTTGCTTGAGTCTTTAAATTCTATAGTGTTTTATAATTTTCAAAAGTTTCACACACATAATTTCATATAATCCCATAATAAGCCTCTTTCCCCTTACCTCTATATTGCCCTCCTACCTCCCCTATCCCCACTGGTAACCACTGGATCGTTCTCTATACCTGTGAATCTGCTTCTTTTTTTGTTTCATTCACTAGTTTGCTGTATTTTTCAGATTCAAAATATAAGTGATATTATACAGTATTTGTCTTTCTCTGTATGACATATCACTCAGCATAACACTCTCCAAGTTCATCTACGCTGCTACAAATGGAAAATTTCATTCTTTATATGGCCAAATAGCATTCCAGTGTGTGTGTGTGTGTGTGTGTGTGTGTGTGTGTGTATACACACCACACCTTCTTATCCATTCACCTATTGATAGATACTTAGGTTGCTTCCATACCTTGGCAATTGTAAATAAGTTTGCTATGAACACTGAGGTATGCATATCGTTTCAAATAAATATTTTCATTTTTTTTCAGATACATACTCAGATGTGGAAATAGGTCATATGGTGTTTCTCTTTTCAGTTTTTGAGAAACTTCCATACTGGTGAACCCTAGATTTTAGGTGAGACTGTATCCTCAATTAGCTGTATTGTTTTCATTATCCAGACTTTTTAATTCCTCTTACAAGCTTTTCCTCAAGAGCACATTCTCAGTAAAACACATGGACCTGAAACCTTGCCATGTCTGTCTCTGAGAAACAGGAACTAAGACCATGATCTCTGATAGGCATTTAATGTTTCTGTTTTTTGGTTTGTGTGATTGACAAAACACTTGATTGAATGAATGAATGAATTTATTTGACATAACCACTAAAATATGTAAAAGGAAACAAAAGGAATGCAGATATGGAGAAGAAACTGTTTTCTTTTTAGCTCTATAAAAATGCAAGTTGGAACAAGTTCATTAGGTAATATCCTCAGGAAAAGTGTAAAGATTTTTTAGTCTTATTTAAAGAGGGCAAGAAGTAGACTGACAAAATTGCGAGTGTCTAAGAAATTGAGTTCTATTTAATTAGTGTAGAATAAGGGGATAGCATGCTTTATTCTTCAGTAGTGGATTGGGGTACCTTGATAAATATTATAAATATTAATTACTAATAAAACTGAAAACATTTTAAATAAACTATAATAAAGCAGTATATTTGTGAGTATTTGATCACATTAGTAGATTCAAAGCACCATATGTAAGATATTTATATTTTGTTATTAAGTTGGATTTTTTTCTTTATTTTTATTAAGATTCTTTTAGAATCAGTGAATCTTTTAATTTGAAGGGACTTAGATGGTCATCAAAAGCTAGCCTCTCAGCTCATACAACTCAATACCAGAAAAACAAACAATCCAATCAAAAAGTGGAGAAAAGACCTAAACAGACATTTCTCCAAAGAAGACATATAAATGGTTAACAAACACATGAAAAGATGCTCAACATCTCTCACTATTAGAGAAATGCAAATCAAAACTATAACGAGATATCACTTCACATCAGTCAGAATGGCCATCATCAAAAAGTCTACAAACAATAAATGCTGGAGAGGGTGTGGAGAAAACGGAATGCTCTTGCACTGTTGGTGGGAATGTAACCAGTATGGAAGATGGTATGGAGATTCCTTAAAAATCTATGAATAAAACCACCATATGACCCAGAAATCCTACTCCTAGGCATATACCCTGAGGAAACTAAAACTCAAAAATATACATGTACCTCATAGCTAGAACATGGAACTAACTTAGATGTCCATCAACAGATGAATGGATAAAGAAGTTGTGGTGCATTGTTTACAATAGCTAAGACATGGAAACAACCTAGATGCCCATCAACTGATGAATGGATAAGAAAGCTGTGGTACATATACACAATGGAATATTACTCAGCATTAAAAAAAAAATTCATTTGAAGCAATTCTACTCAGATGGACGAAACTGGAGCCCATTATCCAGAGTGAAGTAAGCCAGAAGCAAAAACAACAATACAGTATATTAACGCATATATATGGAATTTAGAAAGACAGTAACGAGAACCCAACATGGGAGACAACAAAAGGAACGCAGATGTATAGAATAGACTCGTGGACTTTGTGGATGAGGGTAAGGGTGGGATGTTATGGGAGAAGGGCATTGAAGCATGTTAATTGTCATGTGTATAATAAATCGCCAGCCCAGGATTGATGCTCGGGACTGGTGCAGTGAGATTTCCCGGGGGGGAGGGAGGAGAGAGGGGGGTTCCGGAGGGGAAGCATATGTAAACCCATGGTGATATCATGACAATGTATGGCAAAAACAATAATAAAAAAAATGAAAAAAAAAAGAAGTTGTGGTGCATATGCACAATGGAATATTACTCAGCCATAAAAAGGAACACATTTTAGTCAGTTCTAATGAGGTGGATGAAACTAGAAACTATTATACAGAGTGATGTAAGTCAGAAAGAGAAAGATAAATATCACGTTCTAATGTGTATATATAGAATCTAGAAAAATGGTACTGAAGAATTTGTTTACAGGGCAACAATGGAGAAACAGACATAGAGAATAGACTAATGAACATGGGGAGAAGGGAGGAGAGGGTGAGATGTATGGAAAGAGTTACATGGAAACTTACATTACCATACATAAAATAGACAGCCAACAGGAATTCGCTGCATGGCTCAGGAAACTAAAACAGAGGCTCTGTATCAACATAGAGGGATGGGATGGGGAGAGAAATGTGAGGGAGGTTCAAAAGGGAGGGGATGGGATATATGTATACCTATGGCTGATTATGTTGAGGTTTGACAGAAACCAAAAAAATTCTGTAAGCAATTATCCTTCAATTTAAAAAAAAATAAAAAAATGCTAGCATCTTATTTTATAGATGAGGAGGAAAAACCAAGAAAGATAATTTAATATTTAACTTTCTTTTCTTTTCTTTTTGACTTTACAATATTGTATTGGTTTTGACATACATTGACATGAATCTGCCATGGGTATACATGTGGTCCCCGACCTGAACGCCCCTCTCACTTCCCAAGCCATCCCATCCCTCTGGGTCATCCCAGTGCACGAGCCCCAAGCACCCTGTATCATGCATCAAACCTGGGCTGGTGATACGCTTCACATATGACAATATACATGTTTCAGTGTCATTCTCCTAAATCATTCCAGCCTCGCCCTCTCCCACAGAGTCAAAAAGACTGTTCTACACATCTGTGTCTCTTTTGCTGTCTCACATACAGGGTTATCATTATCATCATTCTAAATTCCATATATATGCATTAGTATACTGTGTTGGTGTTTTTATTTCTGGCTTACTTCACTCTGGGTAATAGGCTCCAGTTTCATCCACCTCAGTAGAACTGATTCAAATGTATTCTTTTTAATGGCTGAGTAATATTCCGTTGGGTATATGTACCACAGCTTTCTTATCTATTCGTCTGTGGATGGACATCTAGATTGCTTTTATGTCCTGGCTATTATAAGCAATGCTGCGATGTATATTGGGGTATATGTGTCTCTTTCAATTCTGGCTTCCTCGGTGTGTATGCCCAGAAGTGGGATTGCTGGGTCATATGGCAGTTCTATTTCCAGTTTTTTAAGGAACCTCCACATTGTTCTTCATAGTGGCTGTACTAGTTTGCATTCCCACCAAAAGTGTAAGAGAGTTCCCTTTTCTCCACACCCTCTCCAGCATTTATTGCTTGCAGACTTGGATGGCAGCCATTCTGACTGGTGTGAAATGCTACCTCATTGTGGTTTTGATTTGCATTTCTCTGATAATGAGTGATGTTGAGCATCTTTTCATGTGTTTGTTAGCCATTTTTATGTCTTCTTTGGAGAAATGTCTGTTTAGTTCTTTGGCCTACTTTTTGATTGGGTCATTTATTTTTCTGGAATTGAGCTGCAGGAGTTGCTTGCATACTTTTGAGATTAATTGTTTGTCCGTTGTTTCTTTTGCTATTATTTTCTCCCATTTGAAGGCTGCCTTTTCACTTTGCTTTTAGTTTCCTTTGTTGTGCAGAAGCTTTCCATTTTAATTAGGTCCCACTTCTTTATTTTTGCTTGTATTTCCAATATTCTGGGAGGTGGGTCATAGAGGATCCTGCTTTGGTTTATGTCGGAGAGTGTTTTGCCTATGTTTTCCGCTAGGAGTTTTATAATTTCTGGTCTTAAGATTAGATCTTTGATCCATTTTCAGTTTATTTTTGTGTATGGTGTTAGAAAGTGTTCTAGTTTCATTCTTTTACAAGTGGTCGACCATCTTTCCCAGAACCAGTTGTTAAAGAGACTGTCTTTTCTCCATTGTATATTCTTGCCTCCTTTGTCAAATATAAAGTGTCCATAGATGAGTGGATTTATTTCTGGGCTTTCTAGTTTGTTCCACTGACCTATATTTCTGTCTTTGTGCCAGTACCATACTGTCTTGATGACTGTGGATTTGCAGTATAGCCTAAAGTCAGGTAGGTTGATTCCTCCAGTTCCATTTTTCTTTCTCAAGATTGCTTTGGCTATTCGAGGTTTTTTGTATTTCCATACAAATTGTGAAATTATTTGTTCTTGTTCTCTGAAAAAAAGACCATTGGTAGCTTGATTAGGGATTGCATTGAATCTATAGATTGCTTTGGGTAGTATACTCATTTTCTCTATATCAATTCTTCTGATCCATGAACACGGTATATTTCTCCGTCTATTTGTTTCCTTTTTGATTTCTTTCACCAGTGTTTTATAGTTTTCTATATATAGGTATTTTATTTCTTTAGGTAGGTATATTCCTAAGTATTTTATTCTTTTTGTTTCGATGGTGAATGGAATTGTTTCCTTAATTTCTCTTTCTGTTTTGTCATTGTTAGTGTATAGGAATGTGAGGGATTTCTGTGTGTAAATTTTATATCCTGCCACTTTACTATATTTATTGATTAGCTCTAGTAATTTTCTGGTAGAGTCTTTAGGGTTTTCTATGTAGAGGATCATGTCATCTGCAGATAGTGAGAGTTTTGCTTCTTCTTTTCCAATCTGGATTCCTTTTATTTCTTTTTCAACTCTGACTGCTGTGGCCAAAACTTCCAAAACTATGTTGAATAGCAGTGGTGAGAATGGGAACCCTTGTCTTGTTCCTGACGTTAGAGGAAATGCTTTCAATGTTTCACCATTGAGGATAATGTTTACTGTGGGTTTGTCATATATAGCTTTTATTTGTTGGGGTATGTTCCTACTATTCCTGCTTTCTAGAGGGTTTTTATCATAAATGGATGTTGAATTTTGTCAAAGGCTTTCTCTGCATCAATTGAGATAATCATATGGCTTTTATTTTTCAATTTGTTAATGTGTTGTATTAAGTTGATTAATTTGCAGATATTGAAGAATCCTTGCATTCCTGGGATAAAGCCCACTTGGTCATGACATATGATCTTTTTAATATGTTGTTGAATTCTGCTTGCTAGATTTTTGTTAAGATTTTTTGCATCTATGTTCATCAGTGGTATTGGCCTGTAGTTTTCTTTTCCTTTTTTTTGAGATGATGTTCTTTCTCTTTTTTAAATTTTATTTATTTATTTGTTTTAATTTTCTTTACATTATTGTGTTGGTTTTGCCATACATTGACATGAATCTACCATGGGTATACATGCGTTCCCCTTCCAGAACCCCCTCCCACCTCTGGCATCTTTGTCAGGTTTTGTCATTAGGGTGATGGTGGCCTCATAGAATGAGTTTGGAAGTTTATCTTCCTCTGCAGTTTCTGGAAGAGTTAAAATTGGATAGGTGTTAGCTCTTATCTAAATTTTTGGTAGAATTCAGCTGTGAATCAGTCTGGTCCTGGGCTTTTGTTTGTGGGAATATTTCTGATTACAGTTTCAATTTCCATGCTTGTGATGGGTCTGTTAAGATTTTCTATTTCTTTCTGGTTCAGTTTTTGGAAAGTTGTACTTTTCTAAGAATTTGTCCATTTCTTCCAAGTTGTCCAGTTTATTTTCATATAGTTGCTGATAAGAGTCTCTTGTGATCCTTTGTATTTCTGTGTTGTCTGTTGTGATCTCTCCATTTCCATTTCTAATTTTGTTGATTTTATTTTTCTCCCTTTGTTTCTTGGTGAGTCTTGCTAATGGTTTGTCAATTTTATTTATCTTCTCAAAGAACCAGCTTTTGGCTTTGTTGATTTTTGCTATGGTCTCTTTTGTTTCCTTTGCATTTATTTCTGCCCTAATTTTAATATTCCTTTCCTTCTACTAACCCTGGGGTTCTTCATTTGTTCTGGTTCTAGTTGCTTTAGTTGTACAGTTAGGTTATTTATTCAACTTTTTTCTTGTTTCTTGAGATAAGCCTGTATTGCTATGAACCTTCCCCTTAGCACTGCTTTTACAGTGTCCCATAGGTTTTGGGTTGTTGTGTTTTCATATTCATTCATTTCTATGCATATTTTGATTTATTTTTTTATTTCTTCTGTGATTTTTTGGTTATTCAGCTGCGTGTTGTTGAGCCTCCACATGTTGGAATTTTTATTAGTTATTCTCCTGTAATTGACATGTAATCTTACTGATTGTGGTCAGAAAAGATGCTTGGAATGATTTCAATTTTTTGAATTTACCAAGGCTAGATTTATGGCCCAGGATGGGATTATCCTAGAAAAGGTTCCGTGTGCACTTGAAAAAAAGGTGAAATTCATTGTTTGGGGTGAAATGTCCTACAGATATCAATTAGGTCTATTGGTATATTGTATCATTTAAAGTTTGAATTTCCTTGTTTTTTTTTTCTGTCTAGTTGATCTATCCATTGGTGTGAGTGGTGTATTAAAGTCTCCCACTATTATTGTGTTGTTGTTAATTTCCCCTTTCATACTTGTTAGCATTTGCCTTACATATTGTGGTGCTCCTATGTTGGGTGCATATATAAGTGCTGTATCTTCTTCTTGGATTGATCCTTTGATCATTATGTAGTGTCCATCTTTGTCTCTTTTCATAGCCTTTGTTTTAAAGTCTATTTTATCTGATATGAGTATTGCCACTCTTGCTTTCTTTTGGTCTCTATTTGCATGGAATATCTCTTTCCAGCCCTTCACTTTGAGTCAGTATGTGTCCCTTGTTTTGAGGTGGGTTTCTTGTAGACAACATATATAGGGGTCTTGTTTTTATATCCTTTCAGCCAGTCTTTGTCTTTTAGTTGGGGCATTCAACCAGTTTACATTTAAGGTAATTATTGATAAGCATGATCCTGTTGCCATTTACTTTATTGTTTTGGGTTCGAGTTTATACACCCTTTTTGTGTTTTCTGTCTAGATAAGATCCTTTATCATTTGTCAGAGAGCTGTTTTGGCAGTGCTGAATTCTCTTAGCTTTTGCTTGTCTGTAAAGCTTTTGATTTCTCCTTCATATTTGAATGAGATCCTGGCTGGGTACAGTAATCGGGGTTGTAGATTATTTTCTTTCATGACTTTAAGTATATCCTGCCATTCCCTTCTGGCTCGAAGCGTTTCTATTGAGAGATTAGCTGTTATCCTTATTCCTTGTGTGTTATTTGTTGTTTTTCCCTTGCTACTTTTAATATTTGTTCTTTGTGTTTGACTTTTGTTAATTTGATTAATATGTGTCTTGGGATGTTTCGACTTGGGTTTACCCTGTTTGGGACTCTGTAGGTTCTTGGACTTGGGTGATTATTTCCTTCCCCATTTTAGGGAACTTTCCAACTACTATCTCCTCAAGTATTTTCTCATGGTCTTTCTTTTTGTCTTCTTCTTCTGGGACTCCTATGATTCAAATGTCGCTGAATTTAACATTGTCCCAGAGGTCTCTGAGCTTGTACTCATTTCTTTTAATTATTTTTTCTTTTTTCCTCTGTTTCATTTGTTTCTACCATCCTATCTTCTACCTCACTTATCCTAGCTACTGCCTCCATTATTCTACTGTTGGTTCCCTCAAGAGTGTTTTTCATCTCATTTATTGCATTATTCATTATATATTGACTCTTTATTTCTTCTAGGTACTTGTTAAACCTTTCTTGAATCTTCTTGATCCTTGTCTCCAGGCTATTTATCTGTAACTCCAATTTGTTTTCAAGATTTTGGATCACTTTCACTATCATTAATGAGTCAACTCTCCGCATGAGGTGGCCAAAGTATTGGAGTCTCAGCTTCAACCTCAGTCCTTCCAGTGAACAGCCAGGACTGATCTCCTTTAGGATGGACTGGTTGGATCTTCTTGCAGGCCAAGGGACTCTCAAGAGTCTTCTCCAACACGACAGTTCAAAAGCATCAATTCTTGGGCGCTCTGCTTTCTTCATAGTCCAACTCTCACATCCACACATGACTACTGGAAAATCCATAGCCTTGACTAGACAGGCCTTCACTGACAAAGTAATGTCTCTGCTTTTCAATATGCTATCTAGATTGGTCATAACTTTCCTTCCAAGCAATAAGTGTCTTTTAATTTCATGGCTGCAATCACCATCTGCAGTGATTTTGGAGCCCCCAAAAATAAAGTCTGACACTGTTTCCTATCTATTTGCCATGAAGTGATGGGACCAGATGCCATGATCTTAGTTTTCTGAATGTTGAGCAGTGTTTAGGTTAGGGCTTTTCACGGGATAGCTATCTCACAGTCTGGGTTGTTATCTCCAGTTAGTTCCTTCAGAACTAACTTGCCCTTGGGGCATTCAGGCCCAGTTCTTACCCTAAGCAATGCAGCCCGTGCCTCCCTGTTCAGCTCCAGCTTGCTAGGGGGGGATGCTAGTGTCTGGGCTGCTGCTCCATTGCCAGTTCCTGTTGGGCACGCAATCTGTGGGTTTTATTTATTTATTTATTTCTCTTCCTGTTTATTTTGCCCTCTGAGATTCCAAGGCTCATCACAGAACTGCCAGAGAGAGTGTTTCCTGGTGTTTGGAAACTTCTCTTTTTTTTAAGACCCCCTTATGGGACATATCTCCATCCCTTCTTCTTTTGTCTCTCTTTCTTTTATATTTTGTCCTACCTCCTTTCAAAGACAATGGGCTGCCTTTCTGGATGCCTGATGTCCTCTGCCAGCATTCAGAAGTTGTTTTTTTTTTTGGAATTTACTCAGCGTTCAAATGTTCTTCTGATGAATTTGTGGGGGAGAAAGTGGTCTCCCCGTCCTAGTCCTTCGCCATCTTAGGACTGCCCAATATTTAACTTTCTAAATTCACTAATGTGTCTTGTAATTCATGATCCTTTTATCCACATTTGTATTTGAATATTATGTTTTATTATATTTGAATTTCAACCATAAGTATATTGGCTTTTTCAGATCGTTGAATTATATAACAGTATAATTTTGGCCAGTTGTTTCTCTCAGTGAAAATCAGACCAAAGGTAATAACAGACATGGCTCTTCTGCATAGAAAGCAGATGTCTAGGATGTGGCAGTATTTTATTATAGAATGGTAAAAATAATTGCTTATTGAATGTTTCATCAAGTTATCTTTGAGGCATAAAATCAAGAATAAACAACTTTTAGAGATTTTAACTTGTAAATATGAGAATATATTTACCCTCAGTCCTGCTGCAGCTTTAGGTCTGAGAGCTGGGATTATGCCAAGTAACCAAGTTAAGTTGTTTTCCAAACACACACTCTGAAATATCACATAATAAGTAATTCGTTGGTCTTCCCTGTAGCTCAAATGGTAAAGAGTCTGCCTGCAATGCAAGAGTCCCTGGTTCGATCTCTGGGTTGGGAAGATACTCTGGAGAAGGGAACGGCAATCCACTCCAGTATTCTTGCCTGGAGAATCCCATGGACACAGGAGCCTGGTGGGCTAAAGTCTGTGGGATCACAAAGAGTCAGACACAACCAAGCAACCAACACTACCAAATAATCTGTAGGCCTTGATTCCTATGCTAAACTGCTGATCTACAGAGAGATTTAAACAAATTGTCATGTTTATTTAGAAGAGAGCAAATTGTTTTTTCTTGTCTTTTAAAATTCATTTTTGTTTCTTACATATATCAGACATTCAGAAAATAGTGCAAAAATATTGCATTATAAAATTTAAATGTAACATATTTTGCTATAACACTTGCTATAAAAGATATGAGCATCTTAAAAGCAATGAAGAGGGTAAAGAAACTCTCCCATAGTAAAAACAGAAAGGAACAAAAATGAGAGAAGAAAAGAAAGACTATGCATACATCATGATAAATAATAGTGTAATGCTAGGTGAATTTAGTTCACTGGTAAATTAGTAATGTATGCTGCATAAAAAGCTACCACAAATTTAGCAGCTTAAAATAGTCAAAAAATCTTGAGAGCCCCCATCCTGGTTGTGTAACTTGTACGTTGCACAATTACTTGTGTTGTCTATACACTTGAGTCCATTTGAATGATATCTGGATTTTCACAAGACTCAACTTGTGCAATTATACATTGTAGTCTTGTAAGTCATAACAGAGGTTGAAATTTTTCAGAAAGCGAAACAAACATTGAAAATTGAATGGAGGGATTTTCCTAAAGAAAAAAGGCAAAAAGCAATTCTAGAAACCTGAAATCTGAGAAGGATTTGATCAAGAAAATCACAGTCATGGTTAAAATAACAAAACTGATATTAGCCACCAAATTTCAAAACATCTAGAAATAGAGTTGGAACCATGAAGACACACATTCATTTAAGACAAACAAAGAGTTGATAATACCAAGCAAAATTTATGTACATGTCCAACATAATTAGTTTGAAAGATTTAAACATTTCTCTACCTTTCATTATGGTTGTGAAATAAAACATTCATTCCTATACACTGTCTTTGGATTCTTTGCTAGAGCTAAATCTCTGCTAATATGACAATCCTTGTATTTACTATAGAGTTTAAGTTACAATGGAAAATTATGAGAATGAGGGTCATTTTGTTTAATATTCTCAATAGTATTGTAAACCATAGGTTATGGGAAGAGTATTTACAACTTCAGGAATGAAGATCATGTTTGAGACAGAGTTTGCCTTCATCAGATGAGAATGGTTTCAACTGTCAGAGAAACAAGGGTGAAGGCATTTTACTCATAGACAAACAAAATCAATATCATTAATGGCTATGAAAATGGTCACTCTGGTTTTGACAAATAACAAGATATGTTATCTAGTTGGCATGGTGATAATTGGGGTATCCTTTTTCTTTTTTTTCAAACTTTAAACTTTTTATTTTGTATTGGGGTATAGCCAGCTAACAATGTTGTAATAGTTTCAGGTGAACAGCAAAGGGACTCCACCACACATATACATGTATCCATTCTCCCCAAACCCTGCTCCCACCCAGGCTAACACACAATATTGAGCAGAGTACCATGTGCTATACAATAAGCCCTTGTCGGTTATCCATTTTGAGTATAGCGGTGAATTCATGTTGACTTAAATGCTGCTATTTTACATTTTTTCTAGAGGTTTAACTATTCCTTAATTTTGTTAAAGGATATAAAAACAAATGTTTAATAAATGTTTTGATTATGCATAAGTAAATAAGAGATGCTGTTTTGTATGTGATGACAAGAGCTGTCAGATAAATCTTACTAATTATGTTGAAGACTCTACTTTATCACTACCTTATAGACTCAGTGAAACAAAGCTGAAGGCTGAACCAAGAATCAAAAGTAGTAATACTTAGCCCGGCACAGCAAGTCAAAGTAATGAGGTGATCAAAAACACAGCCTCGTCATGTTCATTCATCCATCCGTCCATCCATCCATCCATCCATCCATTCTGTCATTCATTCTCTGAAATATTTATTTTGTTTGCCTGCTCTGTGCTGGGCAGTATTCTCAGGGTCCTTACAACTTATTTTCTATCCAAGCCCCCCCACCCCATGATCTTTGTGATCTTAGCTAGCTTTCTAGTTTTAAAAACAATCTGTACCCTGATGGTTCCCTCTGCTTGGATTTGGGGTTCCTGCCGTGAATATCAGCTATATATTCAACCCTTCAACATCAACACTTTGGTATCAAACAGACTTCTTGCAGTCAACAAGTCCAAATTGGAACTCTTGATCTTGCCTCTTCAAAACAGCTCCTCTTACAGCTCTCCTTATATCAGTTAATAATAACTTCATACTAGCTATTAAACCCTAAAATCTTGGAGTCATCATTGACTTCCTTTTCGCTTGCACCATTGTTTCAAATCTGTCAGAAAACCATGGCAACCACTCCTGAACTGAGTCACCCTTATCATCCTCTTAGATAATTCCAGTTGCCTCCCAATAGTATAAATACGTATGTGTGGGTTCAAATCACTCTACCAATGCCACTGATAATACATATTTTCTGTATTATAAACAGTTTAAACCACCAGCTGGTTGTCTACTTCATACAATGTTCAAATTATATGCTACTCCCTAAGATGAACTGTTCTATTTCACCTACTATTCAAATTTTATGTAACCACATTGATTCTAGCATCTATTACATACAGTATTCAAATTGTATAATGCAGCATAAAAATTCAATAATAAGGATTTAAGTGGTTAATTCTGCTTCCATTCTTTTTCTTCTATAACCTATTCTTACTTTCAATACATAGTTATGCTGTTGAAACCTTAAGAATAAGTTACTCCTCTAGTAAAACCCCACATGTAGGTGGTCATTGCACTCAGAATAAAAGACTAAATCTTCACAAGGATTTTATAGGACTCAGAGATGCATACAATACTTTATATATTTGATCTTATTTCCAATAGCTCTTCACCTTACTCCCCTGTCTCCAACCACGCTGGTCTCCTTGCGGAACTCCATCAACTAGAGAAGTTTTCACCTTCAACCTTTTGTACTTTTAGTTTCCTCAGTAAAGAACTCTCTTTCCTTAGTTATAAAATGATTTGCTCCCTTATTTCTTTTGAGGTTTGATAAAATACCACATTCTCAGGGAGGTTTCCTTGATTACTCTAAATATAATGCTACCTCCATTTCTTCCTTTTTTTCTTTTTCACTGTAGCCCTTATTATATAACACATTATGTATTTTATTTAAATATTTTTACAGTCTATATGTCTGTACCGCAAGCTTCACACAGATTTGTTTTGTTCATTGTTGTAACCCTGAGGCAATTGATGAATTAGCTCAATCTTGAGCAAGGTTTTTCTGTTACCACTGTCATGATTGCTGTGAAAGTCTTAGAAAAGGGTCCAGTGAAATTTATTGGAAATGGGAGATTGCCAAGTCATGTTTTGCTTCCTTTCTTTTATATTTGCTATTGTGTGAGTCTAGGATTTGTATGTCATTAATGCTTTATTAACAAGAAATACAATTCTTGCTACTGATTTCTTTCGGAAACCTTATGAAGATGCATTATCAATTTTCTCTCCTGTTTAAAAATTTCCTTATTACACAAAATTGTCTAAATTGAGGCTCTTAAGAATTTGATAGAATTGTCTAGGTTGGTTTGAAGCACTTTTTCCTCATCACTCCTTAACTCTTGTTCCACCATTTAACTCACATGGCAAATTGAACAAAGGAGCAGATGGAATTACAACCTGCAGATGTTTCATTAGTGTTGTCATTATTCAGAAGCACTCATTTATAATACTCCATACAGAATCCTTGCTATGATGCATAGAAAATGGTTGGCTAAATCTGATAAGGCAATATACTCAGATCTTGTCATTTTTCCCTGAATTTCTTTTTTATCCTGAGGATAGAATGGTATTTCTTACGTTTTAGTTCTTGACAGAAAGACAAGATAGCAGTTGGGAAAATATAATTGCTTACCTCCTATACAACAAATCAAAAATCACTGTTGCACAAGCAATCCTACTCCCCAACCTGCCCATTTGCAATTATTTTCCACATTTCTGTATTTACATATTCATTTTGATGTTTCATTACTTGATGTCTATATACATTAACATTTAGATGATTCACCTGATTTTATAAAACAGAAATAGCTTTTAAAAGAAAAACAGGACAGATGTTATTTCATTTCTTTACTGACATTTCCATGAGGCTTTGAATATCGCTTTTTGGTCTGAATTTTTCTTTACCATTTCTTACAAGCATGAAAAATACCTGTTACCCATGATTAGATATTAGTTTGTAGGAAACAAAAATCAATAAACTAATTTATGAAGTTTTATATCCTATAAAATCAAGATATTTTTATGTACTATAATGTTTTCTGTGTTTCTACTACAATATTTGTGTGTTTTATAAATGGGCATAAAGGGGTTTTTAACTATGTACTTATTTAATACATGTTTCTCATATCTCTTGTGTTTAGGACTATGCCTGATCTTAGAACCCACTCTTCTGGGTTCTTAAAAATTATACTGCACTACTATTTTATTTTGTGCTAAATATTTGTCTTTATAAATCTTATACTAGGTTTTTACCATTTATAGGTACTTTTCTTCTGAGGAATATGCACTTATTTCTTTTATATTATCCCTTGGTTTCTAGACTCAAACTCTAATTTTTTTTATCTGAAACATAGCATAGAATGATTAAACAATCTACTATACTGGATTAATCCAGCCTGGATGTTTTGACTTATGTAATTTAAAAAAAATTCTTGTTGTCAGGCTTCTAGAAGCGAAAAACAATTACAATTTGTGAATTTTTAGATATTACCTTGGTTAAAAGTTATTATCATTTTTCCTTGAGCTTGAGAGCCAAAAAGAGGGACAAAAATCATGCCTAATATTTTCCCTGAGATGTCAATTTTTTAGCCTCCTGAATGAGAAGAAACCTGAAATTTCTCACATAGGGTGAAACACAAATTTGATCTATGTGCATTATAATCTCTCATAACTCTGACGGGGAAGAAAATACACTGTTATGGATTTGTAAGTGCCTAGAGTTTAAGTGCAACAATATTTTTAAAGTCATCATGAGTGAATGGAAAGAAAATATTATGTGCTTTGTAAATATTCCAGTCACCGGTACCAACATAAGTATATTCAATAGGCTAAATGTGCTTAAATTTTGATTTTGGAAAAGAAGAGGAATAGAAGATTTAATGACACAGAGTTTAAAAGTGTTTCAAAACACATTCTTGATTAATTTTGATTAAATCAAGATCATGGTAAATTATTGGTATTATTACATATCATTACTCACTCATCCTTTCCTCCTCCATCATTATGGAGAGAAGTAAAGGAAATGGCAAAGGAAAGCAATGTGCCATTTTTTGATGGCTTATATTGACACCTAAACACAAAGAACTCTTGGCCAGGGTGAGTTAAAATCTTCAGTTTAGTTCAGTCACTCAGTCGTGTCCAACTTTATGAGACCCCATAAAACCACGCTTCCCTGTCCATCCCCATCCCCAGGAGCTTGCTAAAATTCATGTCCATCGAGTTGGTGATGCCATCTAACCATATCATCCTCTGCCGTCACCTTCTCCTTCTGCCTTTTATCTTTTACACCATCAGGGTCTTTTCCAATGAGTCTGTTCTTTGCATCAGGTGGCCAAAATACTGGAGTTTCAGCTTCATCATCAGTCCTTCCAATGAACACTTTGGTGTTAGTTCTAGAAGGTCTTGTAAGTCTCATAGAATCATTCAACTTCTGCTTCTTCAGCATTAGTGGTCGTGGCATAGACTTGGATTACTATGATATTAAGTGGTTTGCCTTGGAAATGAACAGAGATTATTCTGTCGTTTTGAGATTGCATCCAAGTACTGTATTTTGAACACTTTTGTTGACTATCAGGGCTATTCCTTTTCTCTTAAGGGATTCTTGTCATGTAAGTATATATAATGTTCATCTGAATTGAATTCACCCATTCCTGTCCATTTTAGTTTACTGGTTCCTAAAATGTCAATGTTCACTCTTACCATCTGCTGTTTGACCACTTTCAATTTGCCTTGATTCATGGACCTAACATTCCAGGCTTCTATGCCATATTGTTATTAACATTACCACAGAATCTAATGCCCTTAGTAATTCTATCTTGTCACTATTGCAATTAAGCATGACAATTTCAAACACTGCATTAATATACAGTAATGACAGTGAAGGAGCTATGTCTACATGCATAATGATTTTAATTTATAGGAATCCAAAATGATTCCTATAAGGAGGCAAATACACTCATTACAAAATTATTCATGTACACAATTCCATTTAATAAAAGTTAGAAACAAGTATGCAAAATCTGTGATATGAAAGTCATCATAATTTTTGAAATTAGTGTATTTTACAACTACATTAAAATGTCAATCTTGTCATAATTCAAGCAACTATACACAAGTGGGTCTCTTTCTGGATTTTCTATTATATTCTCCTGTTTTTCTATTGTTATATAAATAACCCTACCTTTATTACTGCAACTATATATTAAATCTTAATATTTTATAGTGTTAGTGTGTTAAGTTTAGTTTCATTATTTAAATTTTTCTTAGCTACTTTTCCTCTTTGCACTTTTATGTATACATATTTTATAATATGCTTTTGATTTGCATAGATGCACATACACTGGGCTTCCCTGATGGCTTAGTAAAAAATCTGCCTGCATTGGGGTTTGATTCCGGGGTGGGGAAGATCCTCTGCAGAAGGGAATGGTTAATCACTCCCACAAGTATACTTGTCTGAAGAATTCCATGAACATGGGGTCACAAAGAATCGGATGTGACTTAGCAACTGAATAACAACAATTGATTTAGAGATAGATATGGTACAGCTATCTATGTGTATATATACAGAAGTACATATTCATATATATAAAATATTCATCTTTGAAATGACTAATAAAATTAAATATTGGAAATCAACATTATTAAATCAACCAGAGAAATGCTAATTAAACATATAACGTGACCACACACCCACCAGAATAGCTTAAAAGCTTTAAAAAAAAGTAAACAAAACTTACAGTCCTAAATTCTGACAAGGTTGCAGAGCAAATGAAATTCGCATATACTGTTTGTAGAAGTTTAAATAGATAAATAGAATCATTTGAGGAATCTGCTACCTATGAAGGTTTAATATAAATATATCATTTATTCTATCAATTTCATTCCTACACATATACACAAAAAAATTCGTGTATGTGTTGACCAAAAGGCATGCACAGTAATGTCCATAGCCCCAAACTGACATCATTCTAAGTGTCCTTCAGCAATAGAATGGGTAAGTAAATAATGACTATTCATATATTGAAATACTAACAGGTAATGCAAATGAACTTTACAAGTGAGAACATTTTTGAGTGACTTCTAATAATGTACATATAGTGAGAAAGAAGAAATGTTTGTATTAAGACAGAAAGATTACCTTGGTAGGGAATAATTTTATAAATTAGTATGAATATCTTTGTTCATAGATATTTTTGTATTTTTTAGATGTTTTCCCACACAAAACTCTATTAAGGAGAGGGATTTTATAATGTATCTTCAGAAAACAAAGATTCTGCTATGCCTACATTAAACAACGTGCAGAGTATGTTGTACAAACAGTTTTGACTAGGGTTAAAAAAACAATTAAATTGTTAAATGCATTTTCACAAATAAGATATAGAAAGTATATAATTAAGGTATAGAAAGAGAATTCTGTGTGAATCAGGCAACTGGGTAGTGTCGATCCAATAAGTTTTCATATACTACTTGGGATGGTTACATTTATGTGTTAATTTGATAAGCTATAGTGCAAAGTTCAATCAAACAGTAATCCAGATATTGTTGTGACAGTATTTTGCAGATGTGGTGGATGGTATGTGGTCTAAAATCAGCAGACTTTAAAAAGGGGAGTATTCTCAATAGTAAATGGGCCTCTTGCAATCCTCGGGAAAACTATAAAAGCAAATATGAAGTTTCCTTGAAGAAGAAGAAATTCTGCCTCAGACTGATGCATTAACTCCTGCCTAAGAGTTTCCAGTCTATGGTTCTGCCTTGCTGCTGCTGCTGCTGCTGCTGCTGCTAAGTCACTTCAGTCGTTTCCAACTCAGTGCAGCCCCACAGAAGGCAGCCCACCAGGCTCCTCTATCCACAGGATTTTCTAGGCAAGAATACGGGAGTGGGTTGCCATTTCCTTTTCCTATGGTTCTGCTCTAGGCTTTTCAAACTTGTCAGCCTACCCAACTGTCGGCCAATTCTTTTTTTTAAAAAAAAAGATCTAGTTACAGTCCTCCCTTGGTAACCATGGAGGATTGGTTCAAGGACCACAAACCCTTTTCCCCCTTCTCCCATCCCTTGGACACCAAAATCCAAGGATACTCAAGTCCCTTACATACAATGGTATAGTATTTGCACATAGCTTATGCATATTATCCCTTATATTTTACTTATTACTTAATATAATGTAAATACTATGTAAATGATTGTAAATATAGTGTAAATGTTATGTAAATAATTGCCAGAAGCTGTAAAATTCAAGTTTTGCTTTTTGGAACTGTTTGAAACTTTTGGGGGGAGTATTTTTGATACTTAGTTCATTAAACCTAACTAATGGCCATTTCCAGTGGTAAAGATATGGTAAACGTCTATGATACAATGTGCAATAGAGATATATAAAACATCACTATTGAATACTTCAAGTCAAATATTTATAAAAGGCAAGTTTTTGGCTAACCTGAATTTGAAACCTTAGAATATTTTGGTCAAACAAGTGTAATGAGATAGGCTGTTTACTCCTCATGTTACTAATGAGAGTAGGTTTTTGTCACAGAGAGAATTCAGAGATGAGATAGGGAGGTCAAGAAAGCCAAACAAGGATTTATAGTACACTCTCAAAGGGAGACTGGACAGACTCAGGTGAGTAGCTACCCTGAGATTCTTTGAGAAGTTGGTTATGGGGAGTGTAGAAATGAATGAGTGAAATTTTCATTGAGGAGGGTGGGGTTTTAACCAATATTTTCTAATTTTCATCTCAACTTCACCTTCTCAAGAGAAGGAGGAATTTTTGTCCTTATTCAGTCTTGATGGAATTGTCATGGTATCAGTGCCTGATGGATACCTCTTATCTGCAAGGCTAATTTTATTATGATGAGAGAATAATGAGCAACAAGTTATACTTGAACACCAAAGATTCCCATTTTTCCCCACCTTTCTTGGTCTGCATGCAGGACCCTTGTCACGCAAAATGTGTGGTTTCCTGTCAGTCTGCAGGTTCTTGCTTTTCTTTGCACAAGGACCCCTGCTGTTCACAAGCTGTATGGTTTCCTGTCATTTGATCTGTGTCCCCTTTCTCTGTTAGTATCTAGCTCTCTGCCTATTCTAACACTGACTGCACTGAAGAAAGTGTGGAAAGAAAAGGATGAGTACAGGGCTTCAAATTCCCAGCTCAAGCACCTTGTAAATGACCTGAAGTCTTCTGAATTAGTCAGTTCAGGCTGTGTCTTACTCCATTCAGGTTGCTATTTAAAAAATATATCATAGACTGTTTGACTTAAGCATCAGGCCTTTATTCTCAGAGTTCTTGAGGCTGGGAAGTCCAAGATCAAGGTACAGAAGGATAAGACTTCTGGTGAATGCATTCTTCTTGACTAGCACAGGAGTGACCTTCTCACTGTGTCCTCGCATAGTCTTTTCTTGATATGTGTTCATGGAGAGAGAAAGAGAGAGAGAGAGAGAGAGAGAGAGATCTCTTTTCCTCTTCTCATAAGGCCACCAATCCTACTGGTTCAAAACCACAACCTTATGATCTTGTTTAATCCTAGTTGCCTCCTAAAAGCCAAATCTCAAAGTATGTTCACACTGGGAGTTAGAGATTCAGCATGTGGATTTTAGGGAGGACATAGTTCAGTCCATATCAGTTTCTATGTCTGCCCTGAAAAAATTCTTTAACTCCTAAAACCACAGGGCTCACATTGCTGAAAACTGAACCCAGAGCCTCATCCTATGAAGGGCTAAATTCAACACAAATTGAATTATCCATCCTTTGAGAGGGAGGAGGGCCTTCTGTTAAAGTGAGGTTATATATTAGGAAAGAATGGGATACTGAATATTGGAATGGGTATATATGAGAAGATTGCAAATAAAGCTGCAGAAATTAAATCCCCAGGTTTGGCTAAGCCTCCTTTGCAGAAAAGGTAGCCTATCTACTCCCATCTGAAGAGGTTAACCCTGCTTTGGCTGAGAAACCATAACCTCAGAGTTATTAGCACAATTAACTCATGAGGTAATTGCTTTGATTCTCCTCTGGATCCAGCCTACTAATCGTCTTTGCTTCTAGACCTGTAAATAGAACTAATTTCCAGCCAGACTTGAAAGATAAAGGTGAGGTAAAATGACTGATCCATGAGGAAATGTGTTTTAAAAGAACTAAATGATTTTTCTAATTTATATGGCCAGAAATGTGGGGAATACATGTAAGAGTGGAGAATAAAGGTATCAGGTAAAAAAAAAACATAAAGTTGGGTCAGCCTGAATTTATTGATATGGGCCCATTAAAGAGATGTTGAATTCAGTGTTGTAGCTCAAGGGTTAGAAAGGTCTGTAATAGTTTGTTTAGTTGGTTGGCTGAAACATATACCAAAAGGTGCCTGCAATATATGAATTAGAAGTGCCAGGACTGTACTGGTATACTATAGGAGAAGGAATCTAAAGGCTAAGGGAAGTTAGAATGTTAGCCTGGTTTTATCCTTTAAGAAATGCTCATCCACTTGAGGAGGGTCTAGAAAATAAACATTTCACTACAAATTTAAGAAATAAACCTGTGAGGAAAGCCACATAATCTTTGAAGAGTTCTGTAGTTACTTTTTTCTGAAGGTTATCAATTATAGCAAAAACTGCTCTAGGTTAACTGATATCCCTACATACAATGATGGTAATTGAATCCCAAAGTAGCAGACACCAAGTGGTAGCACTTATTCACCAAAGATAAGATAGAATGGTTACCATAATGGAAAGCAGAGGCAATGAAATAAAATAGTCTAACTCACAAAGACCTACCTATGGCATTGGCTATTTGATCACAGCATCCCTAAAAGAGAAAAAAATGGGCAATTTACAAATTTCTTACTTAATATGTACACATGGAAAAGTTCTACATGGAATGAAAAGAACTCTAACTTCAACAATTAAAACAGAGAATGATGATCCCTCAATCAGTCCCCAGAGGTGAGCCAGTTTATAGACCCAGAGCTCTTTCAATGAACCTGAGTCTGGGTCCCCTCATAGAAAGACCCTGTTTTGCTGTCCCCAAATTTATACTTTTAATTTTTCTGTCAGCCTACTCCAAAGCGGCATATGGCCTTTTACCAGAGTAACTTTGCTTGGAGGAAGAGGAGACACAATTTCTTTAGTGACTACTGGACACTGGTTCTGAACTGATGCTATTTCCAGGAGAATGAAAATGTCACCCAAAATGTCACTGTGGTATACTACCATTCAGAGTATTGGCTAGTGGAGGCCAAGTGATCATGAAGTTTTACACCAGATCCATCCCCACTGTTCGTCCAGTGGGTTCCCACACTATCCTGTGGTCATTTCTATACTTCAGGAGTGCATAACTAGAATAGACATACTCACCAAATGACAGAATGCTGACTGCCCAGTATGCCAGCAGCTGAGACCAATACTATGGCACCCAATGTGGTAGCATTCCTCAGGGAGATCAGCCAGATTCCTGGTAGCAGGTCAATTACAATGGTTACATCCATCATGGGAGGGATGACCCTTTGTTCTTACTGGAATACAAACTTACACTGGATATAGGTCTGCCTTCCTTCCACACAAGCTTCAACCAACTATCAGCTATGAGCTTACCGAATGCCTTATCCATCATGATGGTATTCCACACAGAATTATTTTTGATCAAGGAATTTACTTCACAATAAAAGAAGTGTAGTAATAGGATCCATGATCAAAGAATTCACTAGCCTTACTATGTTCCCCATAATCCCAAAGCAGCTGACTTGATAGAATGGTGGAACGGCTTTTCAAAAATTTTACTACAGGACCAAATAGGTGGCAGTGGCCTATAATATAGCCTCTCAGACTCCTCTGTCCATGGGATTCTTCAGGCAAGAATACCAGAGCAGGTTGCATGCCCCCCTCATGTCTCCTGAGTTTCCTGCACTGCAGGCAGATTCTTTACCACTGAGCCATCACGGAAGCTAGGTGTAAGTATAACATTGTTATTGTCTTTATTTGAAGATTAAGTATGGTTAAGGATATGTATATGTACATGGGTAAGGAGTGCCAAGTTGACAGGGGATAGAATGTGATGGTTGGTTTAATGCACCAGCTTGGCTAGGTTATGGTACCCTACTAACTTCAAACACTAATCTACTGTGTTGCTATGAAGATATTTTGGAGTCACGGTTAACATTTATAACCAATCAACTTTAAGCAAAGGATATTATTCATGATAATGTGGAAGGATCTCATTCAATTAGTTGGAAGTCCTTAGAAGCATAACAAAGTTTCCCCTAAGGAAAAAGAAATTCTCCCTCAAAACTATAGCATCAACTCACACCTGAGAATTTCTACTGTCAGTCTGCCCTAGATATTTTAGACAAGCTAGTCCTTAAAATCATGCATTTCAATTTCTTGGAATCTCTCTCTCTGTCTCTCTCTCTCTCTCTCTCTCTACACACACACACACACACACACACACACACACACACACACACACAGAGAGAGATTCTGTTTCGGTGGAGAACCTTGACTAGGGCTGGATTTTACTTTAATATTTCTACAGTAGGCCCTATTAATCTAGTGTGTTGTGTAGAATCTTTTTTTTTTAATGGTACCTGGCTATTAACCTAACATGCACAGAGAATGAAAATGCTCACGAGGCTTGAACTCAGTGGGGGTTGTGTTTCTGCTTAAACAAATAACTCAAGGTTAAAGGAGTGGGATATTATTAGATAAATAATGTGTATGGCTTGAAAGGGCTTCTCTCGTGGCTCAGACAATAAAGAATCCATATACAGTGCAGAAAACCAGGGTTCTATCCCTGGGTCGGGAAGATCCTCTGGAGAAGGGATTGACTATGCACTCCAGTATTCTTGCCTGGAGAAGTCAATGGACAGAGAAGCCTGGTGGGTTACAGTCCATTGGGTTGCAAAGAGTTGAACACGATTGATTAACACAGGCATAGGCATGGCATGAAAATCATAAATGGAGCTCTTACAATGTTAGAGACCTCAACCGTACTAACTTCATTACTTTTGAAGCAAGCATAATATTGACATGCATGTAACACAACATTTTTAGACTGATATCACAGACGACAGTATCTATTTTTAAATGAATTGTTGAGGAAATCATTACTAGAGTGTCAAAACTGAAGAAAAAACATTTTCATCCAACTTAGTAAATGTATAGAATTATTGTATATTTTTGCCTTTCAAGTATTTGTTTTATAACCTTCTAACTCTAACCACACTTTTGACTCCTGCTAATTTAGCTAAAAGTTCAGTATTAAATAGCATAAACTAAATATACACGTTGAAAAATTATCCTTCATCTCCTCTAGAGTCTCCCATTCCTAAATCTCAGTCAATTACAATCAAGTACTTCTTTATAAAAATTTTAAATGCTTAATTTCAAAGCCACAAAAATAACTTTGAACAATGAAAATGAAAATCAATTATGGTCCCACCAGCTAAATACAAATCTTTGCACATAAGCTTTAAGTTATTTCCATGTACATAGATATTCTGCATAATTTCAGTCACAGTATATATCACACATGTATTTTTATGCTGTCTAGACTTGTTATATGAAGGGCTGTACAGAAATGGGATTAGGTAAGAATTGCGGGTACAGATCACATTCAAGAAAGTAGAGAAAGTTTCCCCAGGCAAAATCATTTTCCTGAGTCTTCTGGCCAAAATATATAGTATTCATGTGACATAATTTGTTAAACCATATTCCTATTACTGGTTATTTCGATTTAATGCAACCTAGATTATACTGTGTCATAGATAAGACTAGTTTATGGCTATCCTTACCAGAAATCTAAATACAATGTCTTAAGAAGACTGAAGTGATCAGTCTATGGTTAATCATGTTTTCTACATAATTCATCAATGGACACTAAGGTAGTTTTCATATCTTATTATTATAAATAATGTTACAATGAATAGAGGGATGCATATATCTCCTCCCCCCCCCCAATTAGTGTCTTTGTGCTCTTCAGATAAATATCCAGAAGTGGGATAGCTGGGTTATATGGCTGTTTTTTTCTTACTTTTTTTGAGGAATTTCCACTATGTCTTCCATAGTGGTTGCATCAATTTATAGTCCCACCAACAGTGTACAAAAGTTTCCTTTTCTCTACATTTTCTCTGTTCTGTTATTTCTTGTCCTTTCAATAATAGTCATTCTCATAAGTGTGAGGTGATATATCATTATAGATTTGTTTTCTATTTCTCTAATAATCAGTGATGTTGAAAAACTTTTCATGTTGAGAGGGTAACAGGCAGGAAGGCTAAGGGGTCTCCAAATGGAGGAAATAGGCTGCAAGTGTCAGATGCTTTTTATCTCTCTCTTAAGTGGCAGGAAGAAACAAACTACAAGTATCAGATTTTTTTTCCCTTGTCTATACAAAATTAAAGGAGGTTTCTTTTCAAATTCTGTTGCCATGACAACACCTGGTTCCAATGAACTTAACTTTTCTCACACCTTGAGCTAACCAATGTGTTTTTCTTATGGAAATTTTTTCTTAAGCTATGTTTATGAACTATGTATTTACATTAGATTTTATCTTTCTTCTTATTATACTTAAACAATACTTTATTACACAAAAGCTCTGAGTGATCAAGCCTCGTCATTGGCCCCAGATTGAATTCTTCTCTGGAGGCCAAGAATACCAGTCTTTCACATCTCAGCAACAACCTTTCAACGTGTTTGTTGGCCATCTGTATGTCTTCTTTGGAAAAATGTATATTCAGATTCTTTTTGCCCATTTGTTTATTTTTTGTTGCTGAGTTGTATGAGTTTTTTATATATTTGGGATATTAACCACTTATTGAATATATGATTTGCAAATATTTTCCTCCTTTCAGTAGACTGAGTTTTTGTTTTGATGATAATATCCTTAAGTGTGCAAAAGCTTTCTAGTTTGATGCAGTTTCACTTGTTTATTTTTTACATTTGTTTTCCTTACCTTTGGAATCAGATCCACAAAACATCACTAAAAGAAAAGTGATGTCAGTGAGGTACATGCCTATATTTTCTTCCAGAAAATATTTTTTTAAATGTAAAGGATGTATAAACATTAACTGGATATGTTTTTTACAGGTTATACATTTAATACATTTTTTATTTAAAATGATTTTTAAATCTTAAAAGTTAATGCATCCCTACTAGTTTATACCATTCACTCTGCTTTCAGCTTTCTCGAGATGGTAAGATGTACCTTGCCAGCTATTTTTTTCTTTGTTGTTAACACAACCACATCTGGAAGTCTCAGAAGGCCAAGCACGTAGTAAATAAATTACTCTAAAAGCCCATAAGAGAAGCAATCCCATTTTGATACTTTCATTTTATTCCCTAAGATGAGTGATTTGTGAGTGAATTGAGGGAATATACAGAATCATTTTTAAAACGATTGTGCAAAAGTATCTCATTGTGCAGATCATCACATACCTTCCAACAGTTATCAGATACTTGGGAAATGGGAGAGGAGGATGTTTAATTACCATTTCAGTCTCTTTGAAGTTTAAAATTTAAACTATCACTGGTTTCTTGGCAGTTAAAAATTAGTTTGTGGCAAAAATATATATGTACAAAGTATAAACAATTTCCAATTTATCTAAAGATGTCTGCTTTTTATTTGAACTTTTTATACATTTAGATTGTTCAAAAAGTGAAATTATCTCTCCTGAGGTGATAATTTTAAAGCTGCAATTTCTAAATAGTGTTTTACATAATGCCTACCTTATATAAATAAGGTTATCAAAATAGATCAGATGTACATTTCTTGTGCTATGTGAAAGATTATTAATACCTATCTTAAAGAGGCAAGGACTATTCAATAAAATAAGAATAGCAATCAACCAGAGAGGACGGGATTAATCACACATGAGCTCTACACTTACATAGCAGAAATATGCAAACTAAAAAAGTGCAAATGGAACTCCATTTAAACATAATGGATTTTTATATGATGCTATTTTGTTTCAAAATTTATATATTTATGTCTTAATCATAAGGTATTTAGATTATTGTTCATTATCTTCTGGTAGAAAAAACTATTTTCAGGGTATCATGCCATTTTTTGAATCATTGCTTTTGTTTTGACATCTGACTTTTTATGGTCTGAGAATATGGCCTATAAAAATCTCTGTTTGGGAGAATATATTTAACTTTTTCTTTGTAGCCAAGCTCAAAACTGATATTTGTAAGTTGTATACAAATTAAATAGCTTAATATATAGTCTCTTACAGAGGGTAAAACTTATCTTCTGATAGGGGATAATCGGTCCACTTCATTCCTTCTACCATTAAAAAAATATTTATATTCTATTGTTTAAATCCCAAGCAGCCATACTTTTTTTTGGCCTAAACAAGTGTATTAAAATACTTTACTATGATGTTTCTGGTATTTTGGTATTGTCTAGGAGGTTTTGCTTTATGTATTTTATTGCTCTTTTGTTTGGTTCATAAAAATTGTGACAGTTTTATATTCTCTGTTGATTATTAATTATGTTATTGCAGAAATCTGTATTAGTTTTATAGTGTTGCTGTAAAAAATTACTACAAACTCAGTGGCTTAAAATGACGCACATTTATTATCTTACAATTCTGTAGGTTAGAAATCTGACACAAGTTTCTCTGGATTTAAATCAGCTGCACTCCTTCCTGGAGGCTCTAAGGGAGAATCAGTTTTATTGACAGCTTCCAGAAGCCACCCACATTCCTTGGTTCTTGGCCCTCTTCCTCCATCTTCAAAGCCAAGAACATCATGACTCTTTCATCTTTCTGTGGTCAAATCTCCCTATGTCTAGAGGCAGGAAAGGTTGTATGTTTTCAAGGACTCCTGTAATTATGTTGAGCCATGCCAGATGATTCAAGATGAGCTCCCCTTCTCCAGATTCTTAACCTTAGACACATTTCCAAAGTCTCTTTTCTAGATTAAGGTAACATTCACAAAATTACAGGAATTATAGCATCTACATCTCAGTATAGTGGAACATTCTCCCTTCTTGTTATAATGAATGCTTTTGGCACTAGTATTGAATGTCACCTTTTATGACATGAATATTGCTTCTTGTGATCAATTTTTGTTCCTATTTGTTTAGTGAAACATTTCTCATCCCTCCTTTGTTCAGCATATCCGTATTACCTTCCTAAAGTCACTTTTAGGATAATAAATATTTGCCCAATTTTTTTTCATTTTAATTTCTGACAATTAGGATGAATTAGCCTACTCAAGGGCTTCCCAGGTGGTACTAGTGGTAAAGAACCTGCATGCTAATGCAGGAGACCTAAGAGACTCAGGTTTGATTCCTGGGTAGGTAACATCCCCTGGAGGAGGCCATGGCAACCCTTTCTAATATTTTTGCCTGGAAAATCCCATAGGCAGAAGAGCCTGACAGGCTACAGTCCATGCAGTAGCAAAGAGTTGGACACAACTGAAGTGACTCAGCATGTACACACAGCCTATTCAAATATTGTGATAACTGATTTAATTGATTTTGTTTCTTTCATCTTAGTTTAGGTGCACCATCTAACTTTTTTTTTATTAACATAAGAGAAAGACAGTTTCTTCCTAAATGTCTTGACTAGGATTAACCTAGTTCATTAGGATAAGTAACTTTGGAAACTACCCATATTTTCAGGATGAGATTATTTCTTCAAGTATTGCATGTAACAAAACTTAAAGTTGTATCTGTTTGCAGATGATGTGATCTTATACATAGAAAATGCTAAAGAGTCCATACAAAATTATTAAAAATAACAAATGAATTTAGCAAAGTAATAGGATGCTGAATTAATACAATGGAGGATACTTGAAATCATCATGCTAAGTGAAAGAATCAAGACATAAAATTTGCATGTTGTATGATTCCAGTCATATGAAATGTCCAGAATTAAGTAACTCCATGGAGATAAAAATCAGATTAGTGGTTGTCAGGGGCCAGGAATTGGGGAGAATGATGAGTGATTGTTTAATGGCTATGGAAATTCCTTTTAAAGTGATGAAAATATTTTAGATTTTAATAGAGGAGGTCATTGCAAAATATAATTGTCAAAAATACCATTGAATTGCATAGTTTAAATGGTTATTTTCATGTTAAATAAATTTCTTCTGGATTTTTAAAAAATGTAAAGTGAAGAAGAAATAAATCTTTCTTATACAATGAAAAACTGAGGGATTTTGTCACCAGTAGAACTGACCTGCAAGAAAGATTAAAATATATTCTTCAGATAGAAGTAATAGGACACAAGCCAAATTTAAAATCCATGTAAAAGAACAAAAAGCATTAAAGGAAGATATATGAGGGTAAAATAAAATGTTCACTTTTCCTATCCTTATTTTATTTAACAGATAACTTTCAAAATAATTATACCAATAATGTATTAAGTAATTATAACTTATAGATCAATTAAATGAATAATAGCAATTTTTTAAGAGATGAGAGGGAAGAATTGGAAATACTCTGTCACAGGCTACCTGCACTACCCCTGAGGCAGTGGAGTGCTATTTGAAAATGGTCTTAAAGTGGTACATATATTGTAAAGTCTAGGGCAACCACAAAAATATCTTCAAGAGAAACACAAATGGCATGCTAAGCGAGGATGTTCAATTAAAATCAGAGAAGCAAAATAGACCCCCTCAAAACCAAAACCAAACAAACAAAATGCAAATAAAACCCAAAGGAAATAGAAATTACAGAGATGGTGTATATTAACACAACTATATCAATAATTATTTTAAATGGCAGTGTTCTACACACCAACTGAAAGAGAGAGGCTGACAGAGTGGACAAAAAGACAAGACCCAGTTACATGTCGTGTATAAGAAAATTACCTTTAAATATAAAGATACACTTATATATTAAAAGTGAACAAATGGAGAAAGATACATCATGATAATACTAACCAAAAAAGCTTGCCAGCTATTTCACACAATTCCCTTGGCAAAATATTAGGGATAAAAAGGAAAATTTTATAATGATAAACTGGTCATTTCCCCAAAATGACATAACAGTCCTTAACGTGCATGTGCTTAACAGGAGAATGTCAAAATGAATGAGGCAAAACTGATAGAACTGCAAGGAAAAATAAATGAATCCACTATTATAGTTGGAGACTTCAACACCTCTCTATCAGTAATTGACAGAACCAGCAGGCAGAAAATAGTGAGGTTACAGTTGAACAGAACAGCACCATCAATCAACTGGATCTAATTGACATTTATAAAATGCTTCATCCAACAACAGGAGAATACACATTCTTCTCAAGCTCACATGAAACAGTCAACAAAACAGATGACTTTCTGTATTATAAAACACACCTTAACACATTTTTAAAAAACAGAAATCATACAAAATCTGCTATAAGATTATAATGGAATTAAACTAAAAAAATAACAGAAAGATAGCTGGAAATATCCCAAAATAATTGGAAAGTAAATAACACACTTGTAAATAGTATGTGAGTCTAAGAAATTCCAACAGAAATTTTAAAATATTTTGAACTAAATGAAAGTGAAAATACTACTTATCAAAATTTCTGTGATTTTGGTAAAGAGTGCTTAAGGGAAAATATACCATTAAATACATACATTAGAAAATATCTAATACAATAACCTAAGCTTTCACCTTAGAAAATGAGAGGGAAAAGAGCATTATAAACCTAAAACAAAAGGAATAAAGGGGGGGAAACTGAATAGATGATTGAAATTGAAAATAGGAAATCAGTAGAGAAAGGCAATGAAATTTGAAAAGTTCCATATAACTGATAAAATTCTAGACAGGCTAAACTAGAAAGAAAACAAAACAAAACAAAAAGACACAAATTCCTGATATCAGAAAGGAAAGCAACAATATCACTCTTGTTCCCAAGTCACTAAAGGATAACAAAAGATATTCTGAACAATTCTATGCTCACAAGTTTAATAACCTAGATGAAATGGACCAATTCCTTAAAAGATGCAGCTACAACAATTAGCACAAGGAGGAATATATCATCTGAAAAACATATCAGTTAAAAAATAGAATTATTAATTAATTACTTGCCAAAAGAGAAAGCACCAGGCCTACATGTTTTCACTGGTGAATTCTATCATACATTTAAGAAAGACATTATATCAATCCCTTAAAAACTCTTACGCCTAATAAAAGCAGAAAGAATACTTTCTAACTCATTCTATAAAGCCAACATTGCCTTAATTTAAAAAGCAAATAAAAATACAACAAGAGGAAAAAGTACAGACAGGTCAATATCTTTAATGAACACAGATGCAAAATTCTCAACATAACATAAGCAAATTGATTCCAACAACAAATAAAACGAATAATACACCATGACCAAGTGGGATTTATTTCAGATGAACAAGGCTGGTTCGATATTCAAAAATCAATTAATATAGTTAATCCATCACATCAACAAAGAGCTTATCCTACTGAAGGCAGAAAATCAATACTAATCCTCTCTAGTAAGTTATTATACATATAATGGACCAAAAACAACTGTGAATTTCTTCCTCCTTCCTCAACTCAAAGGAAGTTGTCTATTCCTTCTCCCTCACTGTATAATGAATACATTGGGAGCAGGCAATTTATTTTTTTATATACAGAGGAGCCGTATCTGGACTTATTGAATAAGTGTAAAAACTAGACATCATTCACTTTAAGTTAGATTTAGTATCTAGATGATGAGTCTGTATTTCTCAATTTGAGTAGGTATAAATCCATTGAAAAAAATTAAGAAAAATATAGTATGTATGATGCATTGGGAAAAACCACCTATATGAGTATTGAACATTGAAATAAATGGAATGTCACTGTTGGTAACCTTCCCAAGAGCCAGCCGACCTCTATTCCTTAGTCTATGGAAACCCAATTTGTTCAAGGAGCAATATGTGTGTTATTCTCCAAGCATTAGAGAAACTGTGGTTTACCTTATCCAAGCAAAATAATATCATTACTATTTTGTGATGGTGGAAAAGTAGCCCACTAATGCACAGTCAGACCCATAAGGTAAAGAATACTAGAGACTTGAGAGAAAATATATATTTCTTTTAACTTTAGTGGAAATTTATTTTATGAGAAGATACTTGGAGATATTTCAGTCATTTTTGGACCATGGGAGTATAAAAATAAGAATAATATGCTGAGTTTGGCATAAGGGATACATAAGAAAAAAGCCTAGCTCTTTGCTACCATTACTGAGGCATTTTGCCAAATCTAAACACCTAAATTTCCTGTTATAGAATAATTAAATGTCTTTATTGGAGATTTTTGCTTTCATTACTTACTAGTTTCGGAAAAAATCACTCTGCTATAATAAAGAAAATCAAAAATATAATAGTTTAGACCATATAAAGTTTTATTTATCTGTATGTAGTAGTCTATCAATACATAGGCTGTCCAGGGTGAGCAGGCTACTCAGATCTACAATGCCGTGAAAGAAACTAGGTTAATTCTATCTTTTTTTGTTCCTTCTCCTGACTCCTATTATTGGTATTGTCCTCTTCATCACGGTCAGCTTTGATGCTATGGCTCTATCAATCATTGATCTAGCTTGTAAGAAGGGCAAAAGATAAAGTGAAGAGAAACAAACTTAATTTTTAAAATAATGTGAGCAGAATGTTGCATACATCACTTCTACTCATCTTCCAATAGCCAAAAGTTAGTAAAATTGCCACAGGCATCTTCAAAGACTTATGGGAAATGTAACCGCTGATTGGGAGTTTATGCCCACTTAAGACTGAGGTTTTATTTTATTTAAAAAGCCAAGTAAGAAGAAGAATTGATAGCTTTTTTTCCCTATATTTGTTGCATCTGAAGTAATTTTCAAGAAAGAATTGATCAGGATGGTCATATGATTCTGGGATTTTTTAATAAGAAAATCAAAAGCATTTTGATTGTGAAACTCATCATGAAATATGGGCATGAAAATTTAAAACTACTATTTTAGAAGATGGGATGAACCAAATATAGGAGGAAGAACCAAATATTAATATACTAAATGTTGTTGTCAGATATATAAATGTTAAACTGAACATATGTTCTTGCAATAAATATAAACTAAGTGATTTTTCCCTTTTCATATACCATTAATTAATGTGGCAATACTTTTCTAAGGGTATTGTATCCATATTTGTAAAAAAGATGGAACAGGATTTTTTCCATTTATTAAAATAAGTGTGTCAGATTTTGGAATTAGAATTTTGCTAACATCATCAGTTGAGTTGGGAAATATTCCTGCTCACACATTCAAAGGAAATATTCAAACAATCTCTTTGATGGAAAATTTTATCTCCTAATTCATTGATAGAATTCTTAAAGCAAGTTATCTAATTCTAAATTTTCTGTGTGAGAAGGCTAACTATAAATATTATTCCATTAATTTTTTCTATATTTCTGTTCTATTATGGCAAATGTTCAAAATAAATGTCATAAATTTATTTATATTATTTTGGTAATTATATTATATTGGTAATATATGTATGGCATGTAATATCCTTTTTTATTCTTGATATTGACTATGCCAAAGCCCTTGACTGGATGTAGAACCACAAACTGTGGAAAATTCTTCAAGAGATGGGAATACCAGACCACCTGACCTGCCTCTTGAGAAATCTGTATGCAGGTCAGGAAGCAACAGAACTGGACATGGAACAACAGACTGGTTCCAAATAGGAAAAGGAGTACGTCAAGGCTGTATATTGTCACCCTGCTTATTTAACTTATGTTCAGAGTACATCATGAGAAACACTGGGCTGGAAGAAGCACAAGCTGTAATCAAGATTGCTGGGAGAAATATCAATAACCTCAGATATACAGATGACACCACCCTTATGGCAGAAAGCAAAGAACTAAACAGCCTCTTGATGAAAGTGAAAGAGGAGAGTGAAAAAGTTGGTTTAAAGCTTAACATTCAGAAAACTAAGATCATGTCATCTGGTCCCATCACTTCATGGGAAATAGATGGTGAAACAGTGGAAACAGTGTCAGGCTTCATTTTGGAGGACTCCAAAATCATTGCAGATGGTGACCGCAGCCATAAAATTAAAAGATGCTTACTCCTTGGAAGGAAAGTTATGACCAACCTAGACAGCATATTAAAAAGCAGAGACATTATTTTGCCAACAAAGGTCCATCTAGTCAAAGCTATGGTTTTTCCTGTAGTCATGTATGGATGGAAGAGTTGGACTATAAAGAAAGCTGAGCGCTGAAGAATTGATGCTTTTGAACTGTGGTGTGGAGAAGACTCTTGAGAGTCCCTTGGACTGCAAGGAGATCCAACCAGTCCATCCTAAAGGAAATCAGTCCTGAATACTCATTGGAAGGATTGATGTTGAAGCTGAAACTCCAACACTTTTGCTACTTGATGGGAAGAAACAACTTTTTATAAAAGACCCTGATGCTAGGAAAGAGTGAAGGTGGGAGGAGAAGGGGACGACAGAGGATGAGATGGCTGGATGGCATCACCAACTCAATGAACTTGTGTTTGTGTAAACTTTGGGAGTTGGCGATGGACAGGGAGGCCTGGCGTGCTGCAGTCCATGGGGTCGCAGAGAGTCAGACATGACTAAACGGCTGAACTGAACTGAACCTTCTTCCACTGTTTCTTGATCAGTTATGCCAAGGTGTTATAAAATGTACTAAAAATTTCCAAAAACCTGTTTTTAGCTTTGTTGATTTTTTTTCATATTTTATATTGTTTTTTGTTATTAATTTTGGTCATGTATAACTTATGTCCTACTTTCTCTGCTATGCAGAGAAATAATCAATTTTTAACTTTTTATACTTTTCTAGTATATATATTTTTAAGCTATTAATTTCCTCTACATACTACTATTGAAAGTGGACTGAGGATTAAAACTAAGTCCCCTAAGACTGAGTTCCTTTTCTAAATTTATATCAACCTCCCTATCCAAAATTTAGAAACAAGAAATTCCCTTTCTCATCCTGTACCTGTTCCTGCTCAGGATTGAGAAGTATCAAAGAAAAGGGGGAATTATAACCAAGTATTACCTTTATGGGGCCTTCTTAGGACAAAACCCCCACTATGTCCTCATGTTTGCAAAAAAACCTTAGACTCCCAGGCCTCACCAGAGTCTGAGGTATTGATTAGGAAACGTGAAGATACAGAAACAAAGAATAGCTATTTAGCCAGGAAACTGGTAACAGTTTAGACTATAAGCCAGCTACCTAGCAGAGTCACTGAACTCCCAGTTCCCTGAAAGATATAGATAAAGATCCAACACACATTCCTAAGCTATTTTTACAGGAAGCAGACCCCCACTAGGTGAAAACTGACAAATTCAAGCACATAAACTGCAGAAGATGCCTGATACTTAAAATACATTATTGATGCCAACCAATCCAGGAATTGCACACAAGTTGCTCATGTACCCTGCAGCCCTCTCTCAGACTACCTTTAAAATCTTTCTCTCTTAACTGGTAACTTAGAGATGGTTTTAGGACATTAGTTCCCCATCTTCCCAGGTGGTTGGCCTCCTGAATAAAAGCAGCTCTTCCTTTTCCACTAACATTTGTCTCTCTAGTATTGGCTTTTCGAGCAGCTGAACTTGGATTTGGTACTGTCCTCGTCCGGTTACACTGTAGCTGCATTCTACAAGTTTCATTAACACATATTTTCAGTACCATTTGGTTCATCCTATTTCTTATTTATATTTTGTCCCCTTTATGAGTCTTAGATTATATAGAGATATAGTGCTTAATTTTGAAATTGTTGGAGGTTTTATTATTTTGTTTCAAAATTTTTGCTTAATTCCACTGAGCATAGATAATATATGCTTTCCTGGTGACTCAAGCAGTAAAGAATCTGCCTGCAGCACAGGACACCCAGGTTTGATTCTAATCCTATGAATTCTGTTAGAATCTGCTTAAGATGAATATATAATTAATTTTAGAAAATGTATGAATGCAATAATTTTAGAAATATGAACTTTATTAGGATGCTATTTCTACAGACACTCCATGCAGTATGTTATACATGAAAATTAGATAAAGTTTGATAATTCCCTTCTGTTTCTTAATATCCTTACTGATTTTTTGCCTTGCAGGTACCAAGAGGCTTCTGTTAAAATCACCACTCTGTGAAGTTCTCTATCATTTTAGTATTGTTATTTTCTCTTTCAGATATTCATAGAATATATAATTAAGATTATACAAATTAAGGATAGTTATGTGTTCCTAGTTAATTAAGTATGTTATCATTATGGGATACCTTTCTTTACAATTAATAATGATTCTTGATTTTGAAGGAATTTGTTTGAAATTTGTATAGCAACATAAGTGGAAAAGTGGAGTCGTTCAGTCACGTCTGACTCTTTGCGACCCCATGGACTGTAGCCTACCAGGCTCCTCCATACATGGGATTTTTCCAGGCAAGAGTACTGGAGTGGGTTGCCATTTCTTTTCCAGGGGATTTTCTGACCTAGGGATTGAACCCAGGTCACCCGCATTGTAGACAGACGCTTTACCATCTGAGCCACCAAGGAAGTCTACATAAGTTTACTTAATAAACATAGCTATGTAAGTTTACTGTTTAATGCTTTCATTGCATACCTTTATTATTTTATTTAAAATTTTACCTTCCTTTTATTTAATGTCAGTCCCCTTTAAGCAGCACACAGCTGGGATTTTATTTAGTCTGGCAAATTTGGTCTTTAAATTGGAGGATTCAGACTTTCAAAATTTTGATGAAATTACTAAGTGCTTTGTGTCCACTGACTCTTCCCTCTGCTATTTCCAGTCAATTATTTTTTTCTATTGGGCTTCCCTGGTGGTTCAGTGGTCAAGAATCTGCCTTCCAAGCAGGAAATATGGGTTCAGTTCTTGTGTCAGCAAAATCCCTTGGAGGAAGAAATGGCAACCCACTCCAGTATTCTTGCATGGAAAATCCCATGCACAGAGGAGCCTAGCAGTCTATACATAGTCCATGGGATTGCAAAAGAGTGGAATACGACTTAGCAACTAAAGAACAGTTTTTTCCATCCAGTTAATTTTTGCTTGTTTTTGTTTTTCTTGCTTTCTTCTTTTCTCAGTTAAACATTTTTCAGTTCTCAAGTTTCCATTTGATTCTTCTTCATATATTCAATTTTTCCTATCTTTTTCATCCATTAATTTTAAGGGAATTTGTGATTGCTTCCCATATCATTTTTATGAAAGCTATTTTAAACCTTTATCAGATTATTCCAACATTTGTGTCATCTTGGCATTTGTTCCTGTTCTATGCATGTGAATATTTCCCTCATTTATGTATCCTAGATATTATGAATATTTTAGAAACAGTGAGTTTTGTTTAGATTCTGAGATTAATGTTGATCTTTTGTTTTAGAAGGCAATAAATCTGGTTAATGTCAAGCCACAACTTCCATTCTACCTTCTGTGGGCTGTGGTTCCAATGACAATTCAGTTTTCAAAGCATTTTTAGTGCTGTTCTGATTTGCCCACTGTGTGTAGTCAATGTGAAACCTGGGCCTTCATCTACTCATTAGTTCAGTTTTCAAAGTTTATGCTGTGCTAAATACAAAGGAGCAGCTCCATTGCATAAGCCACTGAAGAATGAGTCCAAAACTTCACAAACAAAATCACTGGTCCAAGCTCCTCTCTCTCAATGACCTCTCTCTTTTCCCTCAGAGGCTCCTTTTCTGTCTTTGTCCAGAAATTTGGAATTTAATGTCCTGGTTGTGCTATGCACTTCTGCAATTTTACCAGTATGAGAGGAGCCAAAGTGTAGGAAGGAAGAGAAAAAAAATTGTCCCATATTCCTGAAACCACAAATACAATGAACAGAGATGTAGTTCCCCTCCATTAGAGTTTTGGTTTCTGCTGCCAAAACCACCATGTTATTTGGGAGTGGAAAGAGGAAGGAGAGAGAAAAGTAAAATTTTACATATATATGTATGTATATAAATATATATGTGCACGCTCATATAGATGAGGGATTTTCACATTCTTTTGAACTTTCTGATTTCCCTTTCCTTCTCCTTTAACATAACTACAGGGATTCTCCTGGAGGTCTCTTTTTTCCTGCACTCTGGTGTCACTTCAATTCATTGGCATCAGATTGCTGCCGCTGGTGGGAAGACACTGGTGCAGAAAAAGTGGCAAATGTGCTATCAAACTGGGTGCATTTCAAATTCTAATCTTCTTCCCTAACCTGCTTGCTAGTATTTACTTTTTGGAAAGTTCAAATGGTTACCTATCCAATTTTTACAGCTATGTGTGTATGCCTGCCAAGTCACTTCAGTCATATCCGACTCTTTGGGACCCCATGGACTGTAGCCTGACAGGCTCCTCTGTCCATGGGATTCTTCAGGCAAGAATACTGGAGTTGGTTGCCAGGCCCTCCTCCAGGGAATGTTCCCAACCCAGGGATCAAACCTGTGTCTCATGTTTCCTGCATTGGCAGGCGGGTTCTTTTCACTAGCACAACCTGGGAGGCCCTTATAGCTGTATACAGGGAGAGAAATGCAATGAAATAAGGTTACTCCATCCTATCAAGAAATTAAAGTTCTGAGGTTCTCTTTTGCTTCAAATCTTCTATGAGTCACCAATTTTATGACCTTTCTTTCCCACTTTCTTCTTCATGGATTTTCCTTTATGATTTCTCCATTTTTTGGAAAAAAAGGTAGTTGAGATAGGCTAGCAATGAAGTTGGACAGAGAAAGCAAATTTAGGTAAAGGATGGAGAATTTCAATACGTAGATAATAAGAAATGGAAAACAAACTGTAATGATGCAATACCTTGTGGAACCCCAAGCAGAAGGGTAAAAGATGGAGTGAAATATTTCAAATTTTTAAAACACCAGATTAGAACAGAACTTTTATTCTTATTGATATTTATATTAGTATTTTGGTCTATGTAGGGAGGTCATTAAAAGCTACAAGCAAGTGAGAATTCACATAGTGAAAATCTTAACCTCATATAACAAACCATAGCATAATCTTAAGGATGCTCACGGCTATAAAGAGAATAGTACTTTAAAGCAATATGAAAGTATATATTCACTGAAGAAATACATTCCAGACATTACAATGAAATATAGACTTTGCTTAGAACAGTAAGATACAGTGAGTAATAATCTAAAAAGTTCCAATAATAGAAAAAAAAAATTAGTTCTTACTTTGCATTGAATACAAAAATAATTCTATTTACAAAATATTTAAGACATTTTATGTTCATCGTAAAATCAATAAATAGAGTAAATGCTAAGTCAAATTGTATTCTAACTATGTACATAAAAAGAAAAAGCCAGTAATGTCTAGCCCTATAGGGCTTTGCATTTAAATAAAAATTGCTATAAAAAAGTTATAATAACAATTTAAGGGCAATGGGTATAAAGGCCGGCATGAAAGAACACCACTAGTAATACAGCAAGAATATTGCATAAGTCTGAAAGCACATTAAAATGATAATGAAAATTAGGTCCATTTTCATGAAGTTTTTCTATTTCAACATGCGCTACGAGAAAACAGTATAATTTGTATTCTTTCATTATTGTCTAAACTTGAAGATTCCACCGTGACATTTTCAATCACTTTCAGCATATTTCCCTGCAACTTTCTCTTGAAATATTTTTAAAAATTTCTGAAGATGTTTTTCTGTGTCTGTGTATCAATAAAAGCATATTGATTAATGCTAATTGATGAGTAATGATTTTGAGCAACTTTAGCTCTTTGTAAACTATACTGACATTATTCACAAATGTGGCATGTATGTCAATTTTTCATTGGTGTGGTCAGTGACTTTCTGTCACACATATTGTTAAGCATCTTTTCAATGGTCCAGACCAGATTTTAATACCCAGGACATATCAAATTAATAAGCAATTAGTAACTGAAAATTTCTGAATATCACAACATGGTCATTCAAAAGCATTAGAATTTTCTTTTGGATTTATACAACTTTCAATGGTAGATAAAACATATTCTATAAAGGAGTTTTTTGAAATACAACTAATTTTCTGTAACATAATCATACAGAGTTCTATCAACTACAAAGCTTTCAATAACTATAAATTTCAAGAACAAGGAATAGCATTGCCCTAATCAAATCTGCAGAGCCACATATTATATAAGCCTATAAAGACCTATAAATGTCAGTTGAAGACTTAAAGAGGTGGTCGCATTCTTCTTTGTATTAAAACCAGCCTTTGTATTACCTCATGAAAATGTATTTCTCACATCATGAATTTTAAGAAACTTTAAGGAACACATATTTACATGTAACTTCTCTATCGATTGACAAACGTACTTATTATTTTGAGGATAATTTACTGTGACTGGAATCCAACCAAGAAAGAAGGCAAAGACAAGACAGCAGGTAAGATATATAAAACTTATATCTTTCATAAAGTTCAAAAAAATAAGTAATTAGGGGAAACCTTTATGAAATAAAGACTTAAATGATTGTTGAACAAATGGATGGTTATTCAGGATAATAGTTGTATACCAAACTGCCACTTTGTAATAAATAATTTTAGAGTAAATGAAGCTGCAATAGGTTTGGCAGACTCTCTGGATGAATGCAGAGAAATACTCCTCCAAAGAAGCTGAATTTTATGTGCAACTTATGTAATAGTTTCACAATTATCCATTAATTTATTTATGTTTCATTTGCATGCCAAATATGTGGCATTTTGGAAGAAGGATGAAACAGTATTATGTTGAATCTAATTCAGCAAGTATTCATGGATCCACTTACGTATTCAAGGCACTGTAAAGAATACAAAAGAGATAATGAAAACTGCCCTGGCCCTCAAGCAAATTTTAAACTACTGGGGATGGCACATTCACCATTAAAGAAGTAGTTAACTGCTAAAACAACTCATGAAAAGATTGGGTACTACAGAATTTCAGACTAGAGAGAAATAAAAAATGACTTGAATAATCAGGAAATTTTCGTGAAAGAGGATTGTGTTTTCTGCTGTCACTGATAGAAACAAAATAAACTTTAAAAAATGTATACCCAACCAATATACTTAGACACCATCTATTTGTGATAGTTTGTGCTATATGGTACAGAATCTATTAAAATGACTGAATCCTGTCCTCAAAGATTTTATACTCCAGGAGAATAATAAGAGGACAAATTCATAAATAACTGTGACACAAGACAGAATATTACACTTTACAAATGAAAAAAAAAATTCAATAAAACTCTAACAATGTTCAGAACAGGGAGTTATTACAAGTAAATAAAAATATTCAAAATATGGAATAGCATTTAAAACAGCATTTCAAATGTTCAAAGGGAAGTTTATGATTTCAGCTGTTTGAAACAGAGATAAGAAGTTCCACTAGTAGAAGCAATACGAACAAAACCTCTGGAGGCAGGGAAAGCAAAGGGTCTATTTGACATAAAATAAATAGCAGAAATAAATGTAGAAAATGGAATGAATTGTCATACTGAGCACTGGCCTGGAATTTACTTCTCTAGGTAGCGAAGGGTCATTGATGTTTTAAACAGGGAATAACTTGACTAGAACTGTGATTTAAAAAGATTAGAAAGAAAGTTGTAAGGGTGAAATGAAAAGGAAGAAGGTGGGAAATGAAACGTTGAATAACTTTTACCTCATTTATTTTGGTGTTCTGTTTTTAAGTATATACATATTAAGAGCTGTTAGGTCCTGGGCACTTGATGACTGTATCATCATGTTCAGTTCAGTTCAGTCACTCAGTTGTGTTTGACTCTTTGTGACGTCATGGACTGCAATGTCTTTTAATTTCTGGCTGCAGTCACCACCTGCAGTGATTTTGGAGCCCAAGAAAATAAAGTCGGTCATTGTTTCCACTGTTTCCCCATCTATTTGCCATGAAGTGATGGGACTGGATGACATGATCTTAGTTTTTTGAATGTTGAGTTTTAAGCCAGGTTTACCACGTACTGTCTCTCTTTAACTTTGGTAATTTTCCTTTTTCTGAAGTTGACTATATCTGAATTAATTATTTACTCCAGCTTCCTTTGATTAGTGTTAGTATAGTATCTCTTTCTACATGCCCTTAGTTTACCTGTACATATGTCTTTTAGTTTTTGTCTTTAACTGCTATATTTAGACTGTTGAAGTTAATAAGGTTATTGATATTGCTTGATTAAAATTAATATCTGTTGCTGTTTTCTATTCATTTACCTTGGTTTATGTACTCATATTGTCTTCCACTCTTTTTCTGCCATTTTAGGTTTTAGCTAACAATTTTATATGATTCCACTTTCTTTCCTTTCTTGGCATATTGATTATGCTTCATTACTATTTCAGTGGCTGCCTTAGGTTTTGTAATATAAATTTACAAGTGATTGCAGTCCACTTTCAAATAATACAATGCTGCTATCCAGGAAGCACAAGTACCTGATAATAACAAAATATTCCTTCCTTCCATCTCTTGTGTAATTGCTGTCATTCATTTCACTTATACATAAGCTGTAGTCTTTAAATATACTGTTTTTATTATTATTTTCAACTGCTATCTCTAAGCCAATTACTTTTATTTTAGCATTATTTATGCCTTGCCTAATGTTCTTTATTTCTTTATTTAGATGCAAGCTTCTAATCACACCATTTTCCTTCTCTCAAAGGAAAAAAATCATTTTTTTCTGCAAAGCAAGTCTGTTAGCAACAAATACTTTCAATGTTTGACTCAAAAAATCTTTAATTCACTACGGAGTGATAATTTTACAAGACAAAGAATTCTAGGTTGGTGAGTTTTTTTTTTCTTAACATTTTAAAATGCTTCACTTTATTCTTTTATTGCTTATTTGGTTTCTGAGAAGTCATATGAAATTATTTTATTTGCTTCTCTATAGGTATATATGTCCAATCCATGACCATGATTTATCTTTAGATTTATTTGCATCTTCTTCAGTTACTTTCATCAGTTTCTTATAGTTGTCAGTGTACAGGTCTTTCATTACTTTCATTAATCCTTTTCTTAAGTATTTTTTTTGTTTATAATGCTACTGGAAATGGAATTGTTTTCTTGATTTCTCTCTGATTGTTTTTGGGGTATAGAAACACAACTGAGTTCTCTATATTGATTTTTGTATCAAGCAATTTTACTAAATTTATTAGTTAGTTCTTTTTTTTCTTTTTCTTTCTTTCTTTTACTTTACATTATTGTATTGGTTTTGCCATACATTGACATGAATCCACCATGGGTGGACATGAGTTCCCCATCCTGAAACTCCCTCCCACCTCCCTCTCCATCCCATCCCTGTGGGTCATTCCAGTGCACCAGCCCCAAGCACCCTATATCATGCATCAAACCTGGACTGGTGATTCATTTAATATATGATAATTTACATGTTTCAATGCCATTCTCCTATATCATCCTGCCCTAGCCTTCTTCCACAGAGCCCAAAAGACTGTTATATACATCTGTGACTCTTTTGCTGTCTCACAAACAGGGTTATTGTTGCCATCTTTCTAAATTCTATATATATGCATTAGTATACTGTATTGGTGTTTTACTTTCTGGCTTACTTCACTCTGTATAATAGGCTCCAGTTTCATCCACCTCATTAGAACTGATTCAAATGTATTCTTTTTAATGGCTGAGTAATATTCCATTGTGTATATGTACCACCACGGCTTTCTTATCCATTCGTCTGTTGATGGACATCTAGGTTGCTTCCACGTCCTGGCTATTATAAATAGTGCTGCGATGAACATTGGGGTACATGTGTCTCTTTCAATTCTGGTTTCCTCGATGTGTATGCCTAGCAGTGGGATTGCTGGGTCATATGGCAGTTCTATTTCTAGTTTTTTAAGGAACCTCCACACTGTTCTTCATAGTGGCTGTACTAGTTTTCATTCCCATCAACAGTGAAATTGGGGTTCCCTTTTCTCCACACCCTCTCTAGCATTTATTGCTTGTAGAATTTTGGAT
>ML663438.1:225478-247831 GCA_007570785.1 Antilocapra americana | reverse complement strand
TGGTACCTCACTGTGGTTTTGATTTGCATTTCTCTCATAATGAGTGAAGTTGAGCATCTTTTCATGTGTTTGTTAGCCATCTGTATGTCTTCTTTAGAGAAATGTCTGTTTAGTTCTTTGCCTACTTTTCATTTATTTTTCTGGAATTCAGCTGCAGGAGTTGCTTATATATTTTTGAGATTAATTCTTTCTCAGTTGCTTCATTTGCTATTATTTTCTCCCACTCTGAAGGCTGTCTTTTCACCTTGCTTATAGTTTCCTTTGTTGTGCAGAAGCTTTTAATTTTAAATAGGTACCATTTGCTTATTTTTGCTTTTATTTCCAATATTCTGGGAGGTGGGACATAGAGGATCCTGCTTTGGTTTATGTCGGAGAGTGTTTTGCCTATGTTTTCTGGTAGGAGTGTTATAGTTTGTCGTCTTAGGTTTAGATATTTGATCCATTTTGAGTTTATTTTTGTGTATGGTGTTAGAAGGTTCTAGTTTCATTCCTTTACAAGTGGTTGACTAGTTTTCCCAGCACCACTTGTTAAAGAGATTGTCTTTTCTCCATTGTATATTCTTGCCTCCTTTTTCGAAGATAAGGTGTCCATAGGTGTGTGGATTTATCTCTGCGCTTTCTAGTTTGTTCCTTTGACCTAAATTTCTGTCTTTGTGCCAGTACCATACTGTCTTGATGACTGTAGCTTTGTAGTATAGCCTAAAGTCAGGTAGGTTGATTCCTCCAGTTCCATTCTTCTTTCTCAAGATTTCTTTGGCTATTGGAGGTTTTTTGTATTTCCATACAAATTGTGAAATTATTTGTTCTAATTCTCTGAAAAGAACGGCTGGTATCTTGACAGGGATTGCATTGATCTATAGACTGCTTTGGGTAGTATACTCATTTCTCTATATTGATTCTTCCAATTCATGTACATGGTATATTTCTCAATCTATTTGTATCCTCTTTGATTTATTTCATCAGTGTTTTATAGTTTTCTATATATAGGTTTTTTGTTTCTTTAGGTAGATATATTCCTATGTACTTTATTCTTTTCGTTGCAATGATGAATGGAATTGTTTCCTTAATTTCTCTTTCTGTTTTCTCACTGTTAGTGTATAGGATTGCAAGGGATTTTTGTGTAAATTTTATATCCTGCAACTTTACTATATTCATTTATTAGTTCTAGTCATTTTCTGATAGAGTCTTTAGGATTTTCTATGTAAAGGATCATGTCATCTGCAAACAGAACTTTATTCTTCTTTTCCAATCTAGATTCCTTTTATTTCTTTTTCAACTCTGATTGCTGTGGCCAAAACTTCCAAAACTATGTTGAATAGTAGTGATGAGAGTGGGCACCCTTGTCTTGTTCCTGACTTTAGGGGAAATGCTTTCAATGTTTCACAATTGAGGATAATGTTTGCTGTGGGTTTGTCATATATGGCTTTTATTATGTTTAGGTATGTTCCTTCTATTCCTGCTTTTTGGAGAGTTTTTATGATAATTGAATGTTGAGTTTTGTCAAGGGCTTTCTCTGAATCTATTGAAATAATCATATGATTTTTATTTTTCAATTTGTTAATGTGGTGTATTACATCAATTGATTTGTGGGTATTGAAGAATCCTTGCATCACTGTGATAAAGCCCACTTGGTCATGATGTATGATCTTTTAAATATGTTGTTGGATTCTGTTTGCTAGAATTTTGTTAAAGATTTTCACATCTGTGTTCATCGTATTAGTTAGTTCTAACAGTTTGTTTTTGTATATGGCATCTTTAGGGTTTTCTATATATAAAGTAACGTAATCTGCAAACAGAAATAATTTTAATTCTTCCTTTCCAATTTGGTGATTTTTACATATTCAACTAGTCAACTTCCAGTACTATGTTGAATACAAGTGGTAAATGTAATCCTTATCTTTTCCCTGATCTTAGAGGAAAAGTTTTCAGCTTTTCACCACTGGGTATGATGTTAGGTATGGATTTGTTGCATATGGTCTTTATCATGTTGAGATGCATTCCTTCTATACTTGATTTGTTGAGAGCTTTAGTCATGAAAGAATGTAGAATTTTGTTACATGGTTTTTCTGAGTCTATTGAGAATGTCATATGATTTATATCCTTATTTCTGTTAACATGTTATGTCTAGAGAAGGAAATGGCAAATCACTCCAGTATTCTTGACTGGGGAATCCTGTGGATAGAAAAGCCTGGAAAGGTACAGTCCATAGGGTCACAAAAGAGTTAGACATGATTTAGTGACTAAACAACAACAATATGTACAATATATTATTCATCCATTAAAAGGAATGAAAGTCTGCCATTTAAAAAAAATTGATTGGACCTAGAGAATATACATTTAGTGAATAAGGCAGACAAAGAAATTTCAATATTGTATATTATCACTTATGTATGGGATATAAAAAATAAAAGAACGATCAGTATAACAAAACAGAAACAATCTCATAGATATGGAGACCAAAATAGTGGGAAGAGCAAAGCAGTGAGGGGAAATACAGGAGCATGTGATTAAGAGATTCAGACCAGTATGTACAAAATAAAAAAAAATAAGGATATATTATAGACATGAAGAATGTAGGCAATATTTTATAATAGTTTTAAATGTAGTATAATTATAAAAACATTGAATCACTATATTATAAATCTGAAATACCATAATATTGTAAATCAATTATATGTCAATAAAAAATTATCTTTGAAAAAAATATGGTGTGTCAAATTTATTCATTTAAGTTGAAACTTTCTCGCACCCCAAAGATATATCTGACTTGATCAAGGAGTATGTTCCTTTCAGTGTATTCTTAAATTGGTTTCTACTTTGTTCTTGAGGATTTCTGCATGTATGTTAATCATGGATACTGGCTTATAATTTTTTTTTTGGTAGTGTCATGATCTGGCTTTGATATCAAGGTGATACTGGTCTGGTAAAATAAACTGGGAAGTGCTTCTTCCTTCTCAATATTTTAGAATTCTTTGATAAACAATGATATTGATTCTTCTTCAGATGTTTTGGAAAATTCATCAGTAAAATCATCAAATCCTGAGCTTCTCTTTGTTGGAAGGTTTGTGATTACTAAGTCAGTCTCCTTACTATGATTATTAATCTGTGTAGATTTCCTGTTCATGCTTATCATGTCAGGTGGTATGCTTCTAGGAATTTATTTCGTCTAGGTTGTCCAATTTATTGATATATAATTGTTCATTGTAGTCTCTTATGAGGACTTCCCTGGTGGCCCAGGCAGTAAAGAATTTGCCTGCAATGCAGGAGACCCAAGTTTTAGCCCTGGGATGGGAAGATCCTCTGGAGAACAGAATGGCTACCTACTCCAGTATTCTGATGCTTTGTATTTCTGTGTTATCACTTATTTTGCCTCCTCCTCCATTTTTGCTTTTGCCTGATTCTTTTTTCTTAGTTTAGCTAATAATGTCATTTTTGTTTATAAAAAAACAATATTTAGTATTGTTGAGGTTTTCAATTGTTTTTCTTACCTCTTATTTATATATGCTTTAATCTTTATTTCCTTCCTTCTGTTAATGTTGTTTTTAATTTATTCTTTTGTATTTCCTTGAGATAGAAAGTCAGGATATTTATTTGAGTTCTTTTATTTTTTTTCTTATTGTAGGCATTTATTGCTATAAACTTCCCTCTTAGAACTGCTTTTGTTATATCCCATAACTTTTTGGTATGTTGTGTTTACATTTTTTTCTTCCAAGATATTTTTATTTCTCTTTTGATTTCTTTTTTGACCCACTGGCGGTGCAAGACTGTGTTGTCAAATTCCACTTATATGTGATTTTTCCAAATTGCCTCCTATTATTGGTTTCTTTTCAAACTGTGGTCAGAAGAAAAATCTAGCATGAGTTCAGTTTTCAAAAATTTGCAAAGACTTTTTTGTGATCTACCATATGATCTGTCCTTGAGAATGATCTACATTTACTTGAAAAGAACATATATTCTTCTGCTGTTGGGTGGAATATTCTATATGTGTCTCTTAAGTCCTTTGATATAAAATATAATTCCAGTAACTTGTTTCCTTGCTGATTTTCTGTCTGGCTGAGTTATCTATTTTTGAAAGTGGGATATTCAAATTTCTTACTATTATTATTTTGCTATATATTTTCCCTTCAAATATGTTAGTATTTGCCTATCATATTTGGGTAAATATTGAGTACATGTTTTTTAAAACTGTTATATCCTCTTGATGAATTTACCCCTTTATCACTATGTAACAGTGTTCTTTGTTCCTTGATAAAGTTTAAGACTTTGTTTATTTTGCCTGATGTAAGTACATATATATCTGCTATATTCTGGGTTCTATTTTCTGTGGTATAAGTTTTCCATCCTTTCATTTTCAGGCTATGTGTGTCCTCAAAGCTTAAGTGAGTCTCCTAGAAATGGCATATAGTTTGAGTCTGTTTTTATTAATCCACTTATCCACTCTATTTTTTGATTAGAAAATTTTGGACTGTAACCTACTAGTCTCCTCTGTCCATGGAGTTTTTCATTCAAGAATACTGGAGTGGTTTGCCATTTCTTTCTCCAGGGGATCTTCCCAGACCAGGGATCGAACCTGTGTCTCTTGCATCTCCTGAATTGGCAGGAAGATTCACCACTGAGCAACCTGGGAAGCCCCGTTTACATTGAGTAGTCTTTGATAGCGAAGGACTCTCTAATTCTATACTCTTGTTTTATAAATCTTTTGTAATTCCTTGATTCTTTTCTTCCTCTCCTGTTGCCTTCCTTTGTAAGTTGATTTTGTTTTAGTATGTTTTGATTCCTTCCTCTTTGTCTTTTAGGAATTTATTTTAGGTTTTTGCTTTCTGGCTCTGATGAGAATTACATAAAACAACCTATAGCTATATAATAAAAGAATTGCTCTGATCCCTGATAGGGATTCTGAGGCTTTATCAGACCTTTTCTATGGATATCCCTGTTCTATACTTCTTGTTCCTTCCATTAGGTGGTAGGAATTCTGATGAATGTAGACCTTCTTGATCTTGCAAAGCCAAATCAAGTATGAAGAGTCAGCTAGCTACTTTCCATAAAACAGTACTGAATGCTCTAATTCGTGTCCTTTTTCTAAAACTCAAAGTGGTCTGGCTTTTCTGTGCATATTCACTTGCTATCTACAAAGGCTTGTATTTGCTGCTCTCAGGTGCATGCATGGAGAGCAGGTCATAGAGTAGGGATGTGTGTGGGCAATGCCCACATAGCATTGGGTGTGTCTGGGCCAGTTGGGGTGATTTTCAGTTGATGCATTCTGACTGGCTCATGGGCAGGCTTTCTGATGGAGTCTGCAAAGGAGTAGTAGAATTTGTGTCCCTTTGATAATTTTCAAACTCTATCCCCTGTTCTCCTCAGTTGTGAAGCACACTTCAATATTCCTAGTGAGGAAAGACAGCAGTAAACCTTTTTGACAGTGTCCCACATAACTGGGAAGTGTGGCATTTCCTCTCATACTCACTGTTTCCTGTGGGAGAAACTGGAGGCTGTGAGGGTCTCTAATGAGATCTTTGGGGGAAGAGTGATGTGAGTAAAGTGAAACTATTCTCCTTATCCTCTTCAGTGCATCTAATCTCAGATCTTTCTTCTCCAACAGTGTGTGGAAACCCCTTCATTAGACTCTTGGATTTCTACAAAAGTACTTTTGTTCCTGGATGACTGTCTAAATTGGTGTTCTTTGGGAGGAAAGGTTGTATAAATAAAAACTCCTATTGCACAATTTTGCTGATTTCACTCTCAGTGTGGTAAAATATTAATAGCTTCATTTCTCTTACATAAAAATAAACTTTATGTAGAAAGGAATGAAGACACGTTTAAAATGGTATTAATAACTAAGGAGCAAGACGTTAGTTGTAGAGAGAGTGAATTGGTATGCTTTGTGATTGAGAGGATATGATCCTATTATCATTGTTTTCAGCTGCTGTGATATTCATTCCACATTAATATGGCATAATTCATACAGCTCTTTCTAATATATCACAATTAAAAGGATGAAAGTGTCACTTTAAATATGAAAAATATACAGTATATATTAGTCCAGATCCTAATAGGAAAAAGATGGCACATTAAAATGAAGAAACTCTGGGGAGTTTAAGGAACAGATTATGAACAGGAGAAGTTATGGGCAGGATCAAGAGAAATGAAAAAGTTATGGTGAAGAATCCTGGTGATAAGAATGCTGGAAAAGTGTAACCACCATAGACCTGAAGGGAAAAAGAAAATAGTACTTACCAGAAAGATCTCTGGGTACTACTGTAGCTATGAATATAGGAAAATTCCAAACAAACTCAAATGTGCCTTTCTTCAGGGGACACAGCTATTGACAGCCCAGAAGACTGGGAGCCAGAAGAATAAATATCATGAGTTCATTTTCTTACTATCATCCAACTTTCTAGCAGGCCCATTAATTGACTAAAACTAACTAGAATTCAGAGGACAAAGGAGGCTGTTGATGTTATTTACAAGGATAAAATGAATAGGAGGAGATTAGATCTGGAGCAAGAAAACAGGGATGATCTGCAACAGCATAGTTCAAGGGCAGGCAGTCAAAAAAGAAAAAGAGATGGAGCAGAAGAGAACAAGAATGAGCTGCAAATTACCAGAAAACTCTCTACCCAGTTATTAATATCACTATATTTAACCATGATAATCTTCAGAGAATAATAGTCTCCTAAATTTTGTGCAACTTCATATTTTGGACACATAACTTGGAGCTGTAGAGAAAAAGGAACTTCATACATTGTAGTACCAAGATTAACCAGCTTAAAAATAGAACAATCCAGTACAGATAGGTTGACTTTTAGATGCTTTTTATATATGTAAATCACTAGTACATCAAATCTGACGTTTAAGGAAAGGATTTGGGGACAGTTTAGAATGGGCAAATTTGGCCTTGGTTTACAGAATGAAGCAGGGCAAAGGCTAATAGAATTTTGCCAAGAGAATACACTGGTCATAGAAACACCCTCTTCCAACAACACAAGAGAAGACTCTACACATAGACATAACCAGATGGCCAACACTGAAACCAGATTGATTATACTCTTTGCAGCCAAAGATGGAGAAGCTCTATACAGTCAGCAAAAATAAGACTGGGAGCAAACTGTGGCTCAGATTATGAACACCTTATTGCCAAATTCAGACTTAAATTGAAGAAAGTGGGGAAAACCACTAAACCATTCAGGTATGACCTAAATCAAATCCCTTATGATTATACAGTAGAAGTGAGAAATAGATTTAAGAGACTAGATCTGATAGTCAGAGTGCCTGATGGACAGAGGTTCATGACACTGTACACAAGACAGGGATCAAGACCATCCCCAAGGGAAAAAAATGCAAAAAATCAAAATGGCTGTCTGAGGAGGCCATACAAATAGCTGTGAAAAGAAGAGAAGAAAAAGCAGAGGAGAAAAGCAAAGGTATACCCATTTGAATGCAGAGTTCCAAAGAATAGGAAGGAGAGATAAGAAAGCCTTCCACAGTGATCAATGCAAAGAAACAGAGGAAAATATAGGAAAGACTAGAGATCTCGTCAAGAAAATTAGAGATACCAAGGGAATATTTCATGCAAATATGGGCTCAATAAAGGACAGAAATGGCATGGACCTAACAGAAGTAAAAGATAATAAGAAAAGGTGGCAAGAATACACAGAAGAACTGTACAAAAAAGATCTTCATGACCCAGATAATCATGATGGTGTGATAACTCACCTAGAGCCAGACATCCTGGAATATGAAGTCAAGTGGGCCTTACTTCAAATAAAGTACATCACTACAAATAAAGCGAGTGTAGGTGATGGAATTCCAGCTGAATTATTTCAAATTCTAAAAGATGATGCTGTGAAAGTGCTGCACTTCATATGCCAGCAAATTTGGAAAATGCAGCAGTGGCCACAGGACTTGAAAAGGTCAGTTTTCATTCCAATCCCAAAGAAAGGCAATGCCAAAAATGCTCATACTACCACACAATTGCACTCATCTCATATGCTAGTAAAGTAATGCTCAAAATTCTCCAAGCCAGGCTTCAGCAATATGTGAACTGTTAACTTCCAGATATTAAAGGTGGTTTTTAAAAAAGGCAGAGGAATCAGAAATCAAATTGCCAACATCCGTTGGATCTTCAAAAAAGCAAGAGAGTTCCAGAAAAACATCTATTTCTGCTTTATTTACTATGCCAAAACTTTTGACTGTGTGAATCACAATAAACTGTGGAAAATTTCCAAGAGATGGGAATACTAGACTACCTAATCTGCCTTTTGAGAAACCTGTACACAGGTCAAGAAGCAACAGTTAGAACTGGACATGGAACAACAGACTGGTTCCAAATAGGACAAGGAGTAGGTCAAGGCTGTATATTGTCACCCTGCTTATTTAACTTATATGCAGAGTACATCATGAGAAATGCTGGGCTGGAAGAAGCACAAGCTAGAATCAAGATTGCCAGGACAAATATCAATAACCTTAGATATGCAGATGACACCACACCATGGAAGAAAGTGAAGAAGAACCAAAGAGTCTCCTGGCAAAAGTGAAAGAGGAGAGTGAAAAAAAATGGCTTAAGGCTCAGCATTCAGAAAACTAATATCATGGCATCCGGTCCCATCACTTCATGGCAAATAGATGAGGAAACAGTGGAAACAGTGTCAGACTTTAATTTGGGGGGCTGCTAAATCACTGCAGATGGTGATTGCAGCCATGAAATTAAAAGACGCTTACTCCTTGGAAGGAAAGTTATAACCAATCTAGATAGCATATTGAAAAGCAGAGATATTACTTTGCCAACAATGGTCTGCCTAATCAAGGCTATGGTTTTTCCAGAAGTCATGTATGGATGTGAGAGTTGGACTATAAAGAAAGCTGAGTGCTGAAAAATTGATGCTTTTGAACTGTGGTGTGGAGAAGACTCTTAAGAGTCCCTTGGACTTCAAAGAGATCCAACAAGTCCATCCTAAAGGAGATCAGTCCTGGGTGTTCATTGGAAGGACTGATGTTGAAGCTGAAACTCCAATACTTTGGCTACCTGATGCAAAGAGCTGACTCATTTGAAAAGACCCTGATGCTGGGAAGGATTTGGGGCAGGAGGAGAGGGGGACAACAGAGGATGAGATGGCTGAATGGCATCACCGACTCAATGGACATCAGTTTGGTAGGCTCTGGGAGTTGGTGATGGATAGGGAGGCCTGGCATGCTGCAGTCCATGGGTTCGCAAAGAGTTGGACACGACCGAGTGTCTGAACTGTACTGAACTGAAAATTATTATGATGTATATATTATTATGAACCATGAAAATATTGAATTTAACAAAGGAGTAGGTACACATATGGAAAAGAAGTACAAAAATATCTAAGACTAAATCCAGCAAGTAGGGCAATAGTAAGAATGAGGCCAGGAAACTGAAAACAGCCAATAATTTAGAGGTAAATAAGGAGAGTATGGTGTTACAGAAACAAAGTGAAGAAAACAGTTAATATGGGAATGATTGACCATTTGTATCAAAATTATATGAAGACAAAGTATTAGTAGTTAGTCTTTACAATGCACATATAACCTTGATAAAAATATTTTGGTGGAATTGTTGGATCAAATGCCTGATTAGAGTGGGCTCAATAGAAATTAGAAATTTAGAGAAGTACGTAAGATCTAATCACAGAAAACCCTTAAGGAATTTTCTTGTATAGTTGAGCAGGGGAATTACAAGGTAAATTAAAAAGTGAGGTCACTTTGAAATGCAAAATATTACAATATGTATGATGGTGAAAATGATCCAGTATGTGAAATGATTCCAAAGACATTGTGAATGTGTGCTTCTATATTTCAATCAAGTTTTACCCTTCAAATATCTTAGCTAATACTCTAATACTTTTCTTTATAATACTTGTCTGCATTCATCAAATTAGCTAAGAAGATCAAAGATCCTTCTCTCTGGACAGATAAATAAACATTATAGTTGGGTGGAAATATTGGGAATTCTTTTCAGCATACTAGAAGAAGGGGAAATATTTTTTCAAATTTATAACTTGTGTCTTTTATATCCTAACAACAATTCTACTTGTGATAGATATCTTCAGTGCTCATTGAGACATTGAGGAGATTCAGTTACTGGTACCATGCTATCATTCCTACAATATATACAAACTGTTCTTTACCAGAACGAGTCCAAAAGCATTCACCTGTGGTTAACTGTGGGCTTCCCAAGTGCCTCAATGGTGAAGAGTCTGCGTGACAACGCAGGAGATGCAGGAGGCATGGATTTGATCCCTGAGAGGGGAAGAGCCCCTGGAGGAAGAAATGACATCACACTCCAATGATTCTTGCCTGGAGAATTCCTTTGAGCCTGGTGGGCTACAGTCTATAGGGCCACACAGATTCGGAGAGACTCAGGGAATGAGCACAGAACAGTAGTTAACTGTAATAAAGCGAAAGTCAGGTATTTTCTAGGATAAAATACAGGGGAGTAAGAAAATTTCACATACAAGAATGGTATCTGGAGCTCAGCTAAAATGTTTTGTTTTTAAATTCATTTTAAGTAAACTGTCTATAATCTTTTTACCTCTCCTTCTGCCCCCAAATTTCACTTTCTCTTTTTACATTGCATTCTGAAGATATACGAATTATGTTTCTCACACAGAACTGGACTCAAATATTCTTTTCTGTAGATCTCCTAAATATACAAACAACTGGGCACCTGTGTCCATTTAAAAATATGTTCAATTTGACTATTTAAGATACTACTTGAGGGAATTTACTGGCTGTCTAGTGGTTAGGACTCCATGCTCTCATTGCTAAGGGCCTACATTTGATTCAATCCCTGGTAGGGGACTAAGATCTCACAAGCTGGGTGGCACAGCCAAATAAACAAATAAACTCTGTACAACATTGTAAATGTATACTTCAATTTAAAAAATTGAAATAAATGGAAATATCCCACTTGATTTCACTTGATTTCAGAAGTGGGTATGCTCACTAACCACAAAATATTGATGTTACTTTGTAACTAATAAGCTAGAGCTCTTTAATGAAATACACATTGCTGCTTCACGGACATTCATGCAGTACCTATCAATTAAAATTTCAAAAGTTATAAAGATAGTTTCTACCTGTTTTAAGCATCAAAACATCTTCTGCTTCTCAAACAGGCAACAATGAAGGCTGGTAAAACTTAATGCTTGCAAAATTTTCTCATGGGCACTTCAATACAAATATTTTCAAGGTGTCATTTTGCTCTGCTTTGTTTTTCAGCAAAATCCATCTAAAGTACATTAAAATGTGTCTAATAGGTTTCAAAATCTGTTTTTTTAAATTATTTGTCGATCAGTATACCATAAAGACTTGAAAGCATTTCTTATACAGTTCTAATTGAGTTTTCAATCTTATGCTAAATAAATTCATAAATACCAATAATAATACATATTAAAGTTTACTTGAAGAATGTCTTTTAACTACATGGTCATCTGTAGTGGATTTCATGAACAAAAACTTCAGAACCTCAAATATTTTATTTATATTTAGAAACTACCCTTTCTAAGCTTAAAGGCAGATCTGAAAAACCACATGTTCTTAGTTTCACTAGGAAATATACTGATATATATCAATATATCATCAGTCAGTTCAGTTCAGTTGCTCAGTTATGTCTGACTCTTTCCAACTCCATGGACAGCAGCATGCCAGTCTTCCCTGTCCATCACCAACTTCCGGAGTTACTCAAACTCATGTCCATAGAGTCAGTGATGTCATCCAGCCACCTCATCCTCTGTCATTCCCTTCTCCCACCTCCTTCAATCTTTCCCAGCATCAGGGTCTTTTCAAATGAGTTAATTATTCCCATCAGGTGGCCAAAGTATTAGAGTTTCAACTTCAGCATCAGTGCTTCCAATGAATATTCAGGACTAATCTCCTTTAGGATAGACTGGTTGGATCTCCTTGCAATCCAGGGGACTCTCAAGAGTCTTCTCCAATACCATAGTTCAAAAGCATCAATTCTTAGGTGCTCAGTTTTCTTTATGGTCCAACTCTCACATCCATATATGACTACTGGAAAAACCATAGCTTTAACTATGCTGGACCTTTGTCTGCAAAGTAATGTCTCTGTTTTTTAATATGCTGTCTAGGTTTGTCATAGCTTTTCTTCCACGGAGCAAGCATCTTTTAATTTCATGGCTGCAGTCACCATCTGCAGTGATTTTGGAGCCCCCAAAATAAAGTTTTCTCACTGTTTCCATTATTTCCTATCTATTTGCAATGAAGTGATGGGACCAGATGCCATGATCTTAGTTTTCTTGAATGTTGAACTTTAAGCCGACTTTTTCACTCTCCTCTTTCACTTTCATCAAGAGGATCTTTAGTTCTTCTTTGCTTTCTGCCATAAAGGTGGTGTCATCTGCATATCTGAGGTTACTGATATTTCTCTCAGCAATATTGATTACAGCTTGTGTTTCATCTAGCCGGGGATTTCACATGATGTACTCTGTGTATAAGTTAAATAGGCAAGATTACAATATACAGCCTTAATGTACTGCTTTTCAATTTGGAACCAATCTGTTGCTCCAAGTCTGGTTCTAACTGTTGCTTCTTGACCTGCAGGAGGCAGGTAAGGTGTTCTGGTGCACTGGGATGACCCAGAGAGAGGGAATCGGGAGCGAGGTGGGAGGGGGTTCTGGAAGGGGAACACATGTATACCCATGGCAGATTCAGGTCAATGTATGGCAAAACCAACATGATAATGTAAAGAAAATCAAAATAAATTAATTAAATTTAAAAAATAATTTTCCATAGGTAAACTCATTTATTTATATTTATCAAGTTATCATTTTGAGTATGTGTGTGTGTTAGTCATTCAGTTGTGTCCGACTCCTGCAACTCCATGGACTCTAGCCCACCAGGTTCCTCTGTCCATGGGATTTTCCTTTCAAGAATACTGGAGTGGGTTGCCATTTCATCCTCCAGGATATCTTCCCAACCTAGGTGCTGAACCCAGGTTTCCTTTATTGCAGGCAGACTTTACCATTTGAGCCAATACATGAGGTGAAATAGGAAAATTTACCCCAAATTTTGAATTATGCAAACACTAATAGCAATGTGTTAACATAGAGGGTGTCATTTGGCTGATTCCATTCATCCAGTATCAGCTTGTGTCTGTGCAGAGTGATTTTACTTGACCACCTTACTCATTGTAGCTTCTCTCCAACCTTTTTCTCTGTTTTAAATTCCCTTATTTTCCATTACAATACTGTCCTCTTTGTTATTATGCTCTGTCTCTTTTTCTGTTGTATATCTACCTTCCAAGGCTCAATGGGAAAATTCTAAATCTGTCTTCTTCACTTTGCATCCAATTCCTAGCACAACATCTGGTACATGATAAAATAATTATTTTTGAATGAAAATAATGGATAAAGTTTAATTTCCCAAAATGTTTATTGTTCATACATACTGTTCCATTTATTTGCATGACAATAAAGATTGCTATTGTTAACATTCTTTTTCTTATCCTAGGGTTGGCAGTAGCATCTTGGATATCCCTGGTTTTCTTTGCAATTCTATTATTTCTCCATAATCACCCTATAACCTCTTTTCTATGGCCCTTTTCTTTGGGATCTAGCTATGCATAGCTATATAAATTCATGAGAAAATATTATTATAGTAAAACCTCAAATTATACCCTGCAGGACACTCACTGGTACCTGAGGAGTATTTTATTTTCTTACTTATGAGATATGGGACTTCACTGGTGGCTCAGATGGTAAAACATCTGCCTACAATGCAGGAGACCCAGGTTTGATCCCTAGGTTGGGACGATCCCCTGGAGAAGGAAATGGCAACCCACTCCAGTACTCTTGCCTGGAAAATCCCATGGACGGAGGATCCTGATAGGCTATACAGTTCATGGGGTCACAAAGAGTTGGACATGACTGAGCAACCACTTTCACTTTCTTTCTTTCACTTATGAAATGAATAATACTAAATTCATCTTACTAAGGTCACCAATTGCTTGAATTTTGCTTAGTCTACTGAGCACTATTCCAATCTCATCTTCCTTGACCTCTTAATGGCATTTGATATATTCATTCACTTTTTCCTTCTTAAAATAATTTTATTGTAGTCTTGATATGGCTTTGCTCTGACCTCTTGGATTCCTCTTTGACTTCTTGATTTTCTTTGCTGGCTCCCTTCCTCTACCTTATCTCTAAGTTTCAGAGATTCAGTTCTCAGAAATTGTCTTTCTTATCTTTCATTCTACACATTCCATAGGTTTAGCTGCTTTTAATATGCCAATAAATCCCACATGTCTCTCTCTTAAACAGACTCCCTCACCCCTCTTCTCTTTGTATTTTAACTGAAGATTAATATATCCATCTTTGTCATTGAGACATCCACAGAGATGAATCAGAAAAACGTTAAGCTTATATCCCCAAATGAATGCTTGGTATTCCTTTATAAATGTTTTCTCTTTTAGTCATTTTCATCTCAGTAGATGTCTCCCAGCCAGGCAAGACCAAAGCCTGGGAGTCATCCTTCCTCATTCCCAGCATATCAACTCTATCACCTCATTAGATAAATTGCATTTCTAAGTTACCATCACCTCCTTCCTGAATGACCAGTACCTCCGTCTACAATATATTCTCAAAACAGCAACAGCAACCAGAACTATTTTCACAGCATATATCAGATTATATCACCCTCTTGCTTATAAAATGTGAATAGTATCCCACTCTACAAAATTTGGAACATAAATAAGTGTACTACAAAAATAAGAAATTAATTTTAAATTATTAGGCCATTCTGACTATCTTCTATCTCTATCTAAATGTATTGATTATTTCATATTCAAGATTCAAATATGAAATTAGAGTGTCCATTTAACTTCTGACCTCATTATATTAGTATTATTAGCTCCAAAATGTATATATATACACATATAATGGAATAATATTCAGCCTTAAAAAAGAAGGAAATCATACCATTTATAATAACATGGATAGACTTGAAAGGAATTAAGCTAAACGAAATAAGTCAATCATAGAAAGACAAACACTGCATAATTCTACTTATCTGAGATATCTAAAATAGACTTGTATTAGAAAATAGGATAGTGGTTGCCAAGGGGTGGGGAAGGATGAAAATTGGGAGCTGGTCTTCAATGGGTATAAAATTATACAGTGTGAATAAGTTTTAGAAAACTGCTGTACAACGCAGGACCTATAGTTAGTAATATGGTGTTCTTCCTTAAAAGCTTAAGTGGGTAAATCTCATGGTAAGCACTCTTACTACAAAATAAGAGACACAAGGAAATTTTGGAGGTGAATATATTTACTACCTTGATTGTAGCAATGGTATCATGTGTGTGCGTGCTCAGTTCCTAGGTATATGATATGCTCAGACTCATAAAATTGTATGCGCTAAATATCTTCAGTGGTTTATATGTAAATTATGCCACACTAAAGCTAACAAAAATGCTGACGTGGAAAAACTGGCTGATTATAGATGCAAGTCAAAGATACAAATGGAGAGACATTAGAAAGGGTTATTGTGCTAGGACAGTGATGTTGTTCGCGTTTCTGGTTAGAAAGTGAAATTCTCCAGGCCAGAATACTGGAGTGGGGAGCCTTTCCTTTCTCCAGGGGATCTTCCCATCCTCGAGATTGAACCCATGTCTCTTCATTGCAGGTGGATTCTTTACCAGCTGAGCCACAAGGAAAGCCCAAGAATACTGGAGTGGGTAGCCTATCCCTTCTCCAGTGTGCCATTCCGACCCAGAAATCGAATCGATGTCTCCTGCATTGCAGGCGGATTCTTTACCAACTGAGCTATGAGGGAATCCAGACTAATACATGGGTGAAAAGATATGTAGTCAACATAAGGGAAAACTGCCTCCTACATTGTCCATGTCTGCTTTCTTAGTTTTTTTCATTTGTACTATTGATTCTTCTAGAGATCATTAGATAACTAATATAGCATTTGTCTCTGGTATTCATGGATATTTCAATGGGATAAGAAAAGAAAGTGAAACAATATTGTTAATTAGTGTCCCTTCTAATAAAAATGGTCTCTTTATTAAACATATGGCTGTAAAATAATACCATGACTTCTATTCCTTGTTTGAGTCTTGTAGAAAACAATCATAATGCCTTGACTTTTTTAGTTCTATTGAATTCTTCTAAGGACTGTCTAAGTCTGGAGGCAAGACAAAAATTAATGTTAGATTATAAAATAATCTTGGTAATGTTTTCTATATTTTCTCATCTGTAAATGAGAAAATGCTACTTGTAATGCTGTTTCAAAGTTTTGAGAGATAAGGGCCCCATGACAATTTCTGACACGTTAATCACTCAACAAATGTGCTTCATTATGATGATTATTTTGCTCAAAAATGTATCAACCTGAAAACAACCAGCTTCTCCTCATACTGTAAGATATTTAAATAGAGAATATATATACATATGTGTGTGTACATATAATTACATTTGTAAATATAAGTGATTTTTGGAGAATAGAATAATGTAACATGTACTTTCATTTCCCAGAAAAGGTGTTACTAAACTACTGTTATGTCTTGAAATAGACAGTATCCACAGTTGATGAAATACAGCGATGTTATCAGTATCTATATACATGGACAAAATGGAAATCTTAGAGATAGCCTCAACTCCTCCATCTTATTTATTTTAATTAGGCAGCTAATCCCAAACTATCTCTCAAGATTTCTCTTCCTCCCCTAGTCCATGTTCTCCTTGTTCCCCTACTTCCTATAACACTTCTTATGACCATGGTAATATGGATTCTTGTTCTTTCTACATCTTAACATCCTTCCAGTGTCTAAACTATACATGTTCCCTCACTCTATTTGCTCAAATATGTAGATAGACATAAAATGATCAAATAGTCCTCCTCTTCTCATGTTCCAACTTTTGTTAAGATAACTTTTATTGAATATGTACCATATATCAATCACCTTGCTAATGCTTATCTTAACTATAATGCAAGGCTCTCTTAATTTACTGGATATAAAACCTGGGGAATGAAGACATAGAGTTTAAACTGTGTCCAAAATCACACAGTCAGTGGCAGACTAAGGGTTCACACTTAGGACTCCAAAGCCTATACTACAAACAACATTTATATAACTATTGTCAGAGTCTTTCACTTCATTCTACAGAAGTTTTTATATAGTTAATATTGTGATCTATTGAGTAGTCTGTCTTTCTTACTAGATAATAAGCATCTTGAAGGAAGGCATGGGGTTCTACTAATTTTTGTACACTTGGAAATTTACACAGCATTTGATAAACAGTAAACGCTTGTAAACATTTTGAGTTGCTGCTTGAAATTCTATCACATCTTGTTTTGACTGGGTATTATTGTAGAAAGACCTTGTATTTTTAATTGCAGAATCTGAGCTTATACTTGAATATGTACATAGTTGTGTGTTCTTCAACAATTCAAGTCACTCAGTATCCCCAAAACTCTGTTTTAAAAGTCTCTCAAATGGGAATAACAATAGTAGTGATGATAATGAGGAGTTTAAATTTTGGGCATAGCACATTGCACAAATAACAGCATATAAATGGAATAAAATCCTACTTAAGGAGATACTCTAAATGTGGCTGTGCATGCATAAGCTTGCTCAGTTGTGTCTGACTCTTTGCAACTCCAATTGTAGCCCACCAGGCTCCTCTGTCCATGGGGATTCTCCAGGAAAGAATACTGGAGTGGATCGGCATTTCCTCCTCTGGAGGATCTTCCCAACCCAGGGATCAAATCCACATCTCTCCTGGGTCTCCTGCATTGGCAGGCAGACTCTTTATCACTGAGCCACCAGGGAAGCCCCAAATGTGGCTGATACAATCATTAAAATGAATAAACTGAACCCTCTTACAAATGTCAAATAAAGTCAGTAACTAAAATGAGGGTAAGGCTCTACCAAACACTACATTCTGCTTTCTGGATTAAAGTAATTCTAATAGATGTTAGAGTTCACTATTTTTTCAAAGTGTTATCTTTGGGTATAAAATATGTGGAAATAGTTTATCTTCACATTTGCCTTAGTATAATATGCATACAGACTCACCAGGGACAGCAGATTCTAATTGCAAGCCTAATATTTAGGAGAAAATAACATTGTCAATTCAAAATAGAAATAGCCCTGGATGTCACAAACCTATATTGATGTAGAAGGTCTACATCATTACCATTTTCTGTGTTACTTAGAATCTGCTGGTGGAAAATAGGAGCTTCTAGGAACCCTATGAAGTTGGAAGGGTGTGAAAACAGAGGTCTTAGGTAATTAGACTAAGAATTACTAATCATTGCAAACTCTCAAGAATTCAGGTTTCTGTGACATAAATCCAGTGAAATTTGAGAAGCACACATTTGAAAAATTCCTTAATCTCTCTCTCCAACTTTTCGTCTCTAAATGCAGAAGGTCTACATTTGCTTAGTTTTTGTAAGTATATTGTAAACCACTAATTGAGAAGGATTTTGAGATTTGTATGAAAAATGATAAACATTTAAATTTTTATTTAACATAAACAATATATTTAAGAAAAGTACAATTTTGAGTTTGCCAATCTCAAGGACTAATGCTTTTTGAATTAAATATTCTAAATACACAAATGAGAACTGTAACATCAAAATCAATTTAATGCTTGCAGTTTACATCTAAACAAAAAGACAGTTACTATGCATTAGGCAAATCAAATAAGCTTTTTAATACTATGAAATAAAAACACCATTCTTGATGTATGAGAAAAAATTGTGCTTCAATGTTTTCACTCTAAAGCTCATTTTTTAAATATTGATATTAAATATTATTAACTTTTATTAAGTAAGATTTTATGAAATATACTGCTATCATTAAGGAAAAAAATTATAAAGAGTTGTCAAAGTAAGAAACAATAATTTCATGAAAATATGCTCTTTCTCCATATCTAAAAAATTTTCATTTTTTAGTTTAAGATCATAAGTAACAAATCTCATCTACTAAATGTTTATTTAGATCACTCATTTTTATTATTATATATTACTTATAATGTATTTCATTTTTAATCTTCTCTAAAGCAGAAAATTGATTGTATATTAATTCAAATATGTAAGAGTAAGACCTTTAGTCAAAATGGTGAAGCCATCCCACTCTCCAATGATGTACTGGCCACTTTTGGTATTAGACATCACTGATTAACCTATCTGAATGTTTATGCATTTTCCTACATATAGATGATCACTTAATTTTTAATATAAACATTTATCTTTATATGGTACCATGTTTTCAAAACATATGTCTTAGCATCCATTTCAATATGGTGCTAAGACATATGGTGCTAAGGTCCATCTAGTCGAGGCTATGGTTTTTCCAGTGGTCATGAATGGATGTGAGAGTTTGATAGTGAAAAAGGCTGAGCATCTAAGAATTGATGCTTTTGAACTGTGGTCTTGGAGAAGACTCTTGCGAGTCCCTTGGACTGCAAGGGACTCCAATCAGTCCGTCCCCAAGGAGATCAGTCCTGGGTGTTCATTGGAAGGACTGATGTTGAAGCTGAAACTCCAATACTTTGTCCATCTCATGTGAAGATTTGACTCATTGGCAAAGACCCTGATGCTGGAAAGGATTGGGGGCAGGAGGAGAAGGGGAAGACAGAGGATGAGATGGCTGGGTGGCATCACCGACTCGATAAACATGGGTTTGGGTGGACTCCAGGAGTTGGTGATGGACAGGGAGGCCTGGCATGCTGCAGTTCATGGGGTCGCAATGAGTCAGACACGACTGAGCCCCTGAACTGAACTGAACTGAATAGAGTCCAATGTGACACAGCTGTCTACTACCAAAATGCTCTGTATCTTCTAGCCTGCTTGAGTCACCTTGAACTTTAAGGATGAAATAAAATGAGTCATATTTCATGCAGAATAAAATCCAGTGTCTATATCATTTTTCAGGATCCTTAGATATTTTACACCTGTTTTCCTCACCCACTGGCTTCATTTTCTTGCCTTCTTGATCCTCAATCTCTCCTTACTATCTCACGTTTGTGTAAGGTATCCTCCCACATCCTAAAGCCATTTCATTTTCTTCCTGAACAATTTTGGAACCTCAAAATTGATACTTTGTCATACAGAGCAATTTAGTTCTCTTTGTGTCCTTCCAGAGGGTGCCCCAAAGATTTTCTTTATCATGTGATTGTAGTCTATCAAGGTATTTTCTTTAACAAATGGCCACACATGTAAGAATATCATGCTGATATCTTTGGAAGCAAACATATCTGTGTCAGTTGTGACTAAATAGCATTTTCTCAGCTACATATATAATTTCTAGAATCCATGACACCTCTAATGGTAGATGATATCACAAAATTAATGATAGATTTAGTAGGGCCAAAGAATAAAGTTTTGATTTTAGAATTACTCACTGATTATTAGACATACTCGGAGTTCATGTGTCTCTGTGTTTATCACTGTAGTGTATGTTTACTGCACAAATTATTTGTTATATGAGTTCATGTTTTATATAACAAAATTGTAAGTTATATGCCATCTCTATTTTATAAATGAGAATATTAAAACTCTAAGTAAATGTGAATTGCACATTTTATTTCAAATGCTAGCTGAGATAGAATTGAGCATGGATATTTTCACTCCAAATTCAGGAATGCTTCTAATTATTATTAGAATAATTTAGAAAATATTGGATCAGTAAAAAGTTAAAGGAATACATTTATATTAACTAATATCTAAGTGGTAAGAGCATAAATAGAGGGTTTGGGAAATGTAATGTCGAGAAGATGAGGCATAGAAACTTGACAATGTTATTTCTGATATTCATTAAGGAAATGCTTTGCTGTGGGTGGAAGGCAGGAAAAAGCTGACTATAAAAGGAAAAAGCTAAGGTGAATATTATGGGAGGGTAATTCTATATAAAAGATATAACACACACTTATTATGCAAAATTCTTAATTAAATCTTTGTATTTGTATATAGATCATATATCAATCACCATGTTATAGATTTTCACTTTGGTGCCTTTCTATGTAATCCAATCATGCCTGGAGTGGTGTATCATTATGAAATTGGTTAGATTTTATTCTCCCTGTTTCATATAGCATTGCTCAAGGATTTAGTTAAGAAGAAATACATCAATAAAGTTCATTTTTAGGCCTTTGGAAGAAAAATACATTAGTATTAAAAAGCCCACAAAATACATTGGATAATGTATGATGTATTTTGTGATGCTTATGATGCTGATGCTGAGAAAGGCTTTTCTGTGTCTAAAACTTTCACTGATATGTTTATAGTTTGAAAATATGATATTAAATAGGAAAAGCAGTTGCTTTAAACTCATCCTCTCATGGTGATCTCTAAGGTTTTTCCACCTCTAAGTTGATGTATCTAAGTTATTGACTTTGGAAATATAATTTCCATTTGAAAGTAAAAATCCTGAAGATCAAAGGGAGTAGTCTCTCCAACCCTTATTGAATACAGGCACCCAAACCAAATAATGAAAACTGTCTGATTAACTAAAATTAGAAGACCTGAAAAAGAGCCCTTCTGCTTGCCCTTTGCACCAGGAGTTAAATATGAGAATAGAGAGATAGCTCATCTATAGACAGTGGAAGTTGTAAGGATCTCCCACCTGACCCAAGTCTCAGCTCTCTGAGAGCTCTGAAATCAAGCCTGATAACTCTGGCTCTGCTGGCTGCCAACTTCAATATTCTATCATTATGAGCCTTAATAATAGTTTCTTGTCAAGTTCACCCAGGACACTAAGAAAATTTAGAAAACATTCACGAAGCTTTTCAAAATTCAGTTAGTTATACACAGAATAGTTTAAAATTAACTTGTTCCCTATTGTCCACTTAAATTTATTTTAATTATAGAAATTTGTATTCTTTTCTTGAATTCAGCCAGTTAAACAATATAATACTAAATGATGAACAAGGGGGGCAGATTCATCATAATGAGAGGAAGATTACAGCGAGGATATATTCTAAAAATGCTATTCAGAGGTCCTGTATTTCCAAAGTCCACAGAGACTGTCTATAGAAAACCACTATTCCCATTTGTTATTAATGGTTACAAAAGGTTATATTTTGTGTTGGGATATAGCCCTCTCCACAAGTTAAAAGTCTGCAGTTTAGTAGATTCTGTATTTTGAATCATAATAATGATCATTTTTAAAAGCTATATTTCATAAATTATCATTAAATTATTTTTATTACAATTACTCCCTTTGAATATAAAAATATATACTAAATAATCAAAAATAAAACAATTCTTCAACATCACTTTTTCCCACATGGATGCTGAGCAAAGAAGGAAGAAATAAGGCCAACAATACTCAAATATTTCAACGTCACCTAAAAACATTAA
>ML663438.1:173218-220478 GCA_007570785.1 Antilocapra americana | reverse complement strand
GGCGATGAACATTGGGGTACACGTGTCTCTTTCAATTCTGGTTTCCTCAGTGTGTATGCCCAGCCGTGGGATTGCCGGATCATATGGCAGTTCTATTTCCAGTTTTTTAAGGAACCTCCACACTGTTCTCCATAGTGGCTGTACTAGTTTGCATTCCCACCAACAGTGTAAGAGGGTTCCCTTTTCTCCACATCCTCTCCAGCATTTATTGCTTGTAGACTTTTGGATGGCAGCCATTCTGACTGGTGTAAAGTGGTACCTCATTGTAGTTTTGATTTGCATTTCTCTGATAATGAGTGATGTTGAGCATCTTTTCATGTGTTTGTTAGCCATTTTTATGTCTTCTTTGGGGAAATGTCTGCTGTCTAGGTTGGTCATAACTTTCCTTCCAAGGAGTAAGCGTCTTTTAATTTCATGGCTGCAATCACCATCTGCAGTGATTTTGGAGCCCTCCAAAATAAAGTCTGTCATGGTTTCTACTGTTTCCCCATCTTTTTCCCATGAAGTTATGGGACCAGAAGCTATGTCTTAGTTTTCTGAATGCTGATCTTTAAGCCAACTTTTTCACTCTCCTCTTTCACTTTCATCAAGAGGCTTTTTAGTTCCTCTTCACGTTCTGCCATAAGTGTGGTGCCATCTGCATATCTGAGGTTATTGATATTTCTCCTGGCAATCTTGATTCCAGCTTGTGCTTCCTCCAACCCAGCGTTTCTTATGATGTACTCTGCATAGAACTTAAATTAGCAGAGTGAAAATATACAGCCTTGACGTACTCCTCTTCCTATTTGTAACCAGTCTGTTGTTTCATGTCCAGTTCTAACTGTTGCTTCTTGACCTGCATACAGGTTTCTCAAGAGATAGGTCAGATGGTCTGGTATCCCCATGTGTTTCAGAATTTTCCACAGTTTATTGTGATTCACACAGTCAAAGGCTTTGGCATAGTCAATAAAGCAGAAATAGATGTTTTTTCTGGAACTCTCTTGCTTTTTTGATGATCCAGAGGATGTTGGCAATTTGATCTCTGGTTCCTCTGCCTTTTCTAAATCCAGCTTGAACATCTGGAAGTGAACAGTTCACATATTGCTGAAGCCTGGCTTGGAGAATTTTGAGCATTATTTTACTAGCGTGTGAGATGAGTGCAATCATGCATTAGTTTGAGCATTCTTTGGCATTGCCTTTCTTTGAGATTGGATTGAAAACTGACCTTTTCTAGTCCTGTGGTCACTGCTGAGTTTTCCAGATTTGCCAACATATTATTGAGTGCAGCATTTTCACAGCATCATCTTTCAGGATTTGATATAGCTCAACTGAAATTCCATCATCTCCACTAGCTTTATTCATAGTGATGCTTTCTAAGGCCCACTTGACTTCACATTCCAGGATGTCTGGCTCTAGATGAGTGATCAAACCATCGTGATTATCTGGTCATGATCTTTTTTTGTACAGTTCTCCTGTGTATTCTTGCCACCTCTTCTTAATATCTTCTGCTTCTGTTAGGTCCATACCATTTCTTTCCTTTATCGAGCCCATCTTTTCATGAAATGTTCCCTTGGTATCTCTAATTTTGTTGAAGAGATCTCTAGTCTTTACCATTGTATTGTTTTCCTCTCTTTCTTTGCATTGATCGCTGAGGAAGGCTTTCTTATCTCTCTTTGCTCTTCTTTGGAACTTGCATTCAAATGGGAATATCTTTCTTTTTCTCCTTTGCTTTTACCTCTCTTCTTCTTTTTTTTTTTTTTTTTGCTTTTTAATACCACTTTATTCCAACCTGAGCACCTCAATATAAAACTAAACACTGGTGAACTGTTTTCCTTACTAATTTTGAATTACTGTAAATGTACAAGTTCTGCTAGCAGTTCAACACTTAAATAGATTAAATCATCTCTGACACATGGTAGATTTCATATAATGAAAATGCCTAAAACAGTTAGTGCAATATACTGATCAAAATAAAAAGCACTTTGGAAAACAAGGCTGCAAGATTGTTACTCACATATCCAATACTTATGTTACAAATTACTGGTACATTGTTTATTACGGTTCTAGCCAGGTAGGAACAATTGAATTCAGCCCCTTCCTTTCAAAGGGGGAGAAAAGGAAAAAAATTAGCTGTTTTAGTAACTGTACATTTTGTATACTTTTAAGCAACTTTTAAATATTACAGAAAAGTAATAAACATATATGGAGACTACAGTGCAGTACCCTATTTACAGTACAGCTGAGGATCGAATTTAAGATAATCAAGTTTGAATGTACATGATTGTTAGTGCATTGACTAAACTTATGTCCAAAGGGCGCAAAGGCCCCCTCCCTACACCCAGACAAAGTCTACGTAACGGCCAGCAGTGATTACACATAGATCACAGACGCCTGGTTTGTTTCATTTTTGTTGAAGAACTCACACGTTTGAAGGGAACACTACCCTTTAAGATGCATTTTACTCCATTTTAAAAAACAACAGGATTAGCTATCATTTAGATGCCACTAATGTTCATCTTTTCCCACTGAAGATGTGGGACTCTTTCCTTGTGGCGAATTTGTTAAAATGTGGAATGTATACTTTAAATAAGGACACTAAGAGAAATTACAGGTTGCCTGGATATGGCAGCTAAGCATAAATATCTTTAGAACCTCCTTCCAAAGCAAGAAGTTTTTTCTAAAAAGCCCAAATGAGTAAGTTCCAAGTATTTTTTCACAGAACTGGCTGGTTAGCTGTGGGTTCAGAGTCATGTGTCTACATCCCTGCAGAAGAGAGATGAGTCCCGCCAACCTTCCAAGGAAACAGGGGTGCACACAGCTCTAACTCCCCCTCCCACTGCCGAAACATTAGTCAGAGGGTCACATGCACGTATTAAAAATTAAGTTCAACACACTTAAAATAATTCTGTATTAGAAACTTGACTATTGTTAAGTCTCTTCTTTTTGGAAGTCATACTGGGCTGGTTAAATGCTCCAATTTCACTGTTATTAACAATTAGGAAGCAGAAGAACATTCCAGGAGTCTACACTGGAGGGCTAGTTACTACAGCACTGACTCCTGGTGGGCTGCGTAGGCTCAGTGAGGTCTACCCCTCTTCCTCTGGTAGTGTTTGCTCCTGGATTCTGTGGTTCATTCTTTGGCAACTTTTTAGCTATTGCCATGAATATTTCATTTACATTCATTGATGTTTTAGCTGATGTCTCCATAAATAATAAACTGTTATCATCCGCATAGGACTGTCCTTTCTGGAAGTCGACAGCTCTTTTATTCGCGAGATCGGCCTTGTTTCCTGATAAAGCTATTACAGTGTTAGGACTGGCTTGCCTCTGAAGTTCTTTAACCCAGTTTTTGGCTCTGGCAAAGGACTCCTCATTCGTGATATCATACCCAACTATGGCCGCCTGGGCTCCTCGGTAGTACATGGGCACCAGGCTATGGTACCGTTCTTGACCAGCCGTGTCCCATACTTCAAACTTTACTGTCGTGTCATCAAGACACACGGTTTGAGTTAGAAAAGCAGCCCCGATGGTACTCTCTTGAAATTCATGAAACTGGCCCTTCACAAAACGAAGCACAAGGCTCGACTTGCCAACAGCAGACTCTCCCAGAAGTACTAGTTTGAACTGGCATATTTTATTTCCAGTATTTGGCCCGTTGGGTCTCGTTGCTCCTCGATTAGCCATGTCCAGATTTGACAGAAATCCCTAATCTCAGTTTTTTAAATGAACTTCCAGGATGAAAGGTGTCAATTTTTTTCTTCCTGGAGGTAAAGAAACCTGGGCTCGCAGCGCGCGGAGCCGCGGCACCGAAGCTCCGGCTGCAGGTTCCAGGAGCAGCCCAGGCGGGGCCTGAAGCGGCGGTGGCCGCGAGTCCTCCAGTCGCGCCGCTCCCCTCAGACTGGAGGGTGTGGGGATCGCGCCGCGGTGCCGCCCCCGTCGGGCTCCGTCCCCGCCTCTCTCAGCCCCGCCTTCCTCTTTCCTTTCTCCTCCTCCGCCACCGTCGCCGCTAGGCCCTGGAGCTCCCATGGATTCTTCCTCCTCCTCCCTCCTCCCTTCAGGCCCGCCGCCGGCTCCTCCGCGAACCAAAACACAAACACTCCAGTCCCAGCGCGAGAGCCACTTCCCTCACCTCTCTTCTTTTCATAGCTATTTGTAAGGCCTCCTCAGATGGTCTTGATCCCTGTCTCCTGTACAATATCACGAACCTTCGTCCATAGTTATCAGGCACTCTGGCTATCAGATTTAGTCCCTTAAATCTATTTCTCACTTCTACTGTATAATCATAAGGGATTTGATTTAGGTCATACCTGAATGGTCTAGTGGTTTCCCTACTTTCTTCAATTTAAGTCTGAATTTGGCTAAAATGAGTTCATGGACTGAGCCACAGTCAGCTCCAGTTCTTAGTCTTTGCAAAATGTTACTAACAGGGAAAACTGGATAAATGGTACATGAATCTTATTATTTTTTATAACTTCATGTAAATTTAAAATTACCTCTTTAAAATTTCCATTTAAATTTGAAAAAAATAATAATATGAGTGGGCATTTTAAAGGGTTAACTTCTATTTGAGTTCGTATTACTGACTGCTACAATAATTTAGGGGTAAACTGAAAGAGATGTTGGAGATACTAAACTGTTATCTAGAAGGCTTCATTATATTCTGCTTATTTCTTCTGTATACTGAGCACAGTGTTGAGCCCAGATTATAGATCCCCCAAAGACCACCTCAGGAGCCGATTCCACTGTAAACACACGAGGGTCTTTTACTGAAGCTCGAGCAGGGCCTTCCACCCACACCAACTGAGCGGCTTAGGTAGGAGAGCCCCGAGTAACAGTAGATAGGCGTTTTTATAGTGTGGGGCGGGGTGAGGGAGTTTTCGAAATTTGTAAAACAGCGATTGGTGGACGTCTCGCGCGGTAACTTCTGATAGGTATTTTTAATCAGAAACACCCTCCCAATTGGTGTAATTTTGGGGAACTTGGGAATTGCCCTTGTCCACAAGATGGCGGCTCCTTTTTTTTTCTTAAAAAAAAACGGAGTCACCTAGGCTCTACACACAGTAGACTGATACCTGTCTTCTGTCATCAATTCTATAAGCAGTTAAAAGTGATCCCTGTCTTTGTTGAGAAATATATATTTTTCTTTTTGTACATTTTCTCTGTTGGAACTTTAAAATAAATACACATTTATCTCACATGAATTACAGCTTATGGTTATAATTTGAGAGCAGTGTGGAAACCTAGTGAGGACAATCCTTGAAAAAGTCACTGTTGCCTCTTTTCTTGCCAAAGGAAGGGTTGACTCTACAGCAGATAATCTAATAAGAAAATTAGGACTGCAGATTCAAGATGAGAAATGTCTGTTGGTAAAGATCCAAACCAGGCACCAAAATATGAAATGTCTTCATTCTTTTTGTTCACACCTCTTCTGCCTCACTCATTCATCCCTTCTTTCCTCTGTCTTCTTTTTTCATTTTTAAAAGTATTTTTAAATATCCTTCTCCTTCATAATTTGCTTCCTCTTTTTCATATCCCTTTTCTTAGGTTTGCCTTTCCTTCCACTTCCTATCACACAACAGTAGTGTCTATACTTATACACAAATGCAGTCATTTAATGTTTATCACTTTATCTTCATTGTGAAATATGAACTGAGCCCTCTCCCACACTCTTCTATCTCCTCTTAAAAAGCACTTCCCTGTGGCTACACACTAAGCTACAATTAGATTTTAATGTATTTTTACTTGGTACATTTTTATATAACAATAATGAAAATGATGATAAATTTTTGCCTGAAGTTCTTAAGTTTACTTTTTATGAAATAACATCTTTACGTTTATCCTTAAGGATAGCTCATTTCTTTGTCAAATTTATATCACATATTCTAGTTTATTTTACAGTGTAGGCTATTTTTATTTTATAAACTCAGAATTTACTTCCTCTCAACCATTCCTCAGTAATTGTCTATTCTCCTCATGTGGGGTTATCCAAAATCTTTGCTGGATACCATCCAACAGGCACAGGCCAGCATCCTGCTGTGATGATTACAGATGTTCTCATTTTTGATGAAAAAGGAAAGAAGCAACAACCCAGTTAGCTGTAAGTCCCATTGTACCTGCTTATCTTGATGGAAGTAGATAACTAGCTGAGTGGTCTAGAAATCTCAGGCTGAAAAACTGTATCTCCCTGGATATGTATTTGGCCAACTTAGCTAAAGAAAAGTTATAATTTAGAATCATTTTTTCATCCATATGAGATAAAAGCTGCTTTTTTTGGTTCTAATTAACTTTAAAGTGTTTCTTTCGTGGTTATTCCAGATGTACTTAAGCTGCTACATCAGTTTATATTCCTCTCTCTTTAACAGATTTGAGGAATCTAGATAGAAATCTTTCTAAAATACTTCAAAGCCCCAATTTATTCAAAATCTACTCTTCAGAATAATCAGAAAAAAAAACATATCAAAAGTGTATTCAAAGGGAGAGAAGCAATTGAAGATTGCAATGAAGCCTAGTTTATAATTATTTATTTAAAGGTCATTTTCTTCTGATTTCCCCAGTGGCTAACAGAAAACAGAGCCCTTCAATTCCCAGCAATAATTATAAAGAAGGACAAAGTGCACTGAAGTTCTTGATATTGTGTACTTAGGGAACAATTCTGCCCTCAGAGACGCATTTTCTTCCATATATAAATTCATAAAAAGATCTTTCTATTCATTTGAACTCATTTCAATTGCTATTTTTAAGAGTCTCTCGGCTGTATTTAATAGTTTAGAAATCTATTTCCCCTGACTTTGCCCACGGTGACAGTTATTAATATTTTTATTTAACAATTTCAAAGCTCCAGAGATACTGAATATATTATGTAAGCTCATATTTCTGATACAACAGATGCTTCATAACCTCAAAAGTAAACAAACTATGTTCTTAAAGTAATTATAAGTTGAAGTCATATACTTTACTATCACAAATAAACCAATCAACACCTAAATAAACACTTACTGGTCAGAGAACAAAAAAATGAACAAATTGACAACAACGTGGGTGGAAGAAGCTAGAATTTTTCTAAACACATAAAAGACAAAAGAAAAAATAATTACCATAGAGATACATATTTAAAGGCCCATTATTACTTTGTACAGAATGTTGGAACTGTAGAGTCGCAAGGCGCTTACAGCAAGGATTTCTAACCTTTTCAAGAGTCAAAACACTTTTGAGCATTTTATTAATGCTGTAAGCCTTCTCTTTAGAAAAATGTACAATGAAATACACTTAAAATTTTGCGGAACCATAGGTTGTTTCAGGAAAATGTGAAGATCTCTTAGACAGCATATATTCTAGGTTTAAAATTCCTGCCTTAGATGTAACCAGCTCATATAGTTTATAAAGTGCATTAACCTGCTTTATAACAAATGTAAAAGACAATCAGATCTTTCTTAAATACTTCTAGTGTCAGGAAAGTCACTACTCTCCAACATGCTTGATTTTTTTGGACAATTATAAATGTCTGTATTCTATTTAACTGAAGTCTGATTCTTTTAAAATTCTATTTATTGCCACATAGTTCTGAAACCTACAGTTACACAGAATGAATCCTTTTTCACACGATAGCCTTTATACATAATAAACAGTTGAACAGCCTTAGTTCTCCTAGTATGCAAGCCAAATACCCCCAAACCATTCATCAATCCTCATAAAAACTGACTTTTCAGTCCCTAAAAATTCTGACTATTTTCCTCTTGGTATTCCAATTTGATAATGTCCTCCTTAAAGTATAGCAATCAAGGAAGTGCATATGTGACTTGATCAACTAAGAATCTGTTTTCCTTACAATAAGAAATCAAAACATGAAAGCAGAGAATTGGTCACCTCTTCCTCCCAAACCTCAGTTCCAAAGAATGGATGAAATTAGGAAGAACCAAATATAATAAGTAGTTAGGATCTCACCTATGCAATTATCAAGGGCTTTGAGGCAGAAGAAGATAATGCTATTAGCCCCCTAACTCTCTCATTATTTTATCCATGCAATCTCAGGGAATCAGGGCAAGAATATTACGGCAGTAAGGAAAACGGAAAAAATAATTACACTATATCCTAAATAAGTACAATTTATATTAATTTAAGGGAGTAGTCAGTATAGAGTTTCAAAAAAGAATGTATGATTTTCCAGTATTTATTCATATATTGGCTCTAGGGTGCCTAAATGATATAGGAATGGCCTAGATGAAATATCTCTCAAGGTTATCTTTTTCCTTTCCCAATTTGGTGGCCATCATGAGACTTGCTGATTATTCATTTGATTTCTCCAAGGCTCTTTTACTGGACATGAGATTCCCTGAGTAGAAAATATCATTCCAAGTACTTAATTCTAAGCCTCATTCCCTTACCATGACCATGTTATTTAATTCAGTCAAAATGATGACTCATACTTAGTTTGAGTCCATTCAAAAAAAAACTGAATAATTTTACCCTTTTTATTAGGTCATGTCTTTTTCATATTGCATTTTTCAGTTGAATCTTGTACATAAGAACAGAATATCACCATCAATGTGTGAATAAATTTCTGTAATAGACAATACAAATCAAATTTACTAGTACATCTGCTAGTAGTTCTAGTACATAAAACAATTGATGGTGCTGGTGAATAATCATAGCTGAGATTGCTCCTAGTATCTAAAATTAATGAGAAACTAAGCTTTCATCAGTCAAAAACTTAATTCTTATCTTCATTGATATAATTGAAAAGTATATTGAATAAGGCAAGGCTGAGCAAGACAAACAGAGATATGGCATAATTTGATAGGGTGTTGTTAGGGACCTTGGTTTTTGTATTAGCTTTCAGAAGCTGCTATGACAAATTACTATGCCCTCGATGGATAAAAACAATGAACATTTATTTTCTTACAATTCTTTAGCTTCCCCAACTCCTGACCCGCATGCACATTTATCTCAATGACAAAGCGCTCCAGCTTCAGTAGGATATTCACTTTACCAAGCTCAGAGGAAACAACTGACATAGTTTTGGTCTGTCCTGATTGTCTCAAACTTGTGCTTGTGAACTCCAATTTATTCTCACTCTCTACATTTTGCACCCACCTTCTTCACTTGAAAACCTGCCCTGTAGACTTCTAGCTCCACCAACGTCTGATGTAAAGACCAACAACCTCACAGATATAGCCTAACCAGCTCCTTCATTGCATAAGGCAGAGTTCAGAGGGTGGAGGTGAAAGCTATCAACTTCATAAAGGAATGCCTAACACTTTCCAGGTGGATTTCAGAATTTCTATAGAACAGTGAATGGCTCCCACTTTCCCCTATTTTAACAGGAGCATCTGTAGCACTTATCTCAGGACTGTATCACCATTTTATGTTGGATGTGTGGGGCAGATGGCTTATTGCTTTAGCTTCACAGGTTTATCAAATGAGAAAGGCTGTACAGCAATATCTGGATTTAAAGAACTATACCCAAAAGGGTCATCCATGCTAAACTTAATTTACATGATAAGATCTTGGAGTTTGAGATGATGTAACAAAGTAAGTCTTTTGTGAAACTTCAGGGTAAATGGGTGCATTTTGCATGTGGCGGAGATGTGAACAATTGAAGATCAGTAGCCAACCTCCCAGATCACCTCCAATGACTTCAACTTTCTCATATTTTTGTCCTTGTACCTGATGAATCTTCTGCCTCTTCAGTATGGATTGCATTGAGTGACTGGGTGACACATTGGCAAATATCATGAGATATAACTTCTAAGTTTAGGTTACAAAAGGACTGCAGCTTTCATCCCTGATCTTTTTCTCATTCTAAGGGAAGTAAGCTGCCATGTTGTGAGTTACCCTATGAATAAGAGCATATGACAATGAGCTAATGTCGCTGGTCAAACTGAGGCCTTCCAAAGGCTATCTGAGGTAGCTTGTGAGCAATTCTACACCTATCTAAGTGTTCACCTGAAAGCCAGAGCCCTGGCCAATATCTTTAGTCTCATGATAGAACTTGAAGCAGAAATGTCAAGCTAAATCGTGTGCAGATTCCTAAGCCACAGAAATTGTGGGATAATAAATGTTATTTTAAGGAACTAAATCTTGAGGCAATTTGTTATATAACAACAGATCACCTAGTACACTGAAACTCTTTAAGGATCATTAGCTAAATTTGCAGTGCTTCTACAAATGGAAACATTTTAACCTTTATATGCTACTTTTACCTCTCCCATATTTTTATGTTATGTGAGAAATCCTCTTCTAGATATTATTAAAATGTTATTTTCTTATACCAACAATATATTTCAATTCATTATGAATGTACCTATTTTAATATCTTATAACTAATATACTCTAATTTTAAAAATTGCATTAATCTTTGAAATCAGTCTCACTTGTCCAGTCAATATCTCTTGATATACAAAATATTTTAAATTCAACAAATATATTTACTTTCATTTTCATTATTCTTATTGAATATATGTTACATCCTTGGGATGACTTCCTATATGTTTAAATGTTGACAATCTCTTTAATAATCTACTGTATTTATATCTTAGATTAATATCAATCTTAGCAACTTATAGATTTTTACATTTTAAAAAATCTAGATAGCTTTTAGCAATCTCTGTACCTTGATTATTTTGGAAATCAATGTCCTCTTACTGGTATCTTCTATTTTCTGTGACAGAGAAGATGCAAGGACATAGGAGCTGTGTAGTTCTGTGCTTAGTCGCTCCATCATGTCCGACAGTTTGCAACTCCATGGAGCCTGCCAGGCTCCTCTGTCCATGGGGATTCTCCAGTCAAGAATACTGGAGTGGGTAGCCATGCCTTCCTCTAGGGGATCTTCCTAACCCAGGAATCAAACCCAGGTTTCTCACATTTTTATTCTTTCAGGACTCTGGTAACATTAAATCATTTCCCCCTTCAAATAGTGCTTTCATTTTATTTTCTAAACATCACTGAAATAACCCTATTTTGATGTTATCACATTTTATCATATACCTCGATGCACTTAGTATATTAGAGTTTTAGTTGGTTGGTTGGTTGATGTGTTCGTTTCTACACTACACGTGAAATTGCTTCATGTAATGTTCTTCTTTGTTTTTGTTTTTATATTTCTTAAGATTTCATAAACATCTTTTTCAAGAACTATTAAGACAGTTAATTTGGCTTCTGAATCTCCTTCCTTCTCGTCTAAAAAAAAGTAAGTTGTCATTATCTTAATACAAATAAATTTTTGAGTTATTCGTCTCTATGTATCATTCTTCCTATATTGTAGCATTTACTATATTTATTTTATGTGATTTTCATAAATTATTTAAAAACTCATGATATCTTTATTTCACTACATTACATTTTTGAGCAAAGAGTATAACACCAGTGACCTAATTTATATTTCTTTCTATTGTGGTACATAAATATGCAAGCATTCATTGGTGACAAAAATGTAACACAAAAGGGACATCTCTGGTGGCTTAGTGGTAAAGAATCCACCTGCCAATGCTGGAAATGCGAGTTCTATCCTTGGATTGGGAATATCCCCTGGAGAAGGATGACAGTAAAATGTTCTTCATCATTCTTAATAAATTATCTATCTATGTATTTCTTATGTTTTGCCTATTTTATATACTTTATTATTAGTCCATGTATTAGGATCTACTTCTTACTCTAAACTTTGCTAATATTGATGCTAACTAAACAAACACTGTCAGGGTAATTTTTAGTCCTTAATTATAATCTTTAGGAAGTGTCAGGTTATGATATGAATTAAATGCTTAAAGTCATATGTTAACATGATAATTAGAACAACAACTTGGTCTAAAATGAAAACTCTACTCCAAATACACTGAAGGTAATTTGAAATGCAACCTAACAGAGTGATGTAAATGAACATGTTATCTGCAGTATAGAGGCTGCTCACTCAGGAGAGTCCTGACTAAGTGCTACTCTACCTGATCTTAGGTAGATGGGAAATAGATGGGGAAACAGTGGAAACAGTGTCAGACTTTATTTTGGGGGCTCCAAAATCACTGCAGATGGTGATTTGCAGCCATGAAATTAGGAGACGCTTACTCCTTGGAAGGAAAGTTATGACCAACCTAGATAGCATATTAAAAAACAGAGACATTACTTTGCCAACAAAGGTTCATCTAGTCAAGGCTATAGTTTTTTCCAGTAGATGTATGGATGTAAGAGTTGGATGGTGAAGAAAGATGAGCACCAAAGAATTGATGGTTTTAAACTGTGGTATTGGAGAAGACTCTTGAGAGTCCCTTGGACTGCAAGAAGATCCAACCAGTCCATCCTAAAGGAGATCAGTCCTGGGTGTTCATCAGAAAGACTGATGTTGAAGCTGAAACATCCAATACTTTAGCCAACTGATGCAAAGAGCTGACTCATTGGAAAAGACCCTAATGCTGAGAAGGATTGGGGGCAGGAGGAGAAGGGGACGACAGAGGATGAGATGGCTGGATGGCAGCACCAACTCGATGGACATGGGTTTGGGTAGACTCCGGGAGTTGGTGATGGACAGAGAGGCCTGGCGTGCTGCAATTCATGAGGTCGCAAAGAGTTGGACATGACTGAGCAGTTGAACTGAACTGAACTGAACCTGACCTTAATATTTTAGTTAACAATCTGAAAAAGAGAATAACAACATTTAATTAAACTTCAATGTGAAAGTATCAAGAAACTGTGTATAAAATTGCTAAGGAAAGGAAAGAAACAATATGAACTAAGAGAGATTACCAAAACTGGCAGGAAATGAAATAGTGGCTAATAAAAAAATAAGCACAAGTCATAAATAAGAAAAATAGGTAATTTAAAAAGAATTTATTCTTTAAATTTTGGGTAGACCAAGTTCCTGGGGTAGGTACTGGAATAAGAGGAACTAAGTACAGGTCCTATATTGAAGGACATCATGATCTAGCGACTAGTAAACTGGAACATCCTTAAAGCTAAAATTCCAGATGCTTAGAAATGACCCAGAGCCACTATTCCACTTGAGATACTATAAACCTAGACCTACAGTATTCACTAAAGATTGAACACATGAATTGAGCCTTTTCAATTTTAATCCATTCCTATTCTGTTGACATCAGGAGTAGAAACAAACAGTAAAAAGTATAAAAATTAAAGGACACTTACTTCCTGATGATACTCTTCAATTCTAATGCCTCAAGAAAATTTAAATATTACACATTTGGCAATAAACTATCAGTATATTTGTTAATATCACTGAATGGATAAAATATCTTTAAATAAGAACTTTCCCTAGCATATTTTTTGTTGATGAAGCTGAAAAGATCTTTTGATGAAGAAAATTGCATCCACCATTCTCTTTTTTTGTTGTTGTTCATTTAGGTCTGCAAAAGTTTCAGCTTCTAATTTCTGGAAATGTAAGCAAACCTATATATTTGTGAGATTCAGGAATTTCTTAATTATGTATAACTAAAAAATACAAAAATAGATGTAATGATAGTACTGATATCATACCAAAATACTAAGCTAAAGACATCCATTTAAAGTAACTGTCTTTATGCCTTACTACTTTCATTTGTATCTTTATATCAAAGTAGTCTTATTCACTGAAGTGATAAAGTAAGTAAATATTTTAACTTAACATATAAAAAATATAACTCTTGATTTTGAAGACTAAAACCTATTTCTTCTACAGTCTCCCACATCTCAGAGAATGTGAATTTCTACACTACCAGTTGCTCAAGCCAAATATAAGAAACATTCTTGACTCTTCTCCTTCCCTGACAACTCATATCAAATAACTAACTCTGCTGGTTTTACTTTCAAAAAAGTAAAAATAAAAAACTCATCCAATCTTTTGCCTGTCAATGCTACCACAGCAGAAAAAGTTATCTTATGTATCTTATGCCATCTGAATTATTTTAATAGCCACCTAAACTGTCATTCTTTTTCTAATCTTACCTTCTCACAACATAGTCTCCTCTATACCAACCTTTTTAAATCATGCTCTGATCATACCATTGTTGTGCCCAGAATCTTACAATGTTTTCTCATCTCACTCAAGGCAAAATCCAGAGTCCTTACTATAGCTTGCAAAACTCTATATGATCTACAATCCCACCTTCCTCCACCTCTTTGACTTTATCTCACATATTTTTTTCTTTAGTCAGTCACCAGGCTCCAGGTACAAAAGTCTGTCTACTGTTCTTCCAATTTACACTGCATATTATTGTCTCAGGAGTCTGAGAAACTATTGTTTCCTTTGCCAAAATGATCTTTCTTCAGATATTTCTGTGAATGATTCCATAGATCTTTATATGTTTCCGCTCACATGCAGCTTTATCCAAAAGGGCTTTCCTCAATATCCTATGTAAAATAGTAAACTATATCTTCATTCCTACTAACCTGTTTCATGTTTTTTTGATATTGCTTGTCATCATCTGTCATACAAAAATATATTTATTCATTTGTTTAATATCTATTCACCTCACCATAGTGTAAGCACCCAGAGAGTAAGGATATCAGACCTCATCTGTTTTGTTCATTGCTGCTTCCCTAGTGCCTAGAACCACGTATTTTATATACTTCCAAAATAGTCAATAAATAAATGATGCAATGTTAAAATATGTGGAAGCTACAATAAGTGAAGTTGGTCTCCAGATGCCACAGCTTTGGGATTCACCACATTTACACTGAGGGCAAGCTCTCCCCAGGATGGCTTCTAGCCAGTGACTGACCTTAGCCAGGGAACTACAGTATGCCCATTCTTGCCCAATACATGACTCCTTTAGTAAGCAATATAAAGACCTGAAATATAAATATAGTCTCAGGCCTTCTTGCTTCATCTTCCTTCCTTTCCACTTTCCCTTCAGTGGTGCCAGACAGGATTCATGGTCTATGTCTCTCTACTCCTACTCTTGCTCCCTTGCCACTTCTTCCTTCACAGGTATATCCTGTAATAAATCACTTGTACCTCTAGTTCTGTCTTAGTGTCTGCTTCTAGGAGAACCTAAACTGACAAAGATTACCATTTTGAATTTACTATTTTTTTAGGAATCAAAATTATGCATAATATTTTGTTTGAAAAATAACTGCATAGGTAAAGAAAAGAATTGAGCTAATTACATTGTGTGTGTTTGTGTGGGTATGTGTGTGGGGGGCTTGTTCCCTCTCCTTTGGGGACTTACACTTGTCTTTGTGTAGCAGCTGCCAGGATCAGGGGCTAGAAGGAGGAAGATCCGGGCACTAACTGCAAGAGAGCATTGAGAATCAAAACAAGAAAAGCGGAACCAGTCGTTACCCAAAGCAGCTAACAACAAGCAAGTAGCAGAAATCAAACTATGATGGTTAAATTGTGGGAGACTTAGAAATTGAAAAGAGGGTAAGAGTCAATACTGGTATAAAGTGAGATGGTCCAATAATGTTCGACAAATTTGAACCATGGGACATAACACTGACTTTGCACTGGGTTCCAGGGCATCCTGTGGGTAAACACAGCACATTCACATTACAACATACTTTATCAAACATGGAAGTAGATAAATGTGAAACACACTTCCAAATTACATAATGTTTATTTTAATCATTTGTCCATTATTTATCTCTCTTCTGGTATGTCAGAGATTAAGAGTAATGTTCATAAAACAGAATACTAGGATTCACAAAGACTGCTGGTAAAATTCCAAGAGAGCCCCAGAGACCAAAAGGATGTGGCATCTAGCAGCTATGTGCTGGTACTGATCAAAGAACTTAATTGCAGGAACCACATTCACAAAATTTTCAGCACCTCTCTGAACTCTTTTTTTCAGTTATGGTTTCCTTTTTAATATTACAATGCTGTTACTGGTCATTATATCATGTACATACTAGCAAACAAACTCACAGATTAACTTGAGAGCTATGATGCAGCAGTAATATGGGCCATGCTACTTTAGAACAAAGGGAAGATTTAAGTTGAAATGTGGAAATTATCAATCTAATTTATAAGACATATTGGAAGAAATCAACTTTTCAGGGTGAATAGGACATGAAAGATTTTCGAGCCCATTAACCAATTTTAAATTAATTAACTTGAAAACATATTTTAGGTTATCAGTATCAGTATCCGTTCAGTCGCTCAGTCATGTCCAACTCTTTGCAACCCCATGAACTGCAGCACGCCAGGCCTCCCTGTCCATCACCAAGTCCCGGAGTCCACCCAAACCCATGCCATCCAGCCATCTCATCCTCTGTTGTCCCCTTCTCCTGCTGCCCTCAATCCTTCCTAGCATCAGGGTCTTTTCCAATGAATCAACTCTTCGCATGAGGTGGCCAAAGTACTGGAGTTTCAGCTTCAACATCAGTCCTTCTAAAGAACACCCTGGACTGATCTCCTTTAGCATGGATTTGTTGGATCTCCTTGCAGTCCAAGGGACCCTCAAGAGTCTTCCCCAACAACACAGTTCAAAAGCATCAATTCTTTGGTGCTCAGCCTTTTGCACTGTCCAAGTCTCACATCCATACATGACCACTGGAAAAACCACAGCCTTGACTAGATGAACCTTTGTTGGCAAAGTAATGTCTCTGCTTTTCAATATGCTATCCAGGATGGCCATAACTTTCCTTCCAAGGAGTAAGCGTCTTTTAGGTTAGGGACTGGTGATAGAGCAATATCAAACAAAACAGAAAACCCTTGCCCTTGTTCACACTTGGTACACATTTGAAAATCTTTCCCCATGATTCTTCTGTTGTACCAATTGAATTGGGGCTGTAATTCAAGACTTTATGATCACTTTTCTCAAATGCATTTGTAGAGTAAAAATCATATATAAAATTGGCTAGACATACTGTGCAATGTAAAAATACATTCTAACAGTTTGGAAGATTAAAAACAGAGATATTCACTACCAAATTGTTATTGGGAGGAGACATTTTTCCGAATATGCCTATATTTCCTTCAGAGAAGAGAAGCAAAAAGGTTAGCATCACACAACCTTTTGTTAGAGGCATCCAGTAGTATAGACCCTCATGTTGTGATAAAACTTTATTGGTGTGACTGATTAGTAAGATGCTTAAACCAAGGTAGTCTGAAAGCGTCAGTGGGCCAGAAATAATTGATTGCAATGTAGGAAATGCAGAGGATAATACTCAAAACAAAAAAGACTTGACACTAACAGTGTTTAAACACATCACTTCGATCTACAGGTAATAGTCTTAAGTTTCTAGTAGAAGAGCAAAACATTCAAGGTGTTGCAATATATGATAAGCAAGATATGACAGAGGTATATTTCCTTCAATGCAATAGATAGAGTGACTAGATAAGTGTGATGGGGAGAATGGGATCTGCTGTCTGATAAGTTAGATCTTAGAGATCTCACTGTGAAGAACAAAGTATTATTGATACAAGGAAGTCCTTGTGCAAGTTGCACAAACATAAATATACACATATGACTAGGAAGTGAAAATGGACAAGGACACAGAAAATATGGCAGTGGCAAGAGATTCTCTTGCTTCATTTGAATGAGTTATCAAATCAGCTTTTGTCAAAAGCCAAACAGGCAATGAAAGTTACATGACAAATTGTATCACAAAATGCAATGACCCAGCCACTTGGTTGTTAGGAGATGGAGCCCTGTATTCCATAGAAAGTGACCATTGACCAGTGATTTGACTCATGTTGGAAGGCCCTCTGTGTAATGAGGAGCCTGAAAGGATTTTAGATAAATTGAACTTTCCATTTATCAAGATGTAATTGCTTGGTAAGGTGATTGGTATTTTTTAGAAATGGCTAAATTTCAAATCATGAAGAAATTTGATAATACATGTAAATCCAGGCTCAGGAATGTAGTGTTAAATGTTATTTAGTGACAAATCTATTTATAAATGCACATTTCTAATGGGCACCCCCTAATAGGTCTTTACTGTTCTCTTTACTACAAGCTCTTTTAGTATTACCTACACAAATCTCGCAGGGCTGTGAACTATATTAATCTTTGGGAAAACTTGCTAAGAAATAGAAATGTTTAATGTTTTCAGCATGAGTCTAGCATTACTACAGGAGAGTATATCATAGATGGTTTGAAGCACTGGATCAAACTTCACAGATAAGCAATGCATCCCTGGTGCACAGCAAGGTAAAGAGAAAAGGGCATGTATAGCAGTCAAAGAATTGGTAATGGTGATTGAAGCTGCACTACAAATGCTATCTTACACTCTTTTTCGATGAAAGCATCATAGCCATTATTACATCGTTTCTCTGAGTAAACATTTTGCTAGGTTGGGTTCTTTCAAAAGGAAAGGCAAGACAAAGATTTGAGTTTTAGGTAATTTGAGAGATGATCTAAGAAAACAAACTGAGGGAGGAAGATAGAAGACAAAAATGGGACAAAATCAAAATGAGGCAGGGGGAGGTGATAATGACTAGCTTTTGCTGAGAGCAACTGGGACCCCCAGAAAGGGATCACTCTAAGTTACCAAAGACCAATGGGACTGGCTCACTGCTGGCTAGGGTGGCTGGGGCAGCTGAGGTGGCTGGGATCATTTACTTACTGATTCTCATCCCTCACTGATTGAAAGTTATATGGAGAGAGGTGCATGAGCTTAGATATAGGACATAATCAGCTTACAACTGAGAAAGTTGATAGTTCTGGAAAAAAATCTCTAGATGAAGAAGAAAAAATAGATGCTGGTGCTTTGAATGAAAGCATTCACCATGCTAAAATGTTCTCTGCTGAAATCTCATACAGATGGTCAAAAATATTGAGAGGGACATCAACATCAACAGTATCTGATACATATTTGTTTTGTGAGTTTTTGAAAATTGTATTCAGAAATATAAATATTACATTACTGTATGCTAATAAAATGAAGTAACAAAGACCATATTTTGGGGGGAAATGTATCTGTTTTCTCCTTTAATAATTATTTCTAGTTGAGTTCAAGCTGATAAGTAAACAGTTTTGCCTGGCAGGAGGAAGGAACACATCTAGAGAAGGGGTGTGAGTTACACGTACACAACCAGATGGCTCTACTTTCTGAACAGAATTCTTTTACAGTAGTTTGGTCCTAATCATTTTCTTCAATTTAGAAGTTACTACCTGATCCACACTTATAAAGACTTTATCAGGAGCTTGAAACTTCAGTGTAAAAATGTTTCATTTTAAATCTTAGGAATATTGAAATTCTAGTGTTTCAAGCATGGTTTATTTATTAAAACGTTTTAGATCTAACTAACTGCCACTTAAAATCTAGAGACGAGCAAGTTTTAGGAAAGAAAACAGATTTACTCTAGACTTTTTTTATATTGCTTTGATCTGATTAAAGAATACTCACTTCTCACACACACACTCCTTGTACCCCTAGACACAAGGCTATTTGAAATCAATACTAATAAGATTAGGTGATCAGGAAACAGTATCTTACTGTAAAGAGTCAAATGAAAAAGTTTTTTAAACCTAAATTTTAAGGCTTCTGACTGGAATGATCAGTTGTATATAGTTGAGAACGTGTTAGGAAGGAAAGATACCAGTTTTTGGTCTTGTTAAATTGTCCAAATTAGGAACTTGTAGGAGATGGCAGATTACAGCGGTGCTGGGTTTCCACAAAATGTGTGAAATGCTAAGGGCCAATTTTATAAGTGAAATTGTTATATTCTCATCTTTTGTCTAACTATATGCACAAAATATTCAATGGTAACTATCTAGAGGGTTTTTGGCATCTCTTTTGTTTATTTAAAAAATTTCCCTTTCCTTGTTGAATGGTTTGTATTATTTAAAAATAAAGATGGCTGTAAATAAAAAAAAACAACTTTTTGAAGGCATCTATTAGATCTGAGTAATCACAAATATGATTGGCTATTAAAATAGGTAAAGGACAAATAGAAATCAAAAACAATTTTGCATATATTATATCAATAAGAAAATAGAAATGCCAAATGTTTTATCATTTGCATTTAACCTAAAAAGAGATGTGTTAGCAGAACAATGTATTTTATAATTGGTTTATTTTAATTTTATTTAAAAGTAATTCAAACCTTGAATTTTTATCTTCAGTTCAGTTCAGTTGCTCAGTCTTGTCTGACTCTTTGCAACCTCATGAATTGCAGCACGCCAGGCCTCCCTGTCCATCACCAACTCCCGGAATCTACCCAAACCCACGTCCATCAAGTCAGTGATGCCATCCAGCCATCTAATCCTCTGTCATCCCCTTCTTCTCCTGCCCCCAATCTTTCCCAGCATCAGGATCTTTTCCAATGAGTCAACTCTTCTCATGAGGTGGCCACAGTACTGGAGTTTGAGCTTCAACATCAGTCCTTCCAATGAACACTCAGGACTGATCTCCTTTAGCATGGACTGATTGGATCTCCTTACAGTCCAAGGGACTTTCAAGAGTCTCCTCCAACACCTCAGCTCAAAAGCATCAATTCTTTGGTGCTCAGTTTTCTTCACAGTCCAACTCTCACATACAAACATGACCACTGGAAAAACCATAGCCTTGACTAGATGGACCATATTAGCACCAACAATATTTCATTTATATGAAACTCTTTTTATTGGACCTCTAAACATGTTGAGAGTCCTATAGAGTCCCTAGGCTGTCATCTCTCTTAGAATTTTAATTCACTACAAATCATATTATTTTAGCAATTCCAAATAGATCCAACTAAGGTAAGATATAAATCAGATTGTTTGGGACAACTTTTAAAATACATGAGTTCTAGGCAGACAAATTTAGGGCAGCCAGTTTGTACTTTCCATTCAATAAAGAAATACCTGAAAACATAGAAAGAGGACTCAATGAAAGAAAAAGACTTAACAGTTATCTGTGTTTCAAAATAAGTGATTTCTACAATTATTTCATTAAAAGGTAAGAAGTTAAAGCATGTATGTGAGGTATGTATGTGTGTATATGGGGGGGTGCAGGTGATGTTGATTACTCTAGGTATCTTAATAACTAGATCATAAAAAAATTTTTAAATCTTCCAAAATGCTTAGGGTTTTTTTTGCTATTAAAATATACTCAGTATAGGGAGCACTTTTATACCTTTTAAAATTGTTTCCTTTAGATGAAAAAGTAGAGTGTGTCACATTTTATGTCATTTATTTTTAAAATGTTTGCTTTTGGGGAGCATATGTAAACCCATGACGGTTTCATGTCATTGTATGGCAAAACCAACACAATAAAAAAAAGTCTAAGTTAACTGCAAATTAAATGATCCATATCATCAAAATAAATAAATAAATAAAATGTTTGCTTAAATTCAGACTTTCATCAAAATAAAATTCCTTCAAATCAAGTGAATTCAATGAAACAATGATTTAGATAGCTGTTTACTTGAGAGAAAGAATAGTACAGAGCAGAGAAAAATGGGTTTCAGAGTGGGATATAAATGCTGGATTGGCTATTGTTAGATATATATTCAGAGACAATTTACATAGAATACTTCACTCTCTAGCTTTCATATGTAGAAAAAGAATAATTATGCATAACTTGAAACATCACTATAAAAATACCAAATGAAGTAATACATATGATCCCTAGCCTATAATACATATTTAATAATTAAAAGTTGCAAATCCAAATCAGTTGGTTGTTCACATTTAACAGCATAGACCAATGGATTATTTTCTTTAACCAGTTATAATCTATAAATACTATCATTTATTTTGATGTTCACATTTCCCCAGGTTAAGCTCTGTATTTTGATATACCCATACTTCTTTGAGTATTTACTAGAATGTAGTGCAAAAGGATATTCTACAATCATCTTGTATTTTTCCTACCATGCCCTGGAAAAATCAGTGAAAGTGAAAATGAAAGTCACTCAGTCGTGTCCGACTCTTTGCGACCCCATGGACTGTATAGTCCATGGAATTCTCCAGGCCAGAATATTGGAGTGGGTAGCTTTTCCCTTCTCCAGGGGATCTTCCCAACCGGAGGATCGAACCCAGGTCTCCCTTCGCCAAGATATCTTCCCAACCCAGGGATCGAACCTAGGTCTCCCACATTGCCAGCGGATTCTTTACCAGCTGAGCCACAGGGGAAGCCCAAGAATATTGCAGTGGGTAGTCTATCCCATCTGCAGGGTATCTTCCTGACCCAGGAATCGACCGGGGTCTCCTGCATTGCAGGCAGATTCTTTACCAACTGAGCTATGTGGGAAGCCAAACAATAATTGCTACTAAAAGTTCTCGATCTTTTTAGCAAAGGTCGGTATTTAGAAAGCAAAGTCAAGGTGCTAGATATGCCCATTGCTACTGGTATGTCACTGTTTCTTGGCTCTTTTAGTAAACTGCTTCAAGTTTGTGTCAATACTTTCAATCCCAGTCCAATACTACAAGAAACATTCTAGTCTTCTTCTTCTTCTTCTTCTTTTTTAATTTATGGCAACACTATTTCTCAGTAGTGAGAAACCTGAATCCCATTATCTTCCATATTTTTATTCAAGGCTAGAATATATAGAAGGTAATTTAAGAATTGTTAATCATGTACTGCTGCCAAAAGAGGGCAAATTAAATGTTGAACTGCGAGTAGTGGGGTTACTTTCAGCACTGTATGTGTATATGCGTGCGAGCTAAGTCACTTCAGTTGTGTCTGACTCTTTGTGACCCCATGGACTGCAGCCCTCCAGGCCCCTCTGTCCATGAGATTCTCCAGGTAAGAATACTGGAGTGTGTTGCCATGCCCTCCTCCAGGGGATCTTCCGGACCAGGGATTGAACCAGGTATCCTGCATTGCAGGCAGATTCTTTACTATCTGAGTTACCAGGGAAGCCCATTAACGTCCTAGTCTGATTATTTAACATATAAATCACCTCAGAGTCTGTGTCTATTATTTGCTTTTACTCTTTGACTCTTAACTCTAGGTCACATTTTCCCATTTTTTTGCTTGACTTGTGGATGTTACATAGTAGATACCCTGCTTTTACCTTCCTCTGAAGAGTGTTGATTTTCACTCTTGCTTTAAAAGGCTGTTAACTCTGTTGTCTTTGTGATGTGGCAGTAGCTGAAATGTCTGCTCAGTCTCTGAGCCTTCTATATCTTGCTTTCCTCTACATCACATCCTAGATGCTTTTATAACCCTGATACACGTTCTGTGACTGTTCATGCCAATAAGATTACACCTTTGTTTTTGAGTTGTAGAGACTCCAAGTTGTCCATGAACAGGGGTGCCCCACTTACCAAAAGGTGTTCATACTTAAATGCTATATGGTGCAAATCCTTTCTTTCAAGAGTGGATTCCTTCCACTTTCTGAATTGCTGCCTGCTTTGGATTATTCTCCACTATTTTTAACTAGTGTTTTCGTTTGTTTCATTTTTTTTGTTTGTTTGTTTTACTATTTTTCCAGACTTTATAGGTGTTACTTGCAGGAAAACTAATTATGGTGCAATTTATACTATTCTTGCTGGAAAAGGATCTTATTCATTTCTTAATCAAACATTTATGTACAATCTATTGTGTGTCAGATTATGTTTTGTTTTAGTTTCAGTAAAGTGTTTCTTTTGCTTTATAAATATTAACAGATTAACTCATAATACTATATCAGGTAGATATAGTTATTTTCTCTATTTTACCAATTAGAAAAATAAAGCACATCATGTTTATCAAACTTTCCCAAATATACACAAGTGTAAAGGCAAGATTTTGACCCCTAGCAGACTAGTGGCTATGGTATACTGCATTTTTTAATAGAGCCAACTGTTGAATCAGACACAAATAGAAATTTCCAGAATTACTTGGATTCATAAATTTATAAATAATGTATCAGATAGAAAAAAACACTATAAATACAAAGAATACATAGTACTGAAAACGTCTAGGAATTACTGTTATTATTGTCCTTTTACAATTTTTAATAGCAATTCCAGAATAATCGGGTCACATCTGAAGAGAAGAAAGTAGATTTCTGGTTTGGAAAAAATAAGTTATTTCTAGCAAGCAGTACTACATGTGAGAATGGATCAGATTATGTCTGAGAAAAGAAATTAAAGAATGAGAATGTGGTTTGACATGGCGAAAGATGACAGAAGAAAATTAGGAGGGGAGAAGCATAGTAGGCAAAGTAATGGTAAGTAAGTTAAAGGAGAAGGCAATAGTAAAATAGAAAATATATCTAAGGAGAAAACATTCAGACAGATGTTATTTTTATAGGTAAAATCTCAAAAATGTAAAATAATTACAGAAACTTTATAAGTTCTCTGGAGGAAAGATGTTATATAAGTATGACTTATTTTGCTTCTTGCTATGAGGCAGAATATTACATGAAAAAAACATCTTTAGCAGAAAGATTTTTTGAATAGGATATGGAGGTTATATTAGCATTTCACATCAAACTGGATGAATCAGCTACTTCAAGAAAAATAATCCAAAACTCCAAAATAAGTTTTTAAGGACTTTGTAAAATTTTGAATTGAAAATATAATACTTATAAGAAAATATCAATATTTTCAATAACCCATAGGATAATATATAAATGTGAAATTTGAATATTTCTGAATTGAAAATTACAAATTCTTATTTTATCTCTAAATATAATACATTTATTCATTTGTGTCAAAGCTTAATTTTCATGGATTTGCTGTTACAGTATAAGTTATACCTATGTTGATATTTTATTATTATATGGAAAATAGTATATTAAAGGTTTGAAAGTGAAAGTTAAAGTCACTCAGTCATGTCTAACTCTTTGCGACACCATGGACTATATAGGCCATGGAGTTCCCCAGGCCAGAATACTGGAGTGGGTAGCCTTTCCCTTTTCCAGGGTTAGATTTTTCTAATTCATACTTTCTAGATATGAATATGTAGTTACAAATACTATTTTGCTATACATATACTTTTGAATTATAGCAACTTTTACATTCTGAAATATTTCTTATGTTTGTAATATAAAATTTTAAAGGCTCTTCATATAGGGAGGCCATTTTCCAGTTTTTCCAGAAAATTATGACCTATATCTTGTACTCAATTTAATCTGGTTTATCATTTAAATCTTTCGTTTTAACAGAGTGCAGTTCTTTTTTTTATTTTTTGAAACTTTAAATATTTTAGAATTTACAAAAATGTTACAAAATAATACAGAGAATACCTAAATATCCTCCATTCAGCTAACCCAAATGGTAACATCTCACATAACCTTTCCACAGCAGCAGGAATTTAACACCGAAACAGTACTGTTAACTAATCGAAACTTTAGTAATTTTTTTTTCAATTTTCCACTTACTTCTACTTTATAATCTAGTCTATTTCAGCATCACATGTATCAATTCGCTGTGCCTCCTTAGACCCTTCTTATATGAAATAATTCTTCAGTAACATTTTGTCTTTAAGACGTTTACACTTTGAACATTACTAGCCAATTGTTTTGTAAAATGATTAGATTGACATTATGCATTTTTAGCATTTGTGCTAAAAAAGTGACACTGTACCTTTGCCAGTGCATCATTTCTATGGCTACATGATATCAGTATATATTACTACTGGTTACATTAACTTTGGTCCCTTTTAGGTTGTACTAGCCCAATTTTCTTTTTTAATGTAAATTAAATTTACTGTTTTCCCCCTTTGTCATTCATAAGTATGTATATTTTATGAAGATACTTTGACACCATGTAAATATCCTATTTCTCATGTTTTAATCTACTGATTTTAATTATCAATGATGATTCTTACTTGTAAAATTATTATTGTGGCATTTACCCCATTTATTTATTTACACAAGTACTAATATATGTCAGTATGGACTCATGGATATTTATCCCCAGATTTGGCCATTAAGACCTCCAACAAGTTGGCTCCGATGTATCTCTCATTCTATACTCTATTCAAGATGCAAAGTACCATAGATTGACTGACTTATAATTAACAAAAGATTATAACTTGCAGTTCTGAAGACTGGAATTCCCACATCTGGACACCAGCATGGCCTCATTCTGATTGAGGGCCCTCTTCTAGATTGCAATCTGCTACCTTCTCATTGTTGTTCAGTCCCTCAGTTGTGTCCAACTCTTTGTGACCCCATGGACTGCAGCATTCTAGGGCTTCCCTGTCCTTCACCATCTCCCAGAGTTTGCTCAAGCTCATGTCCATTGAGTCAGTGATTCCCTCCAATGATCTCAACCTCTATAGTCCCCTTCTCCTCCCTCCTTCAATCTTTCCCAGCATCAGGGTCTTTTCTGATAAGCTGGCTCTTTGCATCAGGTGGACAAAATCTTAGAACTTCAGCTTCAGCATTAGTCCTTCCAGTGAACATTCAGAGTTGATTTCTTTTAGGATTGACTGGTTGGATCTTCTTGCTGTCCAAGGGTCTCTCAAGAGTCTTCTACAACACCACCGTTCAAAAGCATCAATTCTTTGGCACTCAGCCTTCTTTATGGTCCAACTCTCACATCCATACATGACTATGGGAAAAACCATAACTTTGAGTATGCAGACCTTTGTTGGCCAAGTGATGTCTCTGCTTTATAACGTGCTGTCTAGGTTGGTCATAGCTTTTCTTCAAAAAAGTAAGCATCTTTTAATTTCATGGCTGCAGTCACTATCTGCAGCGATTTTGGAGCCCAAGGAAATAAAGTCTCTCACTGCTTCCAATGTTTCCCCATCTATTTGCCATGAAGTGATGGAACAGGATGACATGATCTTCGTTTTTAGAATGTTGAGTTTTAAGCCAGCTCTCTCACTCTCCTCTTTCACTTTCATCCAGAGGCTCTTTAGTTCCTCTTCACTTTCTGCCATGAGGGTGGTGTCTTCTGCATATCTGAGGTTATTGATATTTCTCCCAACAGTCTTGATTCCAGCTTGTGCTTCACCCAGCCTGACATTTCTCAGTGTTCCCTCACACAATGAAAAAAGTTTAAGGTAGTTCTCTGGAGTCTCTTTTATAAGGGCACTGATCACACTCATGAGGGCTCCACTCTCCTGACTAATTACTCGCATAAGGCCCCAGCTCCTAATGTTATCACATTGAGGCTCAATATTTCAACATAGCATAACTTAACACTATAAAGGCCACAATAACAAATCCCCAGCTAACATCATACTTAATACTGAAAAGTTGAAAACATTCCCTATAAGATCAGAAACAAGACAAGAATGCCTGCTCTTCCGCTTTTATGCAACAAGTTTTGGAAGTCCTAGACACAGTAATCAGAGAAAAAAAGAAATAAAAGAAATCCAAATTGGAAAGCAAGAAATAAACTGTCACTGTTTGCATATGACATGATACTATGCATAGAAAATCCTAAAGATAACACTGGAAAACTACTAGAGTTCTTTAGTGAATTTTGTAAAGTTGCAAGATAAAAATTAATATATAGAAGTCTTCTGCATTTATATACACTGACAAGGAACTATCAGAAAGGGAAATTAAGAAATCAATTCAACTTATCATCATATCAAAAAAATAATAAATAAAACACCTAGGTATAAACCTACCTTAGGAGGAAAGGCCTGTATTCTCAAAGCTATAAGAAGACAATGATGAAAGAAACTGAAAACAATGCAAACTGGAAAGATATACTGTGTTCTTGGTTTGAAAGAATCGTTGTTAAAATGACCTAAGGCAAACTAAAGATTCAGAGCACTCCCTACCAAAACACTAATGACATTTTTCACAAAACTAGAACAAATAATTTTAAAAATTGTGTGGAAACACAAAAGGCCCTGAATAGGCAAAGTAATCATGAGAAAGAATGGAGCTAGAGACATCATGCTCCCTGACTTCAGACTATACTATAAAGCAACAGTAATCAAAGCAGCATGTCTGGCAAAAAAAAAAAAAAAAATTGCTGACACATGGATCAATAGAACAGGACAGAGAGCCCAGAAATAAACCTCCCCCATCTATGGTCAACTAAACTATGACAAAAGAGGGAAAAGTATACAGTGGAGAAAAAACAGTCTCTTAAGTAAGTGATGCTGGGAAAACTGGACAGCTACATGTAAAAGAATGAAATCACAACATTCTCTAAAACCATACACAAAAATAAACTCAAAGTGGATTAAATACCTAAATATAAGACTAGACACCATATAGAACAGACTCGTGGACTCTGTGCTGGAGGGCAAGGGTGGGATGATATGGGAGAATGTCATTGAAACATGTTAATTATCATATGTGTAATCAATCGCCAGCCCAGGGTTGATGCTCGGGGCTGGTGCACCGGGATGACCCAGGGGGAGGGAATTGGGAGGGAGGAGGGAGGGGGGGTTCTGGATGGGGAGCATATGTATACCCATGGCGGATTCATGTCATTGTATGGCAAAACCAACACAATAAAGAAAATTAAAAAAAAAAAAGACTAGACACCAAAAAACTCTTAGAGTAAAACATAGGTAGACCACTCTGACATAAATCAGAATAATATTTTTATATGTCTTGTAAAGAAAATAAAAGCAGAAATAAACAAATGGGACCTAAATAAACTTGAAAGATTTTGTACAGCAAAGGAAATCATCAACAAAACAAAGAGACAACCTACAGAATGGGAGAAAATATTTGCAAATAATGAGACCACAAGGGCTTAATTTCCAAAATATATAAACAGCTCATACAACTCAACATTAAAAAAAAAAAACATCTGATTAAAAATGGGAAGAACTGAATAAACATTTTTCCAAGGAGGAAATGCAGATGGTCAAGAGGCACATGAAAGAATGCTCAACATCACTAATCATAAGGAAAATGCAAACCAAAACCACTATGAGATATTGTCTCATACCTATCAGAATGGCTATCATCAAAAGGAACACAAATAACAAATGTTGGAGGGGACAACTGTACACTGTTGGTGGGAATGCAAACTTTTACAGCCACTGTGGAAAACACTATGGAGGTTTCTCAAAAAAACCAAAAATATGGGACTTTCCTAGTGGTCCGATGGTTTAGAATGTGCCTGCTAATCAATCCCTGGTCCAGAAAGATTCCACATGCCCCCAGGCTATACAGCCCACAAGCCACAACTACTGAAGCCCACACACCTACCTGGAAGAATAGGCTCTGCTCGCCATAACTAGAGAAAGCCCATGCACAGCAACAGACCCAGTGCAACCAAAACTAAATGAATAAACAAAATATAATTTAAAAACTAAAAATAGAACTATGACATGACCCAACAGTTCCACTCTCAGGTATATGTCTGAAAAAAAATCACTAATTTGAAGACTGAATGAAAAGATACATGCACCCCAGTGCTCTTAGCAGCCTTATTTACAATTATTATTACATTATTTGGGAGTGGAATATCCTTTCTTCCAAAATTAAACATCAAGTTGTATTTCAAATTTATTTGAAATAGAAAACAAGCAGCCAGCCATGAAAGGAAAGTTAAGGCAGCACTGAAACATAATAAAATTTGAAATGGGGACAATAATAGGTTTAACTTTCTTCTGCATTTCTAATTTGCAATAACCTTTCTGACCAAGGATTCTCTTTTAAAATAGAGAAAAGAATACCTTTATACTAATGCTGTTGCTGTTATTGTTCAGTCTCTGCTTTTTAATGCACTGTCTAGATTTGTCTACTAAAGTTATTCTGAAAATTAAAAAAGATAGGAGGTATAAAACACCTTAAACATTGTAAATACTCTACCCACTAGATCCTTCAAAGGTTTTATATACATAATTTATGAGTGTTAGAAATGGATCATTAGATTGGCTAAATAGAAAAAATAATTTAACTATTCTTCTTTAGATGCTGTCTACTGATTTTAAGAAACTGCAAATAAATAAAATTTCAATTTCATTTTGTACTTAGCAGATCCATGTCTAACATTTTAAAGCCTACAAAAGGGTTTCCCTGATGGCTCAGACAGTAAAGAATCCACCTCAATGTAGGAAACCTGGGTTTGATCCTTGGCTTGGGAAGATCCTCTGGAGAAGGGAACAGCTACCCACACAAGCATTCTGGCCTGGAGAATACCATGGACTGTATAGAGCATGCAGTTGCAAACAGTTGGACACAACTAAGGCACTTTCACTTCACAGAAGTATATAAATAAACGACATTATCTGGAGGGAAACAAAAGGATTTTTCCCAATCAACATCATTTAGCTGGTAAGGTTTCAGTTCAATATATTCAACATTAAAAGGATTCATTAACATCTGACATTCCATTAGCATATGTACAAAAAAAGCACTGGTGTTATCAGAGAACTGTGTCATAATTCTAAGATTTTATTGGATTCTAGTATTTTACAAATATTAGAGATGACATTCATTAGATACTACACTAAATTAAACATGAAAATTATTATCCTCAATTTAATACAATTTTAATGCTATAAATTCCAAATGGATTAGCCAGATGTGTGGATGTTCATTCAGACAAAATTTGCATAGATTTTTGAGGGACTAAAAGTATATGTGCTTTAAGATAAAAGCCAGATAACTGAATACATGAACATTCTTGTTTCCTAGAGACTGAATCAACCCAAACTGATAATATTATAAGAACTTCCCATACATAATCTTATCCATGAAGAATACAATTTTATCATTTTATTTTACAAAGGATGAAGAATTATACCTGGCCCTATCTCACACAAAGATTTCCAATCAACTGATTCCACTGTGAAGAGTGCTTACTATAATCCAAAATCTCAAGATGGCTAAGAGAAATATCAATAACCTCAGATAGGCAGATGACACCACCCTTATGGCAGAAAGTGAAGAGGAACTAAAAAGCCTCTTGATGAAAATAAAAGAGGAGAGTGAAAAAGTTGGTTTAAAGCTCAACATTCAGAAAACTAAGATCATGGCATCTGGTCCCATCATTTCATGGGAAATAGATGGTGAAAACAGTGGAAACAGTGTCAGACTTAATTTTGGGGGTTCCAAAATCACTGCAGATGGTGACTGCAGCCATGAAATTAAAAGACACTTACTCCTTGGAAGGAAGGTTATGACCAACCTAGACAACATATTAAAAAGCAGAGACATTACTTTGTCAACAAAAGTCCATCTAGTCAAGGCTATGGTTTTTCCAGTGGCCATGTATGGATGTGAGATTTGGGCTATAAAGAAAGCAAAACACCAAAGAATTGATGGTTTTGAACTGTGGTGTTGGAGAAGACTCTTGAGAGTCCCTTGGACTGCAAGGAGATCCAACCAGTCCATCCTAAAGGAAATCAGTCCTGGGTGTTCATTGGAAGGATTGATGTTGAAGCTGAAACTCCAATACTTTGGCCACCTCATGTGAAGAGTTGACTCATTGGAAAAGACCCTGATGCTGGGAAGGATTGGGGGCAGGAAGAGAAGGGGACAATAGAGGATGAGATGGCTGGATTGCATCACCAACTCGATGGACATGAGTTTGGGTAAACTTCAGGAACTGGTGATGGACAAGGAGGCCTGGCGTGCTGCGATTCATGGGGTTACAAAGAGGTGGACATGACTGAGCGACTGAACTGAACTGAACCAAGCATCTAATTTGTGTATATTCTCCTTACTACAAATTGTTCATTTTAATAAACATAAGCGTGTTTTCAATTGTGACAGTCCTTTACATATATTTGTGTTACCTCTGATTAAATCAAACTGTTAAAATTCATTCCCTTTTTTTTCCTCTCACTACAATCAGCAGTCTGTTGATTCAAGTTATTCCCCTTATTTGTAAGAAAGTGAAAGTGAAAGTCGCTCAGTCCTGTTGACTCTTTGTGACACCAATGACTGTATCACTGCCAGGCTCCTCTATCCATAGAATTCTCCAGGCAAAAGTACTAGAGTGTCTTGCCATTTCCTTCTCCAGGGGATATTCCTGACCCAGGGATTTTACCTAGGTCTCCTACATTGCAGGCAGACTCTTTACATTCTGAGCCACTGTAAATCTGTATATAATAGCTCTTTTGGCAGAAATCAAAGCATTGCTTATTCCTTCAATACTATGCACATTCCCTCCTTACTCATAAATAATGAATTTGAGTATTTTAATTTGCAAATTAAAACCAAACTTGGTTGTACTACAGATTTAAACAGTAAAAAAAGATGTGTGCATGCATGTGGCTGACTTAGTGTGTGTTCTAAGAATAGCATAAACTTTGAGCACCTACTTATGTGTAAGGTGTTGTGTTTAGGGCCATGATAAATACAAAGCTGTATTTCCTTCTTTGTGATTATGAGTATTTGATATAGATAGTGCCCCAAGAAAAAGAATTAAGTGCAAAATAAATCTGAGCACTCAAATATTTACATAATATTCCAAGAGGAAAATTTTGTTCCCCTGAATGGCAGTAAAATATGTTGATCAAGAGCTAGGTTACTGGACTTTGATCCAGGCTTTCTCAATTTCAAACTTTAAGCAAAAGTATATAAACTGATTTTCTGTAGTGTAAAATTAAGATTCTTTTTTGTAAATTTTAAGTTTCTTAGCCATTTTAATTCTAGTTACCATTCACTCCCATCTCTCCTGCATCTTCTTTGTGAATTATGGCAAAATATTTACATATAAATACATGTAGGTACACATTGTATTTAACACTCAATTAACTCGCTGGTTATTATAAATATTTCACCAAATTCTGTCTTGCATCTCAAAACTGGTCCAGGCCAACTCATTTTTTATTGGTGATATTCATAAAGAATTCACAAGACAGTGCTCTGTGTCATCATTTTATTGATTAGGAGACTAAAGTTCAGAAAGTTAAATAATATTCTCAAATTTTTCTGGCAAGTAGAGGGTAGATCATGATCAATAAAATAGAGCAAGACTTTAAAGTGTAACTTACAGATGAAAGAGGGCAGATTTTGCTGATAACCTAAAAACCAGAGGGGAAACATACAAAACAAAACATAACAAAACCTCAAAAGCTAATGGAAAAATATATTCATAACTGCTACACTATGTTAGATAAAAGAATAGTGAATAAAGGACACAAGTACTGCCACTCCCTTCTCCTTCATCCATGAAAGACATAGCTAGTCAATCATGACAACATCCAACACTTTGCCTAAGCAAGGCCATGGAATCATCCTCTACACATCATTCCATGCATCTGCTTTATGGTGTTGGTGTAAGAAACACTGAGTTGAGACTCACAGTTTCTAATCTGAGACCTTAGTAGATCTGTTATTTAAGATCTCTTTGCTTCAGTTCTCTCTCAGATAATAATAGTATCTACTTCAAAGGATAGCTTTTAATCTTATATCAGATGAGATAGTAAGAGGTATATAAATTTAAGTCATAATTATCAATATCCATAAAATAATTGTGTTTGATAATAAGATGAATCACATTTTTAGATTAAAATATGTTAAATAAAATAAACAAGAAAAAGTTGGCATAAGTATAACACATTAAATTTTCCCAGGCAAAATGGAAATAGAGTCACAGATATAGAAAACAAGCTTATGGTTACCAGGAGGGAAAGAGGAGGGAGGGATAAATTAAGAGACTGGGATGGACATATACACACTACTATATATAAAATAGATAATTAATAAGGATCTACTGTATACCACAGGGAACTTTACTCAATACTCTGTAATGACATTTATGAGTAAAGAATCTAAAAATGAATGGATATATGTATATGTATAACTGATGCACTTTCTGTACACCTGAAACTAACACAACATTGTAAAGCCACTATACGCCAATAAAAATTTTAAAAAGAAATCATATAAAAACATTAATCTACTAATTCATTTAAAAGATAAGTTTAACTATATGGAAACATCATTAAACTGAGAAAGTTAAATGAGGTATTTTCTCTGTAAACTTTTAAAGATATAATTAATATTCCTTTGGGGCTATATTTTCTTTTGGGTAATGAGATTATTTCATAAATCACCACTGCCAGAGTCTGTAGCTTTGTACTTATCTTTTAATCTTCTACACTGATCCTTACTCCCAGATTTCTTTGATGTCCCTTTGTCTACTAGTGCATTTCTATCATTTGGATGCTTTATGGATCTCTCATGGCTAATTACAGATAATAAAGAAAGAAAAAAAGAATAATTTGTTTTACCTTAGAGTCCCATTATCTTTCATGTATTTATTGGTGAATAACTGCACAAGAAACCTCCACTGAAAAAAAGCTAGTGATTATATAAAATATTATTTTATAAAATTCTCAAAGAACTCTAAAATTTGATTTTTTTCCAAACATGAGCATCTTTGTTAATATTATGTAGCATACCAGCCTAATTTTATGTGTTTTCCTGCCATCAATCATCGAGTCATGTGAAGAGGTGACTCATTGGAAAAGACCCTAATGCTGGGAAGGATTGGGGGCAGGAGGAGAAGGGGATGACAGAGGATGAGATGGCTGGATGGCATCACCAACTCGATGGACATGGGTTTTGGTAAATTCCAGGAGTTGGTGATGGACAGGGAGGCCTGGTGTGCTGCGATTCATGGAGTCACAAACAGTCGGATACGACTGAGCAACTGAACTGAACTGAACTGAACTGAAGAGATACAATCTTCCAGTTATGGAATAAATGAGTCATGATTATGAAAAGTCCAGTATAAGGGATATAATCAATAATTATGTAATATTTTTGTATGGTGACAAATGGTAGCTAGATTATTGTGGTCATCATTTTGAAATGAACTGAAGTATCAAATCAATATGCTGTGTACCAGAAACTAACATAGTGTTGTAAGTCAATTATACTTCAAAACAAATAATAGAAAAAGAGATTAGTTATAGCAATTGGGGGTGTGATAGGAGAACTGAATGAAGATAGTTAAAAGTACAAACTTCCAATTATGAAATAAATGGGGATGTAATGTACAGCATAGGGAATGTAGTCAATGATACTATAATAGCACTGTAACAATTTTGTATGGTGACAGATGGTAACTAGGCTTATCCTGGTAATCATTTTGCAATATATTGAAATATTGAATCATTCTGTTAATGTAAAACTAATATAATATTGTAAATGTATTATGGGCTTCTCAGGTGGAGTAGTGGTAAAGAATACACCAGCCAATGCAGGAGATGCAGGTTTGATCGCTGGGTCAGGAAGATCCTCTGGAAGAGAAAATGGCAACCCACTGCAGTATTCTTTCCTGGGGAATCCCATGGACAGAGGAGCCTGGCAGGCTACAGTCCATGGAGTTGCAGAGTCAGACACAAATGAGCAGTTGAGCACACACGCATGCAAGTCAATTATATGTCAATAAAAATCATAAAAATAAAATTTAAAACTAAGGGAAAAAGGTAAAACCTAGTCACTTTTAAAAAATAACAATTTGTCAATGCTCATGAGTCTGCAGTTGAGTTGGCAGTACTGCCAACTGATATCTGATGGTTTGCTCATATGACTTTATTTAGCAAATGAATTGGCCAGAGGCTGGCTCTTATGGTCTCATTCACATGTCTAGTGATTCGATAGATAGTTATTGACAGGGGCAACAAGTGTGGCTGAACCACATGTCACTCACCATTCAAAAAATTAGCCTGGGTTTGACCTTTTGATAATGACAAGAGTTCCAAGAGAGTGAGTGGAAGCATGCCATGCCTCTTGAGTTCTAGGTACATAACTGGTACAGTGTTACTCTTGCTGCATGCCACATGTCAAAGAAATCCAAGAACACCCTAGATTCATGTGGTAGGAAAGCTTTTTTCCTTCTGATGGGATGAATTACAAAGTCACGTTCAAAGGGGCACAGGTAACAGGAAGGCAATGATTCCTGCAATAATCACTAACAATCCACCATAAGCTCTTACAACTCTGACTATTTGTGTCTTCATATTTACATACTTATAAAAATTCTGTAAGTAGTGAATACTGAGATACTTGGATTTAGAAATTCAAAGAACTATCTCTTGAACGGAAAAGAAGTATCTGCTTTGTATTCGTTTGTAAAGTTCATTATGGATTATAAAGTTATCATGTGGCAAAATCAGTTTAATTTTGAATTTCTCTTATTAAAAAATAATAAATCAAAAATTCTATAAGTCGTGAATACTGAGGTGCTTGGATTTAGAAATTCAAAGAACTACCTCTTGAAAGGAAAATAGCATCTTTTTTGTATTCCTTTGTAAAGTTCATTATGGATCATAATTTTATCATATGGGAAAATCAGTTAAATTCTTAACTTAATGACTGTTAGTTACCAAGTAGCTGTTTACAAACTAAAGGACTCAAAAATTTTCCTAGTGAACACATAAACAAGCAATAAATTAATAACTACATTTTATCTATTCACAATGTTTTCTTTCTTATAATGCAATCTTATTTACTGAACTAAATGTTCTAGGATATTCCCAGATAATAAAGACTTTATAGGCATACATTGGAGACTTCCTAAATTATTTGTCATCTTACTGTTATTCACATTTCAAATAATTGTGCTGATTTAAAAAAACCATGATACTAAAAGATTTACAAATTTCACTAATTGGAACACTTTAATATTTAATATTTGGTAGAATAAATTCAGCTATATTCAAACCCATTCTAATAATCACCATAGACATTTCACAAGTATAAAAGACATAGCTAGCACAAGATGAGCATTTCTGTATTAACAAGTGGCCCAAAAATCTGAGTGTCTTGATTCAATGAAAGTATCTTGGGCAAAGTACATTGCATATCTGGTTAACATTTCAGCTCAGCTGTCTTCTACGTGTTGGCTCAACTTTCCAGAATGCATGGATTTTATGACACCTCCATCAATGCAGTGAAAAAGTAAAAAGCAGGTTGGTAAATCCAGTTATTGATCTTGACTGTTTTCTTTTGAAAATTATGCATATTTCTTCCACTCACTATTTATTAGCCAAACAAATTGTATGGCCTCATGCGAGCATCTTCCTCACTGGCTACAATAATGTCTAAATTTAGAGACATCATTTTTTTAAAAAGTTTTTGGTGTCACACAAGGAAGGTTTATATACAACACATGCCAGTCAACTAAAAGAGGTAACACATTAATACTTTGATATCCATAAATACACAATATAACAGATTACTTATCAGATTAATTGGTCATCTGCTAGTTTAATAATGTGTCAGAGAGAAGGGATTGAGGGCTGTAATGGATCATTTGGTAGTCATAGGACAGTAAAAGAAAAACAGTTCTATGTTAAAAGAAATGATAATGGTAATGAAGGATAGATAAGGATGACATAGAAATAAGATACACACTTTAATATTTTGCTTAAAATTGATCCTGGTCATCTCATTTCAGATTATCATATTTCATTCCAACCAAACACTACTATTCTAAGATTTAAGAGTAATATGATTTTAGTTATGAAAATATGAATGTGCATAGAATTAGCATGTAACTATATGAGGTTTTGCATGTATAAAATTTGTCTTCATCCACTTATGTTTATAACATCACTTTATTAGTACTGAGCAAGAGCTATGGAAATGATATCCTGTCACTTATTTACTCCTTTTGCTTGTTTTATTTTTTTAATATCATATTTATCTATAGAGAAATTGCTAGTTATACAAGACTTCTTAAGTGTACCTCACTGAAATGAACTAGGCCCAGGAAGAAAAATGATCTTTGTGTCAGAAGATAATTAATACATAGAATGTAGGCTCTGTGACCTTCATTGTTGTATCTTTTCTCTGTTCTCACAAACTCACTTTTATACTTGGATGGTAAATTTCAATAGAGAAGTAGTATAATTGCTTGGAAACTTTGGATAGTCAAAGGCGACATCACCCCTTTCAGTCAGACTGACCCCAAATTCAGCACACTATTAGATAACCTATACATAGTACAGATGACTGGACAGTTTTGCCAGTGCTGCCACCTTTTAGGAAGCTATAAGTTGAGAATTTTCCACTTGATAATATTAAATACCATATTGCTTTTCACCACAAGTTGGATTGTTAGGCCTGGGAAAATTCAAACTTGTAAATTTTTGTTGTCTGAATTTAAAGGAAGAGCCAGTGATGCTCTGTTAGAAAAGCAACTGCATTTAAGCATTGGTTAAAACATTTTTAAGGGAATTTTGGTTTACATTGTTAAGATAAACCATCATCCTACACATTTGGTTTCTGATCTTCAGCATAATTGTGTGTGTGTGTCAAGTGTTTAATACTCTACATTCTTAGAAGTAAGAAATGTGACATGTGCTAATATCTGAGAATGAGTGGAGGGGTTACTCCAAAAGGCTTGTCGTTACCTTTAATGTACTAAATTCAGGACTTGATATATCTTTAAGTATTATTTCAGGATCTACAGTGTCAGAAAGCTCAGCCTATTAGCCTTATGTTTATCCATGATTTCTAGCTGGGCTTTTCACAATGCCAGCCATTTCATAAACAGATTCTATGAAAGTACATACATGGGAAAAATATCAAATCACTATTATGTTCACCTGAATCTAATATATTGTAAGCCAAATCTACTAAATAAAAAAAAACGAACATGGGAGCTGTACATTGATATTCATCACATGTGCTGAAAAATTGTTGCATCTGGATATGTTATTGAAAGCGTCTGCAACACCATCTTGAAATACTTTTACATTATATATTTTTAAGCCATAAAGCATTGCTTCAAGTTTATTAATTGATTCATTTTCTTCAAGCACACTTATGTTTACTCTCTGGAAAAAAAGAACAAAAAAAGAAATCGCATTGACACTAGCTGCCATCTCATTCCCTGAAGCTAGCTTTGTAAACAGCTGCTGGTTTTGACCCTTTACTGTGTGCATTTACAAAACTAGTATTTTTTTTTAAACATATATTGTGTACCAGGCACTATATTATACACTGGAGATATAGCAGTAAACAAGGAAGGTAGTCAGGGAATCAAATGCTGTTATAATCTAACAACGGTGCAAGATAGTTTATAACATGCAAACATACACACACACAAATGTAGTTGACATAAAGCCACAAAACAGCAAGGTATCACTTCAACTAGTGAGTCTAAGTTTAGTCTCACCAGCAAAAAATTGCCTGGCTCCTTGAGATGAGACACAAAATAACTCTAGAAGTAAAGAAATTTGAGTGATGGGGGTGACCTAGAGAAGCTCTCAGCCTGAAATAATACAACCTGCACAAGCCAGAGAAACATATAAATAGGAAGATGTTGGTATGCTCAAGCAGAATGGTGAGAAAATCCATGGCAGAAAAGACACAATCTTAATCACACAATATTAAAGATTTTGCAAGTATATTAGTTAAAGATATTAATTAATAGCTAATGACTTAAGCAGGGAAATACATATGACAATTACTATCATTCTATTATTTCATATGATTGATTCAAGTCTAATATTTATAATTCTATGGTAAATTCACTTGCCTCCCCCAGACTTATGCAAATATTTCAGAAAGTTCATTCTCATGGTAAATTCTTGTTCTCCGTACTTTGCATGTGCATGTTTTGAGATCTCACAGTTGAGTTCAGTTCAGTCGCTCAGTTATGTCTGACTCTTTGCAACCCTATGAATCACATCACGCCAGGCCACCAGGCCTCCCTGTTCATCACCAACTCTTGGAGTTCACCCAAACTCATGTCCATTGAGTTGGTGATGCCATCCAGCCATCTCATCCTCTGTCGTCTCCTTCTCCTTCTGCCCCCAAGCCTTCCCAGCATCAGGGTCTTTTCCAATGAATCAATTTTCACATGAGGTGGCCAAAGTATTGGAGTTTCAGCTTCAACATCAATCCTTCCAATGAACACCCAGGACTGATTTCCTTTAGGATGAACTGGTTGGATCTCCTTACAGTCCAAGGGACTCTCAAGAGTCTTCTCCAACACCAAAGCTCAAAAGCCTCAATTCTTTGGTGCTCAGCTTTCTTCACCATCCAACTCTCACATCCATGCATGACCACTGGAAAAACCATAGCCTTGACTAGATGGACCTTTTTTGAGAAAGTAATGTCTCTGCTTTTTAATATGCTATCCAGGTTGATCATAACTTTCCTTCCAAGGCTAAGAGTCTTTTAACTTCATTGCTGCAGTCACCATCTGCAGTGATTTTGGAGCCCAAAAGAATAAAGTCTGACACTGCTTCTACTGTTTCCCTATCTATTTCCCATGAAGTGATGGGACCAGATGCCACGATCTTAGTTTTCTGAATGCTGAGCTTTAAGCCAACTATTACTGCTATTGTCTTTTATGTTAAATGGTGTGCAGATGTACAACTCAGTCTATATTCCTTGAGTACTGAAAAAAAAATCACTTGCTTACATTATCTGCACCTAGCATATTTCACAGAAAGTGAAACTTTCACTTTAAGGTTTATACTGAAAAATTTCCTAAATTTCAATGATGATTTTTGATCATAAAAGTTTTTTAAACCTCTTTAATAGATGTTTTTCCATTGGCCACTGTTCTCAGGATGTAGGTTCTTAGAAAAATTGCTGAGTGTTTTCAAAGGAAAGCTAGTCATTGTACAAGTGTAAACAATTCTGAGTTTTCTGATACTATGGGGTTGCTCTACCTTTCTTAGTCTTTGAGCTCTTTCACAATTCTGTCAGTTGTAGAAAATGGATATCAGTATATATGATTTATATCCATAGATGTACAAATGTATTTTGTACCTTAGAAATGCAATCAACACCCCCCACTGAGAAGCAGAGGGTGGGATGATTTGAGAGAATAGCGCTGAAGCATGCTCAATACCACATGTAAAACAGATGACCAGTGTGAGTTCCATATATGGAGCAGCGCACCCAAAGCCAGTGCTCTGTAACAACCTAAAGGGATGGGGTGGGGAGGGAAGTGGGAGGGGTTTCAAGATGGAGGGTACACATGTATACCTATGGCCAATTCATACTGATGTATGGCAAAATCTATTACAATATTGTAAAGTAATTATCCTCCAATTAAAATAAATAAATAACTTTTAAAAAGAAACTTCCCACTGCAAATCACTTTTATATGTCATAAATTATCATTTAACATACGTACTGCTTTTATGTGTGTGATTCTTTGAATTCTCTTTTGATCTAGTTGTAACATCTTACTATTTTCCTTAAATAATATGTTTGACATATGTTCATTTTATGTTAATGAGAGTCATGATTTTGAACTCTTTTAAAACATAAACTTTAACAGGCTACAAAACAATTTGCAAACTTTTTTGTTTCCCTTAAAGATAGCTCATCTCTCCCAGTTCCTCCACTTTATAGAATTACCCTTAGTCTTCTTTGTGCATGCAAAGACATTATTGTGAACCATTATTTTTTAAAGGCCTTAATATCTGAGTTTCAACTTTTAGCATGAGAAAGACATTTGAAGAAACTTCAAAATTCCTTATAATTATCTCTCTCCCCAACTGGTCTCTGTAATTTGAAAAGAGCAGTATAGATTTTTACTTCCTACAGATATGGATTATACCATGACTGTTAGACATCAGAATGAGCAACTATGCAGTTTAATTTTTTTACCCTGCTATATACCTGTAGAATACCTTCAAGTTTAAGCTGCTGGGTATTTATATATGATTCATTCCATAGAGTACAATAAGTACTTATTAACTAATTCTTTTTTCATTACTTTAATGATTTCTAGAATTAAAAGAGCTTCTGTCATTCCTAAAGAGATGTCCTTAGCCAGGGGCCCACAAATACAAACCAACAACCAACATAAAACCAGGTAACATTTTTTCTTTTCTCTTAAGGAAACTCTCTCTAGGATGACTCATGAACGCTATGGTTCCAAGTGTTAAGAAACCTGACTATGAAGTTGAGATCTCTAGCATTCCACAAATTCATTAAAAGTTATGGATTAATCATAACTTTATAGTCTGGAATGTTACTCATCTATGGTTGGGAGCTCAAAACTTTAAAGTTAGACAATAAGTATACTCATAGGAAAGAACAACTAACAGGATGGCTGAAATCTCATGTGAATTGGAAGCTCCTCATTTTGTGCAATTTTAATGATCAGTACACCTGAACCCACATCAATCTTCACTCTGGCCATAAATATGGCTGCATAACAGTAATAGAAAAATACAATGAAATAATGGAAAATGCTAAAACATATTTAACTTATACAGGTATTCTCTTCCTTTAAGCAATTTATTATTAAATAAAACCTTTAAGAGTATAAAGACATGAACATGGAGATAATATTAAGAATAGCAGTCTCTAAAGACAAAGAGGTATTATCTTCCTAGCTCCTTCAAATATATTTAAAAGGAAAAGATAAACTATTTTGGCTTAAGAGCAACTGCAAAACATTTATTTATCCTGTGCTCAAAAAAACTTGGAGAGACATCTTAAATCTTGGATTAGCATAAGAAGTGCTCCTTTAAAAAGTAGAGCTATTGCTTAGAAAATCTAAGATTCATTATTCAAGTTCTAAAATCTATGATTATATTTATCTTTTAAACTTTCACAAAGGAAATTGTCCTAGTGGTAATGAAAATGAGAAACTGAGATTGAAATGTTGTGATAGTCAAAAATGAACTGCATATAAATTATACAGATACAAGAATCTACTAATGTAAAAATATGTAATTGGGTCATTGTTATTTATAAAATAAAACACCAAATAAAACATTTAGCTTAAAATACTTATTGTATCCTCAAGTCATACAGTGAACTTGGGAATTAACTCCCTGTTTCTTTCATCAATACAAATAGAAAAAAAAATATGAAATCCAAAGGAAGAAAAATGAATAGCACACATAGACTGGGTCAGTCTGTGTACAGACTGTGACACAGTTGACTCAATAATCCCATCTTAAAAATCTGCACTGTTGGTCACAGTGTTAGTCACTCGCCAGGCTCCTCTGTTCCTGGAATTCTCCAGCAAGAATATTGGAGTGGGTAGTCATTCCTTCTCCAAGGGATCTTCCTGACCCATGAATCAAACCCAGGTCTCCTGCACTGCAGGCAGATTATTAACTGTCTGAGCCACCAGGGATGCCCAAATTAACAAAGACTTGCAATTAAACCAAAATATACCTAAAACCTATCACAGAGATAAAGATATTGAAGAAAAAATATTTAGATTTCATTTGCACCTAAAAATGACTGGCCAAAGATTCAGAGTGCAGACAGCAAGGAAATGGAACAGTCTCTAACAATAGACACCACTTGGAAAACATCTGAAAGGATTATTCAAGTCTGACCCTAAATGATCATGAAACATTTATTTTAGTTACCATTTTTGTTAATGGGCCCCATGCTGAACCAAGAATACATTCAAGAATATTGCATTAATTGGCAAAATGCCCTTATCTTTAATATCCATGCTTTAACAAAATATCATGAAGATAGTGTAAAACTAAACCTACTCAATATTTACTCACAGCTGTCCAACTAAGAAGAACTACTTGAAGCAGTCATGTGAAGGACTTCAAAGCCATCCTCAGTTTCCATTCAATTTTCCATAGATCAAAAAACTGTAGATACTGTTAGAAAAATGGACATTGCACTATAGACTAATCAAATAGAAGACACATCCAAGTCTCCCCCAAACACCCTTAAACACACTGGAAGAAATAATAACCCCAATCAGTGTGCACATAACCACCTTTCTAGTACACACTGGAGCCACCCATTCCATCTTTACCCTTCACAATTTCCCACCATGATCCCTTGGAGTACACAAACCATCTTAGTGGTGGGGTTAGATAACTTATCACATGATATTCAACATAGAATTTTGTTGATTTCATAACTCCTATTAATCTGTCAGATAGATATTTACTTTCTATTGAAATGTTAATATTTATGTTCTCCTGAAAGACTAACTTCTGAAGACTTTGAATCCTGCCCTACTCGCCTCTGTTCTCCAAGAATTTTGATATGTCACCCAACTTCCTGTTCTCATACTTCCCCAATCCCTCAACACTCCTTGTGATCAGAATATACTCATTCATATTCTTGAGTTCCTTTCAAATATAGGATCAAGTGACACAAGATATATTTAAAAGACAGAACCTTTCAAAGTAGAAATATAAACCACTAAGTCCTTACATAAACTACCCCAGCATCCCTTAAAATGTAAAGCAATTGAAGGCTTAAGATCTGTTATTTAAGGGACTCTTAACAAAGGACTATGGTCCCTACTTTAATTTCTGCAACATCCTTATTCTCCCCATGAAAAAGCCTAACAAAAAAGGACATGAATTTATTGCAAACCTGTGGGCCATGAATATAATAGTAAAACTTAGATTCCCTGACTTCCAAATTTGAAAGCCTCCCATTTTATTCCTTAGTGTCATTACTACACTTGTTGATTTCATTTTCCACCTTCATTTTCCACCTTCCAAGACTTATCTTCACCTTGGAAAATCAACAATGTACTTGGACTGTTTTGTCTCACAGGGTTATGGAAACCCCTGACTCTTTCCCCTCAGACATTAAATGCAATTTTAAAGGCTTTGCTTTTTCCAAGTAATACAATATGCATTCAATATGTAGAGGACTTCACTCTTTTCTCCATTAGAATTGATAATTCACTGACAGATATCCAATACTTAATAAAAGCTCTGGCTTGAAAGGGACTTAAGGTTTTGAGAAATAAAATAAAACACTGTAGTTCTTAGGCTCATAAGCTAGGACAAGATATCTTCCCTGAGGGAAAAACTGTCCCCAGAATGCATCAAAGGCATTCTCAAGTAACCTGTATTTGAACTGAACAGACATTTTCTGAACTTTTTGGGATTGATTGCCTATTGTAGTATGTTTATTCCTAATTTCTCTACTATAGCATCTCCTTTACATGACTACAGAAGCCATGTCTGAATGGAAACAGAGTTCTCAACCTTCTGAATAGCAGAATCCTCTGCTCCTAATTTAGGGATCCCAAATTCCTTACCTTTTCTCTATTTATTCATGACAGAGAAGAACATACTGTAGGGATCTCAGAAACATAATGGGAACCGGAGGCACTTTGGAGACTTCAGCCTCATTACAGATCTATGCTCACACCACAATTGATATGCTAGGTTGTATACTGAATATTTTATATACCCCATGTAGTCCAACATCATTTCATGGCAAATAGATGGGGAAACAGTAGAAACAGTGACAGACTTTATTTTTCTGGGCTCCATAATCACTGCAGACGGTGATTGCAGCCATAAAATTAAAAGACACTTACTACTTGGGAGAAAAATTATCAAGAACCTAGACAGCATATTAAAAAGCAGAGACATTACTTTGCCAACAAAGATCTGTCCAGTCAAGGCTATGGTTTTTCCAGTAGTCATATATGGATGTGAGAGTTGGACTATAAAGAAAGTTGAGCACCAAAGAATTGATGCTTTTCAACTGTGGTGCTGGAGAAGACCCTTGAGAGTCCCTTGGACAGCAAGGAGATCCAATCAGTCCATCCTAAAGGAAATCAGTCCTGAATATTCATTGGAAGGATTGATGTTGAAGCTGAAACTCCAATACTCTGGCCACCTGATGCAAAGAACTGACTCATTTGAAAAGACCCTGATGCAGGGAAACATTGAAGAGGGAGGAGAAGGGGATGACAGAGGATGAGATGGTTGGATGGCATCACTGACTCAATGGACGTGAGTTTGAGTAAACTCCGGGAGTTGGTGAGGGACAGGGAAGCCTGGTGTCCCACAGTCCATGAGGTTGCAAAGAGTCAGACACGACTGAGCTACTGAACTGAACTGAAAGCACCAGATAAAAATGGGAAATATGTGGTCGACCTTCCAAAGGCCTTATTATTACCCCAAGAGATAGCTATATATTCAACATAAATATTTATATAGGTAATAAAACACTGAGGTCAGAGAAACTCAGTAGCTTATACTATGTAAGTTGACAGTTTATAAATCTGTCCCAATTCGATTGCAATCAGACAAGATATTATTTATTCCTCATCACCTGATCTAGTCAAGGAAATCAAAATCTCTTCTTATGAGGCTCCTGGGGAAGAAAAGGCCAATTAGAAAAATGTTGGGGATATTTTATCCACTTAGATAAGATTCTGAGATACCCAGAAAATCACTTCACGTCTTCTCAGTCTCTTGCTCAAAATTTATTCCATGACCTTCACAGGATTACCCATCATAGGAAAAAATTAAACTCTTCTATTAACATTGGTGGGTGAGCTTCACTCCTTACCTAGAAGTGGTACTCTTGTCCTATCTTCTAAAACAAAACCCCATAACCAAAGCAAAGCTGTAAAGATAGAATAAGGAAGAGAGCCATATATACATTGTAGGATGTTTTTAGCAACATACCTGATGACTACCTACTAAATGTAGGTAGCATGTCCCACTGCCCCCCACTGCAATAATCAAAAATGTCTCCAAGTATTGCTAATGCTCCCAGGGTGGACAGAGCACAATTGTTTCAAATTGACAGTTTTTAAGACAATGGTTTAAGGTTTGCCCATGATGTTTCTTCTACCAGTAATTCACTCCTTTTCAATAATGAGTAGCTGTTCATTTGATGGATAAACCATATATTTTTTTAAAATTTCTTTTCCTTCTGATAGATATTGATGTTGTTTCTAGATTTAGGCTATTTTGAAAAGAGCTGCTATGAAAATAGTTCAAAAAGTCTTTTTTGTGCATATGTTTTCACTTTTCTGTGCAAATACTGAGAAGTAGGTCATGCTGAAATTTATGAGAAACTGTTAGACAATTTTCCAAAGAGGTTGTATCATTTTGCACTACCCTCTTGATATGAATTTAAAGTATCTTGATAAATATAATTTGATATGATAAATTCAGTTTTTCATATCCTCATCAACATTTGTGGTGGCAAGTTTTCTTATTAGTCATTCTACAGTGTATGTTGTAGTATATTTATATTTTCATGAAGACTAATTAATGTTGAGCACATTTTCTTTTTTTTTTTTTTTTTATTTTTTATTATTGTTTTTGCCATACATTGTTATGATATCACCATGGGTTTACATATGCTTCCCCTCCGGGTCCCCCCTCCCTCCTCCCTCCCCCCCGGGAAATCTCGCTGCACCAGTCCCGAGCATCAATCCTGGGCTGGCAATTGATTAGACACATGACAATTAACATGCTTCAATGCCCTTCTCCCATATCATCCCACCCTTACCCTCATCCACAAAGTCCACAAGTCTATTTTATACATCTGCGTTCCTTTTGTTGTCTCCCATGTTGGGTTCTCATTACTGTCTTTCTAAATTCCATATATATGTGTTAATATACTGTATTGTTGTTTTTGCTTCTGGCTTACTTCACTCTGGATAATGGGCTCCAGTTTCGTCCATCTGAGTAGAATTGCTTCAAATGAATTTTTTTTTAATGCTGAGTAATATTCCATTGTGTATATATACCACAGCTTTCTTATCCATTCGTCAGTTGATGGGCATCTAGGTTGCTTCCATGTCCTGGCTATTGTAAACAATGCAGCGATGAACATTGGGGTGCACGTGGCTCTTTCAATTCTGGTTTCCTCGGTGTATATGCCCAGCAGTGGGATTGCCGGGTCATATGGCAGGTCTAT